>JARHVA010006814.1:65000-240000 GCA_037957365.1 Torreya grandis
CCCTATGACCTCCATGTTTATTTCTAGGAATCTTGTGACACTTAAAATATTATCATTGGCATATCATGAAGTCTTTATGACTAAAAAAATGATGAAATAAGGATATGGAACTAGTTTATTACCTTCATTATGGCAGTCAGATGCATACAATCATATTTCCATGATCAATCAAGTTCTCATGCACAATACACCAAAGATGAATCTAATCATGGGTGATATGTATTCAAATACAAATTTGGTATATAACCCATTCCCCTATAAATCATAATTATTTCTTAGGCAAAAATTAATAAATCATTTTTATGGTCTATAACAACACTAATTCCATGATAACACAAGTTGTTATGATACCACTAATAGTAGTCAACATGTTATCTTATCATTTATAAAGAATTCAAAACCCACTAAAAATTCCAATAAATATATGCATGCTAATATCCCCATATTTATAAATGTTATGGAACATGTGGTTAACCCACTAGTACAAATGAGAAATCAAGAAAATGCTAACATGAACTTGGAAGTAGAAAAATTGTAACAAATGGTTCAAATATTGACAAATGACATGGTTATTTTATGGATATAAGTTCCTCAAAATTCTAATTAGAATACAAATAGCCCACCTCAATATATAAACTTCAACTTTTATAGAAGCAACCATTAATGGAACATAAGGCCTAACAATAGAAATGTGCCTAATTCACTTGATAAAACCAATCTAAATAATAAAAATGATTCAAGCTCTGTCAACTTGTGTGAATTGGCATTTCCCACCTAGTTTAGGTTTCATAGCATAATAGACTGCATTGAAACTAACTATGTTAATTTTATATTAGCCTCAAACATCTTTTAGAAATAACTGGATAACCTTAAAATAGTGCCTGCACCTGATAACAATTTAAACCAAGGTGAAAGAAATATAGTATTGTGATGGTCTTAGAAACATATGAATTACCATATGAAAATAATAAAGGTTTTAAATACAATGTAGTTGATTTTCATGAATTTAAATAATTTCGAAGGGGAAATAACTACTTGTTGAGGAGTAAATTAAAAAATTCTTTAACTATATTTACTCCTTCAAACAACATTAAGGCTCCACTTGATGACAACTCAAACAAAAAACTAATTCCACCTAAAGGGCCTAACTTTTAGTATAAACCAAATAACAATTCTACACATTTGGAAAATGATAAACTATTAGAACAAAACAAACTAAGATAGAAAATTGTAAAAGCCAGAAAAATCTAAGACAAATATAACCATGTTTTATTTTATCCAAGTCTCTAACAAAGACATATTATTCAAATATTTGCATACTCCTAAATGTATATAATTTAATAATATCATGTTGTAAACTTCATGGAAAAAATTGAAGCTCCTCCTATCTTCCAAATAATCTTAATTTTTCTTAAGAACTTACACAATTCTTTGGTGGATTTAGGTTCTTTTGGAAAAATAATTCTTGATTTAGTTTTTAATAAATTGGGCTTGAATCCTATCAATTCAATTATAAAGGCTTTTTAATTAGATAATTTAGAGGTCAAGGTTGTTGGTGAGCTAAACCATATTCATATATAGTTGGATTATAATCCAAGAGTGCAAGAAGTCATTGAAATTTAGGTGGTTGATATTCCATATGTGTATGGTATGATTTTTAGTAGATATTAATCAATAAAATTAAATGGATACATGGAAATTGAATTATCTCACATGTGGATTCCATGGTGAAACATACCCAATCAAATTAGAATTGAGAATGAGCTAAAAATGACTCATATGATTCCTATGTACAACAATACAAATGTAATTTTTTCAAAGAGTTTGGACTCGAGGTCTACATGTTTGAAATTAATGTGGAGGCTTAGGGGAAATTATATGTTAATATGTTTTCCATGAAATAAAAATCATAATTTGAAAATTTAGATCAACTGGATTAAGAATATATCATTTCTTCACCTAAAATATATTCAATTCATAGTTATGACCCTGCATATGAAAATGTGAAGTAGGATGATCTAAATTTAGAGCATGGTTGTTGGTAGTTCTTTTCAAAATTAGGCATGACTGAGATAAAAAATAAGAAAGCTGAAGTAGAGTTGTCCAAAGTAAAAAAATGAGTTGGCAAGATGTTGGGTTGAAAATAAATCCACTATCAATAGCCTAGAACATATCTCTACCACTGTGAACCAAATAAAATGTCATTATTATTCAAATAATGAAGTGTATGCACACTTGATGTCAAAAAATAAATGAATAGGTCAATGCTTTATCATCACCTACCTCAAATTCAACTACACACAACTAAAGATCACTTGTGGACCCTAGAATTTAATGACTTTATTTCTAAGAGTAGGTGTGGTATCAGGGTCAAAATCATTAACCCACAAATAAATTCATATTCATAAACCTTATAAATATAATTTGAATTCACAAACAACATGGTTGAATATGAGGCATTATTTCAAGGCCTCTAATTTGCTCTAAGGAAGAAAGCCAAGAACTTAAAAGTACTTGGTGACTTAGAGCTACTGGTCAAACAAGTAAAAAGCCAATATACTTTAATGAAAAGAGTTTATATAGGTATCATTACTAGGTAGGGAATTTAATATAGTATTTAAATTCACTCAATATTTAAACAATACCTCATAGGATAATTCATACTATAGATGCATTGGCAATGACTGATAACACCCTAAAACCAATTGCTAACTCTAAATTGAAGAGAATTTTAGTGGAGTTGGTTTCTACTCATTTTGTCCTATATAATCTCTAGAAGTTCCAAATATTCAATGATGACCAACATATTATTGAATTCATAACAAACACATAGGTATTTAAATCCCACATTATACATGAAAATAACATAGATGAATTTGAACTAGATGAGGAAGGGGTGATAAATTTGAAAACAATTAGTATAACAAAGGGTATGGTCTCCCTAGAGAGATTGTTTGATATGGATTATCAAGGTGACAAATAAAAAAACAATTCCTACCAAATGTATCCTACACAAGCATTATAATATAATCAATTTCAATGACTAAAAATGTTATTTTATGCATAAATTGCACTCAAAATGAAAAATAGGGGATTTCACAAGCCCTAAGGGATTCAAAGATACCATTGCATAGATATATGAATACCTAGACATATTTAATACATCCATTATTAATCATAGTATATATCTAAAGCTAGGGTTCAAATCATTCCATCAGAGGCAAAGGCTAGTGAACCCATTTTTAGAGATTTTAATCTTCAAGGAAGTGAAAAAGTTTATTTAATCTAGAAATATATTTGTAGTTATGCACTCCAAGTGGGTGGAAAATATTATGGAAATTTTAAATAAACATAGAGATATAAAACTCTATGTTTACTTATGTAACCTGAATAGATATTTGGAGAAGGGTAATTACCCACTTCTATTACTTGATGAAGTGTTATATATAGTGAACAACTCTCAAATGATGTATTTTCTATATGGGTATTTGGGATACAATTAGGTGATGGAAAAATATGAACATAGAATTAAAACAACATTACAAAAAATGGGATACATTCACATACAAATGGATATCATACAATCTAATCGATGAAAGTGATAATTTTAACATGCCATGGACATTGAGTTCAAGTATATAATTGGAAAATGTATTGTCACATATATGGATGATTTAACTTCCTTTTCCAAGAATAAAGAAAACCTAATGAGGGATTTTAGAATGGTGTTCTAGAGGTGTAGAGAACATGCCATCTCCCTAAATCCAAAGAAGTGTATATTTTGGGATTATAAGTGAAATTTTTTGGGTCACATCATCTTGAAAATAGGCATGTCTATATACCCTAAGCGAGTTGGGGAAATTCTAAAAAAATCATTACCTAGTAACTAAAAGAGCTGAAGTCATTTTTTATGGAAAAATCAACTTCGTGCACAAATTCATGTTAAGTTTTCTAAATATAGTATAACCCATTCACAACATGATAAAGAAGGATACTAGGATTGATTAGAAAATAGAGGCACAAGTGTATTTTTATCAAATGAAAAAATCAATCATAAATATTCTAGTGCTTATCAATACTTATCATAAAAAACCTTTTACATTTATTCCTTTAGTTTAGAACACTCAAGTGTTGTTGTCCCAACTCAGAGAAAATATATGGGAGATGAAATGCTAATGTATTTTATGATCTCTCCACTTATAAATTATTAACTTTGGAATTAAACAATTGATAAATAGGCATTTTATTTGATCAAAGTAGTTAATAAGTTTAGACATAACATGCTATGCAATAAGTTATTTTTTATTATGTTTGATCCCACTATAAAAGCTATGCTAATGAAAAATGATTTAAGTTAAATATGTGGTAAGTGGATGACTAATATATAATAATTTCACCTAGAACTCTAACCAATGAAGATAGTGAGAGGGTAGGGACACAATAAAGCAATAGCTAAAGTTGATCCACAAATTATTTACCAACAATATACAATGCAAACCATCACAAATGATGACTAGTATCAATACATAAATTATTTCTTGTTGAATAATGAGTGCTCGAACTACTTAAATTCCACTTAATGAGATGTTTCAATAGAAAATATATAACTAATTTTTCATGGTTTAGGTAGTGATACAACCCACTATATCCTTTGGGTAGGTTATTACTAACCACATGTTTTTAAGGATACCCATGTCCACATTATATGTTTCCATACTTACCAAGTTTCTACACACATATAATGTACCCTTTCTATGCCATTATAAATAGTTATTGAGGTTTGGCTATTCACATTTTAGGGATTAGAATTAATTAGAGCTATTTATTAACAATCAAAATTATCATGCCAACAAATCAACCCTTTCACCTATCATGAAGGTTAAGATGGAATTGTACTACTCTAATAGTAGGGATATAATAGGTATTAAATGATTTTATATATGTGTAGGGGTTTTTTAATTATTCTATGAAATAATAGGTAAGTTAAATGATGAATGATACTCTATTATAATTTAGAAATCAAATATCACTTAAATCAAATGGAAATAATTAGATTATGATTGTATAATCTAACCTATCTGACATAGAAAGTCTATGAAATAGAAAACCTCTTGAAAGAAATATCTTTAATATTTAATATTTTTTTTATCAAATTTTATATGATCTATTGATATCTCTATTAAGATCAAAATAAGTCCAAAGAAAATAAACAAAATGAACCAAAAGATAAATAAAATAACTAAAAATTAAAATTGAACTACAAGACATAAATAAAAATTAACATATTAATTAAATTAAAATATATCTAAGTAAAAAATAAACTATTCTAAATTACAAGCAAACTATAAATAAATAACCTCAAAATAAGAAACAAATTAAAAAATTACTTTAATCTAATCTAAATTGATAATAAAATTTAAGTTTAAATGACATGACTAATATAAAAAATTACAAAATATAAAATATTAATTCAAACACACACATAAATTTATTTAAATATAAGAAACTAAACAAGTAATTTAATCAAACCTCATAATCTAACCAGAAATGATCAAATACATATTCTACATTAATAATCCTGAAATAAAGAAATGAACGATAATGAAACCTAAGACATAATTAGAATAAACTAAATAAAAACAATACTGAAATGAAATGTAGATCTTATAATAAATGGAATTAAATTAAATTAACAAGAACCTTACATTTAAAAAAAATTAAAATAAAATCCAAATCAATATAAATTAATTAAATCTAAAGAAATAACAAGATGAAATAAGAAATCTGAATTTAAATGACAAGAAAAGAGAAATTAATCTAAATAAATATTAATTAGAAATAAAATCTAATTACTAGTCTTATAAAAGAGTCATCTTAGGAGAAAATAGAATAAGTTATTATTGAGAAACCAACTTTAGTATAAAATATCTTTGAAAGGACAACTGTTACACTTTAATAAGATTAATAAAGTGTTGCACATGGCGATGTAGTCATAATTTTTTGGGTTGAGTAATTTATATTTTGCACATATGACTACATATCTATAATCATCATAAGATATTAGACTTAATAGACTTCAAATAATTTATTTATAAACTAAACCAAAAAATTGGATATCCCTATGCTAATCAAGCATATTATGTAACTATCAAAAGATGTATTATTGGTATATCTACAAAAGTTATATTTTCTCATAGATATTACACAGAAAAGAGAATGATGAATAACTTTGAAGTAAATTAGAGTCTTTATAATACTTATGTCATGTTTCTCCTTTTGTGATGTAACTGTTATCTCCTTTTAAAAAATATACTCAAGAGATGGTTAATAAAATAAGTTATAATTAGATTTAGTTAGTTATTTGTTAACTTTAAGAAAGTGAATGACTTAATTTTATATCTTGAATTAAAGTTCAAGTATTTAATAAATTTTGAAGATCAAATTAAATAGTAATAGACAAAATACAACTCTAAATGGTGGGAGGCCCTCTAGTCATTACATCATTAAAAATAAACATTCAAATATGTCAAACAACAAAGTAAGTATAACAATTAAATAAAATTAAATACTTAAAATTTTAATTCCATATGCATTTAACCATATAATTAAATAAAATATACAATCAAAATAAATTATATTGCATAAAGTGTTAACTTTCTCTCATGCATCTACAAAAGCCAAAATTTAAAGTATCCACATACTCAAAATATAAAGTATCACTAATAGTAAATTAAAGTATCAAGCTTAACAAAAATATAACTTATGTAGTAGTCCACTCATTATCAGTATCTAAAAGTAATTCAATCAATATGTGGCTTTTATCTATCATGAATTTAGGGTATTCCATCACAATTATATAAATTTTAACAAACTTAGTACCCAACTCACTACCCTCATCATATACTTCCAAATTTATCTTCTTAACCATACTTGTAATCAAAGGTGAATCTGAATGACTAATTACATGATTTTTACCACTAAAAGAATTAGGGCTATAATGTTCATACAAAAAGGTGGAAATTTTTCAAGACTCAATTTTGAATAACCTATAGATCTATTTATTGGTTCAGGTGAAGTAACTATAGTTTTTAATGGTACAAATGAATGCAGATGATTTTTTTTAGTCATTTGGAGTTTATTTTTAAGAGTGAGTGTTATATGCTCAGAGGAATTATGAGGCTCATAATATACTATAATATGCATATGCTAATAAGATATACTTGGAGTACCTTATCTACAAGGATGAGCTCTCCAAGTGGGACCTATCCAACCTCTAATTATATAGAAATAAAGAGGATTAGATGGGAAACAATTTAAAACATTCCAAAAATTAATGTCAATAACATAAAAATGAATAAACATGAAGGTACCATGGTTAAAAGGTCTAATAAAAGTTTTAGCACCCCTACATCCTTAAAAATATTAACCCCTTTTAGCATGCCTCTATGGAGGACTATCTTCTCTCTGTTGATTAGGATTGTGTCTCCAATCATTCTTATTTGAATGATGTGAATCCAGAGGAGTCCAACCAAACATTATCAATGATGAACTAAAATTGAATAAACATAAACATATTTAGAAAACCTATATATATCTCAATCATCAATCTATAGCTTATTTGAATTCAATTTGAGTAAATCAATAAAACTTGATGTTTTCCTTTTACAAACTTGTGAAACATCTGAATGTAGAAATCATAAACTATGTTTTCTAAAAGAATTATAAAAAATACCAACTAAAAAATATTTCAAAATCAGCTTATTCACATCAAAATATTGATATCAATAACTTATAATCCCTAATATTTATGAAATAGATTGATTAAATATATGAATTAAAATACATATAACTCTATCCTTGATGAATTACATATATTCAATATCAACAATAATCTATTATTTCAAAAAAAAAAAATGGCTGTAACCTTATAACTTTGATGTTTATTCAACAATGTTCATAATCACTATAATGATCAAACAATCACTACAATTTCAACTCTATATCAAAATAGATACTAAAATATCTTAAACCATTATTTCTAAAAATGCCTTTGATAAACAAAACTATATAAGCATTACTAAATACACATATCCTGTGTTTAAAACTCCTCAAAACTACTCAAAGCAAACAACTTCAATATTCAATATCAAAGTTCAAACCATTCCATTGTTATTTTCATTATAATGTGTCATGAAATATTTCAATTTTAAGACAAATAATCCTAGAAGAAATAACAATCCTGAAATGAATTTGATAGAGAGCATTTGATAAAGAATAACTTTCATGAGCACTGAAATATAGAAAGGAACAAGTTTTAGTGAAAAATGCCAACTTTTCACCAAATTTTCATAATAAACAATCAAAGTTCAAACCATTCTACTGCAATTATCACTATAACTTGTCATGAAATATTTCAATTTTAAGACAAATAATCTTAGAAAAAACTTAACACATCCTAAAATGAATTTGATAGAGAGTATTCGATAAAGAATAATTTTTATGAGCACCAAAATATAGAAAGGAACAAGTTTTAGTGAAAAATGCCAACTTTTCACCAAATTTTCATAATAAGCATCTACCTTATAACCTCATATTTATTTCACCATGACAAAGTGACTACATGCAACTGAAACAACTCAAAATAGCCTCTGCACAAATAATACATGCAAATGCTAATGAGCCAACCAAGATATTTGACTATAAAAATTTATGCCAAATTATCCTTGATTAACCATTGAAAACCAAGATATGCAAAAATGAGTTCAAAATTTCAAAACCATTATACATGATTTAATTTCTCCAATCAATGTATCACAACAACCTAGAATTAATTTCAAACAAGATGTGCATTCCAAATAAAATCATAAAATACTTTATTGACTATTAAATTTATGCTAAAACCTCAAAATGGGACTAGTAAATACTCTCTTTCTATCACTTCAAGATCTAAAATTCATGGTATTTCCTTGAATATATAGTTTAATCATTCACTTTTGAGGAATCATAATAAAATAAACATTTACATGCAGACTTATAAATACTCGGAAAAGAACACAAATGACTTCAAAATTTATGAATCCATAAATATGGCTCATAAATAACCTTCAAATTTTATAATAAACTATTTCATAATTATATCCATTCTCTACATGAATTATATTTTCCAAATTTTTTATCTAATAATAACCAAAATCCAAAATCAAATTTTATGAACCTTATGGAAATTTGAAAGCAAAAATTTTTATGTAAAAAAAATTCATGCAATTATATCATAGTTTCATCTATAATGTCGTGCTTGTAAAATATTGAGAAAAAAATGTCATTTTTACCATCATTCAAATGATCTAGTAAACTACATATTTTTTCAATAAATAACATCCATATATTTTTGACATACCTCACTACTAAAAATAAAACTAGATTCACAAATCTCTTCTAATCTCAATCCCTTTCTTTCCTTCCACCAACAGAGCTTCACTTACATATAGACATCTTATGAAATGACTAACAAAATACAAAATAACCATCCTTTTCTATTTTCTGAACTTACATTAAGAACTCACATATATGTGTTCACCCACCATTTGATATATCATTTACCACTAACTAGTTAATGATTTGTCCAAACTAAAAACATCGTTGCTAAACATAGTAGTCATTAAACTTACTTCTAGATATCTCACCAATGATCAAAAGTCAATGCTCATACCTCAAAATTTATTGCACTATAATCTTTAAGCGTCGAATGAATCATAAAAAATTACCCAAAATAAATATGCACAAATAAACATTAATTTCATAGCACTTAAAGCTTACATGGTGCCACTACCACTAAACCAAGGTTGAGTTTGAATCAACTTATCTTGAAATAAGGTTCAATATAACCCACCATCAATGCCCTAGATTTATACCTTGTTGAATTCAAACTATTTTAGAGTCCATGGCTAAAGTCCCCTTTAAGATTTTGAACATATTAAAACCTATTTTGAGAAATAGGTTTGAAACTTAGACTTAGGACAGGATTATACCAAATGATTTTTTCAAAATATCATTAACACTTATATCAAAAACCTTTGGTTCAGGATTTTTATCTTAATGTAAAAAAAACATATTAACCTTAGCAATCACTATGTAATCCAAGCCAAATCGTGTATTACAAACAATTCAATGAATGCAATTACTTTTATATATTTAACTGCACAACTTTGCCAAGAAAAATATCTACATTTATTCAAATTGATTTAATATATCATGAACTTTAATATAGTCAAACAAATATTGAAATAATTTTTTGTTAATCACTGCTTATGCTTTCAAAACCACTTGTTAATGTTAAGTAAAAATTTTCATTAATGCAATAACCATTAATGCTTATTCAACACAAGAATGCATATTTAAAATGAAATCAAATGACTTAAGCATCCTTAAGTAGTTTTAAATTTCATAACACTAAGTCATCAATATGGTAGAATGTCTAAGTATAATCAAATTTATAAAAAGTGAGGGGTACTACAAATAGACATAACATAGGTAACCTTGCTAGCTAATTTCATCAAGAAAATTATGTAGCAATAATAAATTGTCTATTGAGAGATACATCACTTGAGAGTACAATCTAGGTTCAAATCATTTTTAAAGTAGCTATGTGAAAACCCCTATAATAATAAAATTGTTAAAACATGAACTATTTGGATAACATTGCATGGAGAATAGGATAACTAGACATGAAAATTTGGGTTGGATAAATAATCAAATGCAATAGCCTCAAGTACAAAAATTTTCAAATTAAAAATGCTTTCAACATATTTATAACCCAGTTCATGTTTATTCATAAAGAAAACATGATCATTATCATATAAAATATCTTAGCATAGTTTAAAGACTTATAGTGATATAACAACTTCCATTGTACTCTTTTCTAAAAAAATAAATGCTTCAGTCAATATGACCAGTGTTGATCTAACCAAGAAGGAACAAAAAATAAAAAAATAATAAAAAATAAAACAAACCTAAATAAAAAAATAAAGGAAATGAAAAGGATCTAATTATGAAATAAATTGAAATGATGTTCATTGATCGAATAGTGTAGCTAATTTCTATCAAGATCTTGTAAATGAAAGAAATTCAATAGTATAAATTCTATAAGAACCAAGTCAAAACAAAATCAAACTTATAATGCTTAATTGGGTCTTCATGTGCTTTCTCCCAATAAAGGAAAAAATCACCTACTTTAAAACTTTTACTAGATACTTTTTTATCAAATAACTTCTTTAATTTTTATTTAACCTTTTCTAACATTTGCAAATCAGTAACTTTAGTTTAATCTAAATTTATCAAATCATTAAGTCTTTATTCAATCAAATTAGTATCACCTAATAAATATTATAAATTAATACAAACAAAATAAATTTGAAGTTCAATAAGTAATATAGCTTCAAATACATAAGCATAAATAAATGGAGAATAAACAATGGTATGATCATCCATAATGCATCAAATATATTAATATGCTAATTCCTTTTATTCTCATGAACTATGTTTTCATAATAGAAATCAAATTTTTATTTATAGATTTGGCTTGCCCATTTCTTTAGGAATAAAAATTTATAGAATCATTTGAAATAATAGAATAAATTCTAAAAACTCTAAATATTCATTTGAAATAAATTGAGGATAATTGTCTAAAATTTTTTTATATGGAACACCAAATCTAGAGAAAATCTAATTTTTACAGAATGAAATGACTTCGGTCGTAAGTTTTTTTTAATGTGATTTAGCCTTAGGCCACTTCATAAAATAATTTGTATTGGTTAGAATATACCAATGACTAGTAGAATAAGGTGGATATATATCATAAATAAAATAAATTTCCCATTTAGTAAATGGTTTCTCAGGTATTATGAGATTTAAAGGCATCACTGGTAATATATCTCTACCAACAAATAATTGATAAGGTATTTATACACGAACCAACTTATAAGAATCTTAAAATAATGTAGGCCAATAATAAATCCCACATAAAATTTTATAAGAAGTGGTTTTTACCACATAATGACCACCACAACTACTTTAATGACATCCTCTAATAACTTTCTAAGTTTGATCATGGATTAATCATCTTAATAAAACACCATCTTTAATCCTATAAAATAAATTTTTTATGATAAATATAATTTTAAAGATTGAAATATTAAAGAACATCTTTGTATTTTTTTTAAATTATTAAGAATAGCCTGATTTTGAAATTAATAAGCCAGGTTATGATATCAATCATCCTTAGCCAAAAAACAATCCCAATCATTCATTTCATGTCCAAATTTAATTTTTTTAGAGAAATCAACAACTTTTATGGACTAAAAATGATGTCTGGAATTTAAAAAATCATCAATAGATAAGACCAAGTTATTTATACTATAAGAAACATTTTAAACTAAATGTTTTTCTAAATCATTTCCTCTTATGGTTTTGGATGTTTTGAATTTAAGATAAAACTCTTGAATTCTCAAAATTTATTTTTCTATCCTTCCTTGAATAGTTAGTTATTTCAAAAGGTAATAAAGAAAAAGCATATTATAGGTCACAATAACCTTATTTACCATCAAAAAAAAATTAAATTTTAACAATAAATAAAATAAAAATAAATAAATTTTTCAATAAGAGGATACCTAGTTTTTGTATATTTTAAAAATTGGATCATTTTACCAATATGTTTCTCATCACTATTTTCATCACCTTAAGTGATCACAATACCTATGGATTTATTAATTAAATTAACATAAATAATGAAGGGCTTAGTTGAAATAGATTTAGAAATTATAGGTACACTTGTAATGTTATTTTTAGCATTATTGAAAGTAGAATCTACACCTAAATCTCATATATATGACTGATTTTTCTTCATAAAATATGTAATAGATTAGATTTATCAATAAAATTTGATATAAAATTAATAAACAAAATCAATTTTACCAAATAAATATCTAAGAATAGATTGGTCTTTAAGTGGTGGCATCTCTTTGATTATTTTAATACATTCAGGATCTATCGAACTACCATATTTAGAAATTATATGTCTTAATAATTTACCTTTAGTAACATCAAAGATAGATTTCTTGAGATTAACCTCAAAAAGATGATCTAAATGCTTATTTTTATTTTTGGAATGGACTATAAGATCATATAAGTAAAATTGAATGATTATGATAATTAAATCATCAAAAGCTACATGTATAGCTCTATGAAAAGTGATAGATGCATTTAAGAGATCAAAAGACATCTTGTTAAAAGCAAAATTACCTCTTCGAGTAGTAAAGTTTGTCTTATGTCTATCATCTAGATTGACAAATATTTGATTATAACTAGAAAATCTATCAAGTAAATACATCATTTTAGATCCTGCAACTTGCTGTAATATTTCATTAATACTCAAAAGAGGAAAATTATCTTTTACACTAGCCTTGTTTAAATCTCTAAATTCTACACATAGTATAATATCTCCTATTGTTTACGTATGATTACTAAATTAACTACCCAATAAAAATATTTTTATAGGTTAAATGACACCACTATAAATCATCTTATCAAGCTCTTTATTGATGTTATCTTCTAGTAAAGGGCTTATTATTTTCTACCTAATAGGTTTAATACTAGTTTTTATATAAATATAATGATTAATAATGTTGGTATCATAACTCTTTAAATTTTTATATGACCAAGAAAAACATCAATAAATATTTTAAAAAGTTTAATGAATCTAACCTTCTCATTAGGTATACATTGTATTCCCAAATAAATAAATGTCGGGCCTTTTGAATTCCAAGGTTATTAGTAATAGTTTCTCCAATTATTCTCCTAGAAGGTTGTTTAGTCCATGAAATCCTAGGATAATCATTTGGAGTAAACATCAATTATAGGTTCACTAAACCAACATGTAATTTGATATTACTTAGTTGTAAATAATCTTTATATTTTAACACATAATCATCATAGTCACAATTATTTCCTTTAAGAAAATATTAAATATGTTCATCATAGCTGAAAATAGGACAATTTTCATTTAAATCAAGAATTTTAGCTCTGAAATTGTTTAAAATAAAAAAAATAGTGAGCTCACTATCACTTAGAGTAGGATTATAAGTAAAAAAAATGAGCCTATTAGCTCAAACATTAAATTCTCTAAATATATGATTGATATTAATGGCTTCAAAATTTTCAATCAAAGACCAAATATTTTTAATATACCTATGTAGGAGTGTTTGATTAGTTTTATAAACTTTTCTAACCTATCTAATAATTAACTTTGAATCTCTGAATACTTATAACTATTTAGCATTCAATTCAATGGCCATTTCTAGAGCTAAGAATAAGATTTCAAATTACACTATATTATTAGTATTATCAAATGACAATTTATAATCATAGAAAAATATTTTGCCCAAAAGAGAAATCAGATAAATTCTAGCACCATTACCATTTCATGAACAAGATACATCAAAATATAGAGACCATAAACTATATCTAAAAAAGGACTTTTATTGTTACTTTTTAGGTTCATCTAAGGTCAATATCTCATAATTACCAGTCCTTATTTCCACATAAGTAACATTAAAAAGTAAGGAATCAATATGATTAATAAACTTTTCTTCTCTCCATATAAAGTTCTCATTTCCCACTAGAACCCAAGTTGTATCCTTTACAACAAAAATACTAGTTATTTTATACCATTCTCTTCCTAGAAACATGACATAATTACTAGGAATATCTAAAATTTGAACATTGGTCATGCACCTCATTCTTTCATCCTTTGTAGTTTTAATAACAAGATCACAAAACTTACTACAACTCTTAGTTTGTCATGAATCAAAACTTGTAAGTTTCTTATTATCAATTTTATTAAAAATGCCTAATTAGACAACAATAAACATTAAAATTATATTCTTTGAAGCATCCATATATATAATCCAATTATGTATGATTTTATCAACAATTTTAACTGATATGTAAAAAAATGTTATATAATCAGTGTGAAGATTGTATATCTGAATGAAAACAACAAACTATAATTATTCATTCTTATTTATTTATTCTTGAAATCCTAATATATAATTAGAATTTATATTTTTAATGGCATCATTGATTTTTTCAAGTTGCCTTGGTAAACCAACATCTTGTAATAATGAAAACCCTGCTTTGATAGTAACCAAATCTTTTATAATATTATAAACTCCCACATCTAGATGACGTATATGAGTGTAGTTCTTAGGCTTATAAGGAGGATATTTAAGATTATTAAATTCAATAGATAAAGGATTATTATGTTGAGAACTAATTTTAACATTATTAGATGTAGCATTATTCTACGTACCTTTGTCTTTATCAAAATTTTAAGAAGAATAAGATTTATTATTATTCATTTCATATTTCTGATTAGAATAATTATTTTATCTTGTATTGATAATATAATCTCTTATAGATTTTAATTCATATAAATATTCACACATTTATATTGTCATCAATATCAATGGAGATAGTCTCTTTTCCTCAAATATATCTTTCAAATTTTTTCATAGATATATAAGTTCTAGGATCATGATCCAACTCACAAACATTATAATAATAACCTTTTTTTTAGTATTAACTTTTTGAGGAATGAAAGATTTACATGATGAAGATGGATTATCATCAAGTTGTCTTTTGACAGTGATCATCTCATTACTAAGATTATGAATGGATTTTAAATACTTTATTATCAAAAGTTAAATCTATTGTAGTTCTATCATTAAAAATGACATGTTTTAATTTATTTCATACTCAATACAAAAATTTATAGTTTCATGATAATCCATAATATACTTATCTTATAAATCCATTTTATACTTTAAAGGTACAAAAAATAGTCTATACAATATTTTTGAAGGTCTAACATCACAATGGATATTTTGTCATAGTCTATTGAATCTACCAATAAATAGAGAAATGGGTTTTCCTAGATTTATGGAGATATTTACTAATTCATTAATCACATTCAAATATTTTTTAGGTTTACCAAAAAAATTTATAACCATTATTAAATATCATTCCAAGTACTAATAACACTAGAGGGAAGACTATCATTACTATGATTCATCAGGACTTCCATATAACTTAAGATATCAATACCTTTTAATGAAATAATCTTACCTAGATGAGTATCAATATTAATAGGATTTTTGATAATCTAAGGATTCACTAAAGGGTGAGTTACTTCATCATTAGAATATGTCTCATTATCTATTACTTCAACATGATTTCTATTATTTTGGAGGACTATAATTAGGTCTCAAACTCTCTATTCTATCTACTAAATTTGTGGTAGTTATTCTTTGGTTAGAATTTTTAGTAAATTCAACTATTTGACAAAATTATTTTACTCTAAATTATTAACATTCAATAAAAAAATAATATCCTCAAGATGAAAAGAATCATAAATAAAATAAACTCTATATTGAGGATTAATAGGTAATATATGCTCTCTCTCCTGTCTAATTCGTTAGTTTCTTGAATATGGTATTGTGTTTCACATGAAAGACTTGACTCTATCTCACTAATTTTTACTTCCTCTTCTTCATCATTTATAACTTCAATTATGTAAGGTAAATCATAATGTCTGTTATACCACATAAAATGAGTTAAATTAAAAAAATTCAACTTGACCATCAAAAATATTAATTGAAGGTTGTATAATTGGAGGAGAACCCCCAATGGTTATGGAAAAAATATGATAAATATAAAAATAAAAATAAGACCTCTAAAAATATTTTTCCAGTAGAATCGCTAAATTTTTTGATAATCAAAATTTTCATGCCAATAAATCAACCCTTTTGCTTATCATGAAGCTCAAGATTGAATCATAACAATCTAATAGTAGGGATCTAATATGTCACAAATGATCTTATATGTGTTTAATGATTTTTTTAATGATTCTATAAAATAATAAGTAAACCAAATGATGAACGATTACTCCATTATAATTTAGAAATAAAATATCACTTAAATGAAGTAAAATGAATCAAATTATGATTATATAATCTAACCTATCAAACAAATAAAGTTTATGAAAGAGACAATGTCATGAAGGAAATATTTTTGATCCTTCATATTTCTATTTTATCAATTTGTCTATGATCTCTTGATATCTCTATTAATCTCAAAATAAGTCCAAAAAAAAAGAAACAAAATAAACCAAAAGATAAATAAAATAACTAAAAATGAAAATTTAACAATGAGATATAAATAAATATTAACATACTAATTAAACAACTATCCATATAAATAATAAATAAATTATTCTAAACTACAAACAAACTATCAATAAACAACCTCCAAATAATAAATAAACAATGAAAATTACTTTAACCTAAACTAAATTAATAATAAAATCTAAGTTTAAACTAGAAGGATAATCTAAAAACTTATAGAATATAAAAGGTTAACTAAACACACACATAAATCTAATAAAAGATAATAAATCGAACAAATAATTGAATCAAAACACTTAATCTAATTTGAAATGATCAAATAAATACTCTATATTAATATATTTGAAATAAATAAATGAATAATAATTAGACCTAAGACATAATTAGAAGTAAATTAAATAAAAACAATACTAAAATTAAATGTAAATCTAATATGAAATGAAATAAAATTAAACTAACAAGAACCTACCACTTTTAAGAAAATGAAAATGAAATCCATATCAATACAAACTAATTAAATCTAAATAAATAGCAAGATGAAATAATAAATCTAAATCTAAATGACAAGAAAAGAGAAATTCATCTAAATAAAGATTAATAAGAAATAAAATATAATTATGAGTCTTAGAAAAGAGTCGTCTTAGAAGAAAATAAAATAAGATTATATTGAGAAACCAACTTTAGTATAAAATATCTTTGAAATGACAAATTTTATAGTTTTAAAAGATCAATAAAGCATCTCACATGGAAATGTAATAATTATTATTCTATTTAAGTACTTAAGATTCTACACATATGACTACATATCTGAAATTATCATAATATATTAGACTTAATAGACTTTAGATAATTAATCTGTGAACTAAACAAGAAACCTAGATATATCTACACTGATCAAGCATATTAATTAACCATTAAAATTATGTACTATTGATCTATCTATAAAAGTTATATTATCTCGAAGATGTTGCATAGAAAATAGAATAATGAATAAATTTGAAGTAACTTAGAGTATTTAAAATACATGTGTTGTGTTTCTCTTTTTGTGATGTAACTTTGATCTCCTTTTAAAAAAATATCCTTAAGAGATGGTTAAGATAATAAGTTATAACTAATAGTAGTTAGTTATTTGTCAACTTTAAGAAAGTCTATTAGTTAATTTTATAACTTCACTTTAAGTTTAAGACTTTAATAAAGTTTGAAGATCAAAATTCAATAATAAAAGACCAAATATAGTTTTAAATAGTGGGAGGCCATCTAGTCACTGCAATCATTAAAAATAAACATTTAAATATGTCAAACAACATAATAAATATAATAAATAAATATTAAAAATATTAATTACATATGAATTTAACCATATAATTTAGTAAAATATATAATCAAAATAAATTATACTACATAAAATGTTAACTTGAACTCATGCATCCATAAAATCCAAAATGTAAAGTATCCACATACTCAAAAATATCAAGTATCACCAACAAAAAACAAAAATATTAATCTAAACCAAAAAAAAAACTTATTTATTAGTTTACTCAACATCAATATTTGAAATTAATTCAATCAATGTATTCCATCATAGTTGTAGGTAATTTGACCAACTTAGTACCCAACTCACTTCCATCATCATCATCATCATCATCATCATCATCATCATCATCATCATCATATATATATATATATATATATATATATATATATATATATATATCTTATTAATCATATTTGTAATCAAATGTGAATTTTAAGGACTACTTGCATGATTTTTACCACTAAAAGAAGCAAGCCTATCTTATTCATGTGAAAAAGGTGTAAACTAGTCAACACTCAATTTGGAACAACCTATAGGTCTATTTACTAGTTCAGGTGAAGGAACTTTGATATTCAATGGTACAAGTGAACAAATGAAACTTTACAGTCATTTGGAATTGAATTTTAAAAGTTGGTGTTCTATGATCATGAGAATTATGAAGCTCAAACTATACTACAATATGGATATGCTAAAAATATCCACTTGGATTAACTCATCTATGAGGATGATATCTCTAATGGGGACCTCTCCAACCTCTATTTTTTAAAATATAAATAGGATTATATGGAAAATAATTTAGCACATTCCAAAAATTAAGGTCAATAACCTCAAAATAAATGGACATGCAGGTACCACAGTTGAAAAGTCTAAGAAAAATTCTATCACCCCTATGACCTCAAAAATACTAAGCCATTTTAGCATGCCTTTATGGAGGAATATATTATCTTTTATTATCTATAATATGTCTCCAATAATTACTATATGAATGATTTGAATCCAAAGGAGTCCAACTAGACATTCTCAATGATGAAAGAAAACTAAAATAATATAATTATGTTCATAAAACCTATTTGTTTTTTAATCATTAATCTATAATTTTTTTGAAATAAATTTGATTATATCAATATAACTTCATATTTTACTTTCATAAACATGTGAAACATCTAAAATTAGAAATCAAAAACTCAATTTTCTAAAATAATTTTTAAAATACCATTTAAAATGTTTCCAAATCAACTTATTCACATCAAAATAGTGATATCAACAACTTATAATACTTAATATTTCTGAAATAGATTGACTAAATATATGAATTGAAATACATATAACTCCATCTTTGATGAATTATATATATTTAATATCAACATTAATTTGTTGTTTCAAAAATATAATACACAAAACTGACTATAACCTTATAACTTTGATGTTTATTCAACAACATTCAGAATCACTATAAAGATAAAAAAATAACTATAATTTAAAATCTATATCAAAATATAAACTAAAATATTAAAAACCAATCTTTCCAAAAATCCCTTTGATAAACAAAATTGTATAAGCATGACTAAATACACATATTCTGTGTGTTTGAAAATCCTCAAAACTACTCAAATCAAACAACTTCAATATTCAATACCAAAGCTCCAACTATTCCACTAAAAATTTCATTCTACTCTAGCATGAAATCAATTTTAAGACAAAATACTTAAAAAAAATTTAACATATCCTAAATGAATCTGATAGAGAACAATTTTATTGAGTACTAGAATGTAAACAAGAAAGAGTTTTCGTAAAAAATACCCACTTTTTAACTTTTTTCTCACAATATTATACTCTAGCATGAAATCAATTTTAATACAAAATAATTTAAAAAAAAATTAACATATCCTAAATGAATTTGATAGAGAACAATTTTCTTGAGCACTAGAATGTAAACAAGAAAGAGTTTTAGCAAAAAATACCCACTTTTTAACTTTCTCTCACAATATTCAACTACCTTACAACCTCATCTTGAATTACCATGATAAAATGATTTCATGCAACTAAAACAAATTAAAATAGCCTTTGTATAGATAATACATGCAAATGCTACTAAACAAAAAAAGATATTTGACTATGAAAATTTATGCCAAACTATACGTGAGTAACCATTGAAAACCTAGAAATGAAAAAATGAATTCAAAAATTCAAAACCATTATACATGCTTTAGTTTATCTAATTAATGTATCACAAAAACCCATAAGTAATTTTAAACAATATGTGCATTCTAAAAAAAATCATAAAATATATTGTATTGACCTTCAAATTTATGTTAAAACCTAAAAATCAACCCAGTTATTGATATTCTATTTCTATCACTTCAAGATATAATATTTATGGATTCATAAAGTTCAAAAATAATTTGTGCTATCTTCTGAGTGGTTTTAAGTCTTCTTGTAAATGCTTCTTTACTTCTATTTTCTCAAAGGTGAATGATTAAAGTGTATATTCAAGGTAGTTAAGATATTTGACTATGAAAATTTATTCCAAACTATCCATCAGTAACCATTGAAAACCTAGATATGAAAAAATGAATTCAAAAATTCAAAACCATTATACATGCTTTACTTTATCTAATCAATGTATCACAATAACCCAAAATGAATTTTGAATATGATGTGCATTCTAAAAAAATCATAAAATATATATTGCATTAACCTTTAAATTTATGTTGAAACCTAAAAATCAAAAAAAATATAGATATTTTATTTCTATCACTTCAAGATCTAATATTTGTGGTAGTTCCTTGAATATACAATTTAATCATTTGCAAACACTCAAAAAATAACACAAATGATTTTTAACTTTATGAATCAACAAATTATGGATCATAAATGACCTTCAAAATTTATCATAAACCATTTCATAACTATATCAACTATCTAAATGCATTATATTTTCCAAATTTTTCATATAACAATAATCAAAATCCAAAATCAATTCATATGAACTTTATGGTGACTTAAAATCAAAACTTTTTGTGTAAAAAAAATCCATGCAAGTTTATCATAGTTTTATCTATAATGCCATACATGTAAAATATTGAGAAAAAATGACATTTTTACCATCATTTGAATGAACTAGTGAACTACATATTTTATAAAAAAAATTAACCATATATTTTTGACACACCTCACTACTACAAACAAAACCGTATTCACAAATATTTTTCCAAGCTCAAACCCTTTATTTATTTCCATCAATAGAGCTTCACTTTCACATAGAAATCTTGTTAAATGACTGATAAAATAAAAAATAACCACCCTTTTTTATTTTATAAGATCACATTAACAACTCATGTATATATGTTCAATCACCATTTACTATCTCATCTACCACCAACTAGTTAGTAATTCGGCCAAACTAAACACATCATTGATAAACATAGAAATCATTAAACTTCCTTCCAAGTATCCTACCAATGATCAAAAGCTAATGTTCATACCTCAACATTTACTTAACTATAATCTCTAAGCCTCAAATTAATCCCAAATAAATGTATCCAAAATAAATATACACAAACAAACATTAATTTAATAGCACCCAAAACTTCCATGGTGACACTGCCACTAGAACAAGGTTGAGTTGAAATCAACTTCCCTTGAACCAAGGTTCAATATAACCCACCACCAATGTCCTATATTTATACCTTGTTATATTAAAACTATTTTAGAGGCCATGTCTAAATTCCCATTTAAGTTTTTGAACATATTGAAATCTAGATTAAGCAATGTGTTTGAAACTTAGGCTTAATATAAGATTATACCAAATGATTGTTCAAAATAACATTAACACTTATACCAAAAACCTTAGGTTTAGGATTTTTATCTTAATTTAAAAACAAACATATTAACCTTAGCAAGCACTATATAAGCTGATCCAAATCATGTACTAAAAATTAATCAATGTATTTAATTACCTCTATGTATTAAACTGCATAACTTTGTCAAGAAGAATATCTACATTTATTCAATTTGACTAAATATGTTATAAAATTTAATATGGTCAAACAAATACTAAAATAAATTTTCATTAATCACCACTTATTCTTTTTAAACCACTTTTTAACATTTAGTAGAACATTTAATTAAATGCACTAGTCATTAATGGTTATTTAACACAAGAATGCGTATTCAAAATGAAATCAAAGGAGTTAGACCCTTGTAAATAGATTTAAATTTCATGACATTAATTCATTAGTATGGTAGAATTTATAAGTACAATCAACTTTTGGAAAAAGAGAGGGGTACCAAAAATAGAAATAACATGATAAAAACTAATTCATCTATGGAAAACAAATTCATACTAACCAAAACTAAATATTTCACATATTGTATTAAGGTTCAAGTGTTCAATAATTACATAATGGACATGGTAATAAAATTTTCTAAGGAGCATATCATCACTAGGATTGGCATGACATTCACTCTATTATGTGATAATAGTCTCAATTTATCCTCTCTCTAATTTAATAAATGGTCATACAAATCTTCATATTATAATTTAATTATTACATGCAAGGTAATGGGGTAGCTAAATCAATAAACAATAAATTATTATATGTAATTAAAAAATTCTTAGAAAATAACCCTAAGGACTAGGATAATGTTATAAAATTTGTATTTTGGTCTGATAGGAATAGAGATAAAAAATCCCTAAGCACATCTGCATATCATCTAGTTTGTGGCTAAGACCCTATCTTCCCTATGAAACTGAGAATCCCCACTTCGTATTTCATGAGAGACTACTTAGAAATTGATGATAAGATAAAGGATCATCTCTTGAATTTGATACAACTAGAATAAAAACATGATGCAACCATACTACACTTTATCAAACATGAAGAAGTCATCAAGTATTGGTCAGACAAGTGAGCCAAAGTGAAACCCTTTTAGATATCTAATTTAGTCCTTCCCTAAGAAAACACTATTATAGGTTCTTAAATGATGTCCCCAAGGTGACAAAGGATGTTGATGATGTTTCATGTGTGTTAGAATGACAATGACAAAGTGTGCTTAAATGTTATTCAATGTTTTTGCATAGTTATTTAGTGTTTGACTTGGATAGGTATATGGTGGATGTTATTGATGGTATAGTCAAGTTAGAGAGACCCTATTGGGTGTTATGAGTTCTTAGAGTGTTAATGTAAGTGAAATGAATTCATCAAAGTAGTCATATGAGTGTCTAGGATAAAGTAGTCATCTTGGTAGACAAAGTTGAGTAAATAGTTTGATGACTTCATATTTCACACATGTGAAGGTTTCATGATAATTTTGATACATGGATGGCTTCCCATATGACATTATATCATGTAGTTCAAATTTTAAGTCTGGATATTGATCATAGAAAAAGTTATAATAGTGCAAAGTTGGCCTCTCAGACCAAGTTCACTAATTTTATACACTTAGCCAAATTTACAAGAGGATATCTAACAGTGAGAATTCAAAATATATAATGGAGAGTGTCTAATCTAATATACAAAGATCAAATGGTGAGCATATGTTTGTACATATTTTTATCTAATGATGCATGTGAAGTCAATTTGTCAAAGGATACATAGATTGTTCATAGAACTACCAAGTCATGTAAGCACATTAAGATTGATATAAATGTGCTCTAAGATCATGTGGGACTACCAAGTGGTGAAATAATGTTAAATAAATGGATTAAGGTGCTCAAAAGGTACGTGAGGATGACAAGTGTCTTAATTATGGAAGTGCAGATCAATGAGTAATAGTGAACGACGTAAGTTAAAGTTAAGAGACTTCTAAGGAAATTAAAGGAGTGTATTTGTTTAATCTACCATGGGACATGAGATGAAGACATGTTTATGAATCTTTCTTCTTTATGCAATGACCATTGGAAATGAATATTCAAATTAACAAAGGAAAATTTATTTTGTATTGTTTGAGCTATAAATTTTGATATATGCAAAATTTGATAATGGTGTAAAAGGCAAACTTATAGATAATTTCAAGTGATATTCAGAAAAAATAGTTTGAATGTTTAAATATCTAGATAGATTATTTTATTACATTTAAAAGCTAAATGTTTATTTTTTCATGGTTTTCTTGTGTATAGAATATTGTTTAAATAATTTGTGCTTTAGTAGAAGAGTGTTTTGGTAGGAGTGATCACCTAAAGATGTCATAAGGGTCAAGTGGAGTGGATCCATGAATTAGAAATTATTATTTTATTATTAATTTTTTTGATTAAGTGATGAAGGGTAATAAGTCTTCATGAAACCTATAAGGGATACTAAGGCCTAATTGAAAGGCATAGATACTTAAGTGTGACACATGGAAGCTATGGCCAACCTGTGAGGATGGTATTGAGTTATGTGTTAGCATGATATAAGTATTAATGGTTAAGATAATTTTTATGGTTGAATTGGATGTTGATATTCATGACTACTCTATAAAGAGTGAAGGCTAAGTTAATGGTTTTTAGACTAGGATGTGAATGTGTTGAGAGAGCAAAAGATAGAGATGAAGGAAAGATATCAGAGGGAGTGTGCTCAGTGGTTTGACTAAAGTATAGATAAAATTGAGGATGAGTGAAGAATTCTAGAGTGATCCAAAAGGGGTGTTTAGATGCATTTATTATATGATCAAGTTTTAGTGTGTGTGATAAGTTGAAAGATAAGTGTTATACATTGTTTTTCCAATCATATATAAATGCAATCAGATTTCTAGAGTTGTTGATTTTATAAGGTGTTGTGTGGGTACTCAAAATATAGAATAAGTGGGTGCTTATTCACACTTAGGGGTATAACTCCTTGTGAATTAGGTGATCCACTAAAAGGTCTCATGTTTGTGATCATCTTATAGGATAATTAGTCCATGTGTTTGCAAGATTGAGAGTGGGTTTTAATCCCCAAGAGGTTTACCCATGTAGATCTTGTGTTGTGTGTGATCTTACATCATCTTTATTATTCATTGTTATGAGCATCTTGTATGATTTATGAATGCTTTTTGTCATTGATTAAGAGTTTTAAAGGATTATAATTGAATTTTTAAATATTTTACATCATTGATTTATCCCCCCTCTCAGTGATTGTTCCTCTAATAATTGGTATTAGAGAAGGACCTTTTGTAAAAGTTTAACCACTTGAAGGTGATCCAAGCTATAATATGGGTAGTCATAAAATATAATGAGGATTTTTAACTAAGAATTTGTTGATGTTTAATGAGTCTAATTATGATTTTTGGATTGTGAGGATAAAGACCTACATCATGTCAATAGGGTTTGACATTTGAAAATATGTTTTGGATAGATATTTAACCCTGTCTACCCCTCCAACTAGTGCAACTAATAAGAAGATGTGTGAGATAAATTCTAAGGAAATGAATGCCCTCAATTGTGGTCTTTTGAAGACTAAGTACAACAAGCCAATCCATTTTAAATCTAGTAAAGAGATATGGGATAAATTGCATATCATTTATGAATGGGATTCAAAGGTCAAGTTGGGCAAGTTTAAGACTCATCAAAGACAATTTGAGAGTCTCAATATTAAGGAGGAGGATTTAGTGACATCATTTTTGTAGAGAGTTGATGAGATTTTTAACATCATCAAAGGTATAGGAGAGGAGCTTTAAAAAGCTACTATAATGTAAAATTTATTAAGGTATCTTACCTTCAAATTTTATTCAAAGGTTTATACTATAGAAGAGAGTCATAATATCAAAAAAATTAAATGGATAAACTACATGGTACTCTCATAGCCTATGAGATGAGAGTCAATTATGACAAACCACCAAAGAAAGAAGAAAAATTTAAGATAGAAATGAAGCCAAAGAAGAAGAGAACTCAAGGTAAGGAAGTCAAGTATGATGACATTGATGAAGATGAACTATTTTTTTTTTGTTTACAAGGAAATTAAAAATAGGTTTAGGCAAGTATAAGGGTAAACTACCCTTCAAATGATTCAATTATGGAGAGGTAGGACACTTTTACAATAAATACCCTCATAACAATAAGAAGTATGATGATATAGACCAATATGAAGGAAAGAATACATTCAAGTTTGATAAGAAGATGAAAGGATTTAAGAGGTATAATGACAAGAATATTATCTACACTAATGAATATTTTAGCTCATCAGATAAGAGTGAAGATAGTGATTTTGAGTTTGATATTGAAAATGATGGTCCTGTTGAATATGATGTCCTCTACATGGATGAGGAAGGAAGTTGATCATATCAAAAGGAGTATAATTTGATTGATATAGATAATTAATAAGATAAGGAGGAACATGAGAATAATTTTATCAATTCCCTTGATGATCTAAAGATTGAGAAGAACAAGAAGAAGAAGACCAAGAAGTTGAAGTTATATATGAAGGACTATGCAAAGTAATTTAGTATATATGAGGCTGGAATGGATGGAGACTCTAAGGAGTAGAAAGGTATAGTCAAGCATCTAGATAGTTAATTAAAAATCCTATCTACAATCTTGAAAGATAAAGAAGATGAGTGTTTAAGGTATGTGATTGAAAATGAGTCATTGAAATTTGAGTTATAAAAGACATCCAGTAAGGTGAAGTCATTTATGATGTTTGAAAAGAGCTCAAGTAATCTAGATAACATTTTGAATAGTCAAAATCATGGTAGTGATAAAATTAGATTTAATTACAAAGAAGAAAAAAATATTGTAACTCAAGACAAGGTGAAGACTAATGTAAACAAAGATAATCAGATCTTGAGGGTCAATAATTAGTCTTGGAATGAAGATGTTAGCAGAATGAGGAAAAATCATATTAGACAACCAAATGCCATGAGGTATGAAAATTTCAATGTTTACTAATACACTTGAAATAAATTTGGTCATAGGGCTAGAGAGTGTATAAGACTTGCTACGAATTAGTGGAATCATTAGTCAAATAATATGAAAAAAGTTGAGTGCTTTAGTTATTATGACATAAGACACATTGTAATATTTTATCCAAATTAAGTAAAGCAAGTTGATTTCACTTCAAAAATAATGGTTTGATGCAATTGTGACAATATTGGTCACATTGTTAGGTTTTGAAATCAAAGGTCATGAAGTCAAAATAGGTTCAATCAGACTCCTAGAGTGTAAGGAAGAAGACAAGTTAACTTATGGAAAGAAAAAATGAAAGGTGTGAGTCATAATGAGTCTATAGGTCCAAGTGGTCTATTTTTTAAAGTGGAGAATGATACAAAGGTTGAAGATAACTAAAATATCTCATTGTTTAGTCATTTTTGCAATAAAGAGACCAAGCTCAAGGAGAAGAACAAGGTTTTAGTTGAGACTAGTTCTGAGGTGTGTATGAATATAAGTGAACATTCTGCTATTATTGAGCATGTTTTATGCAAAGAACATTAGTTGTCAATGCCTAGTGATGAGGTTATTTATTTAGATTAAAAGGTATGTAATGAATATATATTATCTCCATGTGTTTTCAATTCAATATTAGAAAATAAAGAGAATGTTGTAGTATATGAACAAATTATTTCTCTTAAGCCTAAGAAGAAGAAAAACTATCAGTTTTAGATGTCCAAGGAAGAGAAGGAATATGATGACTTGTGGGAAAATCCTAGTTTCACATTATTATAGGACATTATGAGTTAGGGTTTCTCTACATGTGCTTCTTAGGGGACATGTTTCTTATGGAAAAGTAAGCATGTGTGCTCAAGGTGTGTTCAGGGTTTTTGGTCCTAAAGTGTTGAAGAGTTGCTAGTAGACCTAGTTCATTGAGAAGACTTGTTGAAGATGAATTTTTAGATAGAGCATCAAGTTAGGGGGAGATAAATCAGATATTTAGAGAGGGTTGAAGATATGTGTATAATTTAAGGGGGGGGTCTCTCTTAATGTTTTCAAGGTGAGTTCAAGTAGTTTTTGTTTGTCTTATATGTTTTGTCTTCATAGAATAGAGTATGATCAGAGAAGAGTATAATTTTGAAGCATGTTTAATAATCTCAACTTATTAAGAGATATGCATAGTTTTAAGGGGATTTTTTTATCATATTGTAGAGTTTTTCCTTTCCTATTTTTATTTATTCAAGTCTTTTTAGGTCATCAGGATCATAAGATGAGCCCACTTTATCATTATGTGAAAGGGGGATAAAATACCTGAAGAGAGAGATAGAGTCTGAGTATAATCTTTGTATTGGTGTTTGACATCAATGACAAAGTAGGATATTGTTTGATGTTTTCCAATGACATCTCCAAGGTGACCAAGGATGTTTATGAGGTTTCATGTGTGCTAGAATGACAATGACAAAGAGTGATTCAATGTTCTTCAATGTTCTTACATAATTCTTTAGTGTTTGGCTTAGATAGGTAGATGATGGATGTTATTTATGGTATGGTAAATTTTTATAGACCCTATGGGGTGTTATGAGTTTTTATAGTTCTAATGGAAGTGAAAGTAATTCATTAGAGTAGTCATATGAGTGTCTAGGTTCAAGTAGTCATCTTGGTAGACAAGGGTAATTAAGTAGTTTGATGATATTATATTTCACATGTGTGAAGGTTTTAGGATTATTTTGATACATGGTTGGATTACCATATGAGAGGTTATTATTTTATTTAAATTTAAGGTCTATACATAGTGCAAATTTGGCTTCTCATACAAATTTCACTAAGTTTTTATACTTAGCCAAATTTACAAGAGGGGATCTAATATTGAGCATTAAAAATATCAAATGGTAAACATATAATATGATAGATGAATATACAATGGTGAGCATATGTTTATATACATTGTGATATAATGATGTGTGTAAATTCAATTAATCAAAGGATACATATATTGCACGTGGAACTGCCAAGTGGTGTAAGTGCATGGAGACTGACATCAATGTGCTTCGAGAGAACATGAGACTACCAAGTGGCACAAGTAAATTAAATAAATGGATTAGGGTATTTAGAATTCATGTAAGGGTTCCATGTGTCTTAATCATAGAAGTGTAGATCAATGATCAATGATGAGCGATGTAAGTTAAATTCAAGAGACTTCCAAGGAGATTGACAGAGCATATTTATTCAAGCTACCAGAGGACATGGTATGAAGACACATTTTTTAATCTTTCTAATTTATACAATGATATTTGGAATTTTAATATTCAAATTAACAAAGGAAAAATAAGTTTATACTATTTGAGCTATAACTTTTGATATATGTAGAATTTGATAATGGTGTAAAACGCAAAGTTGTAGATAATTCAAGGGATATCCAAAAAAATTAGTTTTAATGTTTGAATATCCATAAAAATGAATTTATTGCAATTGGAATATTAATATTTATTCATTCATGGTGTTTTTGTGTATAGAATATTGTTTGATAAATTTGTGCTTTAGCAAAAGAGTATTTTGGTAGGAGTAGTCATCTGAAGATGTCATAAGGGTAATGTGGAGTGGACCCATGCATTTGAAAATATTATTTTTTTCTTCATTTTATTGATGAAGTTATAAAGGGGTAATAGGCCTCCATGAGACCTATAATGGATACTAAGTCATAATTTCAAGTTATAACTACTTAAGTGTGACCCATGGATGTTATGGCCGACCTATGAGGATGGTATTGAGATATGTGTTAGAATGATAGAAGTATTAATGGTTAAGACAAGTTTTATGTATGACCTAGATGTTTATATTCATGAATAATCTATAAATAATGAAATATAAAGTAATGGTTTTTATACTAGGATGTGGATGTGTTGAGAGAGTAAAAGGTATAGATGAAAGAAAGAGATCAGAGGGAGTGTGCTCAGTGGATAGAATACAATATATAGTAGATTAAGGATGAGTGAAGAAGCCTAGAGTGATCCAAAAGGGGTGTTTGGATGCATTTATTGTATGATAAAGTTTAAATGTATGTGATGAGTTGAAAGACAGGTACTATACATTATTTCTCAAATTAAATTGAAATGCAATCAGAGTTATGGAGTTGTTGACTTCATAAGGTGTTATGTGGGTGATCAACATCTAGAATAAGTGGGTGCTTGTTCATACTTAGGGGTGGGTGATACTTGTAAAGTGGGTAATTTACTAAAATTTCTCATGTTTTTGATCATCTTATAGGACAATTAGTCCATGTTTTTGTAGGCTTGAGAGTGGGTTTTATTCCCTAAGAGGGTTTCCCATGTAGTTCTTGTGTTATGTGTGTGATCTTGCATCATCTTTATTATTCATTGTTATGAGAATATTGTATGATTTATGAATGCTTGTGGTCATTTATTGAGAGTTTTAATGGATTAAAATTATAGTTTGAAATATATTTCATAACTGATTTACCCCCTCCCTCTCACTAAATGCACCTCCAACAAACACTCATGTAAAAAAAGACAACATGAAAATTTTGATACCTTGTGGCTAGGTCCCTACCAAAATTTTGAAATCCAATGCAAGAATGTGTTTCATCTTAGGAATATAATCAGAGAGAACATCCTATTTCATTTCAATGGGTAATTACTCAAACACTACTTCTATGCCTTAATTGGTCAAGAAAGATTATGTAAATACCTTCTCTTTTCTTTCTTATTTTTGTTTAATACTTTATGTTATTTTTTTCTACTTTTTATCACTAGTCTAGCATATTTATTTATATATTTTTGGTTTGTCCTATCTACTTTATCCCATAGGTTACTTATTTATCAAAAATAAGGAATAATGTTTGTATATAGGTAACACGAGTGATATTATGGTGCATAAGTACTATGAATAGTTTTTAGCTTAAGATTTTATTTCCAAATTTGTTTCAAATGCTTAGGATATCATGTTTGTTATGTATTTGTTCATTTTTAGTGATTTTATGAAAATAATTTGGTCTCTAAAGATATTTTATTGAGACTACACATGAAAATAACATTTTAATGATTTCTAACAAGAGAGTGATGGAACAAGAGAATGATGGGATATGATATAGAATGGAGAATTTCAAATTTTTAGTGAAGGGAGGAAAGGAAAGACATAAAAATGTATAATTCCAAACTATAGGGAATGATATCATAGAGGATCATCTAGGTCAAGGGGTGGATGGCATTGAGAAAAATAAATTGACAAAGGCTATGAATCTAGTCGGTTAGATGTTAAGATCAAGGACCTTTGAAAACTAAGAAGTAAACCTATCTTAGGAAGAAAAAGTAAAAATAAAAGTGGGATAATATGAATATATCCATCCTAATAAATATATTAAAAAATTTAAATATTTAACACAATTTTATATAGTTATCCCTAACATAATAAAAGCTAAATGCTCATCTAGATTGACAAATGCCCTAGTCAGTAAGTTCCTTCGAGCTCACCCTGACATAGATACTTTCAGAAAATGAGATTCAAATAGTGGATTCCAAAGGGAAATATATAAATATCCACTATGAGAAATTATTTTTTCCTCATCCACTATAATAATGAAAAGGATTATGAAAAAATCCTAGTTGGAGGCCTTTAGTTCTTGGGGAAATCAAGACTATTCCTTAAAAATGCAAAGTAGGATTTGACCTTGAGAAGAGAAAATAGATTTGATGATCATATGGGTTAGGATCTTATGACTCCCATTATAATTTTGGGATGAAGATTAATTTATTAGTATTTCTAAAACCATGGGATACTTAATAGCCTTTAAGTCAGCCATAAAAAATAGAACTCGTATGATTCATGCAAGATTTTATGTAAATGCCCACATGGATTAGGATTAACCTATGTCCATTTAATTGGACTCACCAAGTGGAGAATGGGTCCAAAATATTTAATATTAACACTGATCTAAAATTTGAGGGATGCTAAAAACTTGGACACTCAACCAAAACTTTCCCTATGTTTGTAAAAAAGGGAAACATCTATGTGTTCAAAAAAGATAGGTATATCTAGAAAAGAAAATATGTTGAAGACCCATAATCATCTAAGTTATAATATAAAATCCATAAATCACCAAAAAAATAAAATTACCAAAATAATCTAATCACATATCAACAAGATTTAGATAATTTAAATCTTCAAAAAAATAATGGAACATAATAGAAAAGTCCAAGTACAAATCCTTCTCTAGGTTTAGTAGCCTTGAATTTTCTATTGCCCTATTTAATCTAAATTTTGACTTGGTCATTTGGTCCTAACTTATAACTTATCACCCCAAATTGACAAATTCCATAGTATGTCTCATCTACACTACATTAATTATCTTGGCTTTCCTGTATTTGTTTATTTTTTCTCTTTAGTTTTGTATCCTTATGTTTGTCAAAATTAGTCTCTACACCCTCCATGATCAAAACTAAAAACATAATAGACAACCATACAATGATAAAGGTAAGTCAAGGTAGACATACATTATTTTTTCATTTATTTCCTTTTCAATCATTTACTTTCAATCATTTTATGCTTTAAAATACTATAATTTACTTATCTTCAACACTATGTGTTGCTATATTGTTTTCTCAAGACACCATACCCTATTACACTGAAGTGACATGGGATTAAATTCGAGTGTGGCATATGTATATACATAATATTTTCAAACATTATCAATTGCTGATGCTTTCTCTCTTTTAGGAACCTATCGATTCTTAATCTCTCTGAGTGCATGCCTTAAGGGATACACCAGGATAGGGGTGGGAAGATAATTGGTTCTTTGTAGGATTTTTGTCCAATTATTACCTCTTTCTATATACACAACCATATCTTTAAAACACTCCCTTAATCTTTGAATCTTATTTTTCAACCTCATCCAATCATTTTATGCTTTCATTAGCCCTTTCCTAACCTAAAACCCCTTTTCAATAGTTTACGTTACACTATTGACCCCATTAATCTTGTAATCTAATTGATAAAATTTATTTAGGGTTAGGGGCCAACCTAGGTCAAGGCCTCATTTGAGTTTTTCAATAATGATACAATGTTATTGGGTAAACCCTATCATCTAACCTTTTAGAAAGGTTTAGGGTTAAATTCAACTATATAAACACATTCATTTCATCATTTATTATAGACAACAAGAGTTAGTTATTCATTTATGCTTCATTATAATCTTCTCTTATACCATTCTACTTTAGTATTTATATCTTAAGGTTTATAATTGGATAATAATATTGTATTGTGTAAAAGTCTTGGATGCTTTTTCCTTCCTTATTGATCATTACAAACCACAAAAACCTCCTGAGAGGAACCTTTGTTCAAGGTAGAGATTGAATCTCGAAAGATTCATCTTCAAGTTAGGTATCACTAACTTTACACTCTTTTAGTATATACAAGTAGCATAAATAATGTATTTTTAATATATTTATCTCTCCATTCAATAGGGTTTTACCTATACATAGATTAATTAGAATTCTCTTATGCATGTTTAATTTTATGTTTATTACCCCTACTTTATGCCACAAGCTTTGGTGAGCACTAGATTAGAATTGAATTTATTTGTCATTTACTTAATGAATATAAAAAAATAGTAGATAATTAGGGTAATTCCATATTTTTACTTTAATGGAGGCTTTGGAAAACTTCCTAGTGATATTATTGTGTAAGATATCCCTTGGCTAGGTCTAGTGGATCCATCTTGGTCATGACCCCAAATATCTAATGTATCAACAACTAGAAGTGTAAGTAGGATTTATCTTCTTTTAACTATGATTAAATTATAGATTAGTTACATTTCCCTTTGAATACACTCTCCACCATTACCAATAGCTTAAAAAAATTTCACCAACCCTTTTTTGGGATTTATTTAGCATTTTTAGAATCCATTTAAAGGATTGTATAACTAAAATTCTCAATAAAAGTAGAATAAATTAGATATCACTATAGGAAAATAACTATAAAGTAACAAATACCTCCTTCAAATGTTCCTTAGGGTCAGATTCACCCTAATATTTATTAAACTTTGGTGGATCATAACATTTTACAAATGGTATTTGAAGGTAATCCATGTTGAATGGATATGAACATATCACATCTAGTTTAATATTTTTCATTTATTTACCAAATTAGATGGTTGCAATTGTATCCTTCATTTTTTGTAGTTATTGGGTTAGAAAGCTAGATGGCACATTTTGTTATGGTTATGGCTAGGAAGGTGGATTAATTTGACCAGGGTATAATAGAAGAATGTTGTATTGTATAATATTAGCTTGGTTTACAAACTGAATTTGAATATGCATCCTTTGGCTAGGATTGTATTGTTGATATGGTACAAATTATTGGTTAATATTCTATCTAGAATTAACAATACAACTTTGTTTTAGAGGTAACTATGGCTTTGATGGAGGTATTTGGCCTTGTGTAATGTACTATGTGTGTCGGGTTTGAAAAAGAACATGTTATTAAATAGTATAACCCTATTGTATAAGAGCCACCCATTATTTTCTAGAGGTTTATTATTGAAGGTATTACATATTTGGCCCTTGTTGAATGTGAGGCATTTGTTAGAAAATAGGAAATCATTACCTAGTATGGTTAATACCCTATTGTTTGGTGAACACCTATTACCTATTTGGTACTTGAATGTTTGGAACTTGTTACTAAATAGCCTTTAACTAATTTTTACTAAATAAGATACATTGTTGATTAAATTTTTTTTGAGATGGATTCACTACTTATTATGGTGGCATATTAATATTTATCTATTATTGTGCGACATTGATTGCCACCTATTAGGGTAGAATAGAGTTCACACCCTATTAAGGTTGAATAGTGATCAACCCCTATTGGGGTGGAATGTTGGTTTTAATTTGTTTATTTTATACCTATGGTGTAGTCAAGGAAGTGATCAATAGAAGAGTAATCATTTGTTATGTTTTTGAACTAGACATTGTTTCCCCTTGTTATTGTGAACCATTAAAGGTGTTTATGGAAAAATATTATTGTGAAGTGATCTAATATACATGTGACCCACCTTGGTGTAGATTAAGGTACACTTAAATTTTATCCACCAAATTTTTCAAAGGTTTTTGTGTAGGATATATAGTTTCTTGCCCAATGATCTAGGTATTAAATAAGTCCCCAACTTGGGTACTTTCTGCTAATGGGTCTATGTTCATATTAGCATAGTTTGATGAGTCCATTTACACTAAAATTTATGGAGTTAACTCTATGAGAAATGTGTTTCCAATGCAATGACATTTAGAGTCTTAGCCAAGTCAAGGTATGTTTGGTTTGCTTGTTACATTTTCTGCATTTGGTCAACAATTTAACCTTTTCCTTTTATAAGTGTAACAATCTCTTTGTTATTAATTTGTATAAGGGTTTGGTTATGGATAGATGATGCCTACTAAAATTTTATAATATTAGGTGAATTATTAATATCTCCAACCAAGATAGGTAAACTTTCATATGGAAAGTTAATGAAGAGCTTATACCCTACCTCTACTGCTCTAACAAGGATTTTATTTCTATTCTATAAGAGATGGTGATCAAATAAGTAAGGATCATAAGTGGTCTAAGTTTGAGAATTAATATATTAAGGATAATATTTTTGGACTTATTCTATGTTAGGTGGTATTCTAGTAAGGTATTATGTAGTTTTGTCTTGGTTTTGCCTTGGATAAGGAGGTCTATCGACCAGATAATGTGTTAATGGGTCTTGGCCCTACTATATATAGTGGATATCATATGTAGGATATGGATCCATCTCATATGATATGTAACATCCATAGGTATCTTGGGTAAAAGTTTCATTTGTGATAGTGTTTTTTTAATTTGAATTATACATGGTTCCTATTGACAATTTTAACCTTGCAGGTCAAATTGTCACCCTTACCATTCAAAACTTTTCATATCATTCTTGTTTGTATTGAGAGTCAATGAGATAGTATTTAAAATTAATTAATGTGATTATTGGGAACTAGAATATCTTAACCCATCATGCATGAATGAATAGATCAATTTGGTTGTCCATTTAATAAATGTACTTGGGGAGCCAACTAGAGTTGAAGGATTGCATGAAAGTAATGTGTTTTGTGCCAAGATCATCCCATAAAAATTATATGTATTTATGAGTTTTATATATCAATATATATGCCTTTAAAAGTGAATTAATAGTGTGGGACATGGTCATGTATGTCAAGTTAGATCCACAACAGATAGCTGTTTGCATTCCAAAAAAAACTTAACGGGATTCAATTTGAACATAAGGTTGAGAAGCGGCATGATATTGGAAACCAATATTAAAGATAAAAATCACATAGGCTATCTCATGAAGTTATTAGGTCAAATAATATCTATGATGTGCATTCAATCATTCAAAGGAAGATCAATGACAAACTTGAAGTTAAAAGGTTAGTAGATCCTTAGGATGAAGATAGTGATTAAATGTGTCTCAATCATAGTGAGATCCTAAGGAAATAAATGAAGTGCATTGGATTAGTAAAAAATAAATCAATTAAGTACATTTTAACATGTGGATGTAGATTTATAGTGTACGTAAATTCAAGAGGTCATTGGATACTCAAATTGCATGTAAGGTCACCACATGGTGTAAGCACATTAGATTTCAAGAATTGACAGTTGGGCCCATAGAACGAGTATGAGACAACCAAGTGTCACATATTTGAAAGCTAATATAAATACCAACATGAGGATAACAATTGGTATGATATAGAAAGTAGATCAAGGACCAAAAATCAATGATGAAGGGCAAAGCCAAGAGACTCCCAAGGAGATGAATGGAGTAAATTTTATCAAATCTCTAGAAGGCATAGGATAAGGACATGTGTCCAAGATGAAAAAAATCATGTTTTAAATAGAAAATAGGCAATCCAATGAGATGCCACCTAGATGGACATGTTAGATCAAATTATCTCACCACCTAAGTAGGCAAATACATAAATGCATGATGAAATACAATCTAGGTTACCAAAACAAGCCTTAAAAAATTGAAGGATGCCATTAAAGCTCAACTAAGACCTATCAAAATATTTTAAATGTAGGTTTCACATCTTTTTAATGATCAATAAACCCTACCCTATAGATCTTCATTATAATTATGTCTATATGAAAACCAATAGGGGAATTGGTTTTCATCTATAATAAACCTATGTTCAAGATTTGGATTAATGGTAAAGATATGATAAAGAAATAAGTTAGTGTAGGGGAATTGTCTTCTAAAAATTATGTTTTTAAGGAACACCAAATGAAAAAAATCAAAAGTGATTATCTGATAGCATAGAGAGCATATCAAAATTATTTACAATGTTATGTGTTCATTAAGAAGATGGAGAGTTTGGAGGTTGAATAATGTAGACAAAGAATTCAATGTAGTTTTAGGGTTTTGGGGAAATTTTTTTCTTTTGATAGATCATGAATCAACATTTCCAATAAATTTCTTATCTTCTAGTGCATTTCTAAGCCAATGAAAGGACTTGAAAGCTATCTGGAGCTAATGAAAGTTAATTTGTGAAATTAGGATCAATGTTAATTGATCAAAATGTGGTTGGGACTAGTTTATTGTTCCTTGCTTCCCATTTTCTATATATCAACCATTTCTTCCCTTTTAAGGTTATCTCAGATAATTTTCATTTTTGGAGAGAAGAGACTCTTATGATTTTGGCTTGCCTATGCTATGCTAAGATTTTTACTATAACATCTATTTGATGTAATAAATACTAAATTCCTCCATTTATAAGCCAAATTTAAGTGTGTTTTGTTAATTTATTGATGAAGTTAAGTGAATGTATGTTTTCCTTTACCCATGACTAAGTTTTCTCACCTTCATGAAGCATATTGTAGCTTTCACAAGTCATTATAAGTGCAATAGATAGTTTTTTTATTGGTTTGGAAGTGGAAAACTACCCTCCCATGTTAGACAGATAATTAGCTCATGCCTTTTTGTTAAATACTCATGTGAAAGTTGATCAGAGTGAGTGAAGTGATATTTTTAGGCTTGAAAGTGTCTGATAGTGTGTTTTGTACAATGGTAAGTGTTTAAAATATTGGTGCATCACCTTCTTTTACATGTTTTCATGCATTATTGTTTATTTATCTCATTTTTCCAAGAAATATATTAGTTTAGGTGATATATCCAAAGGAATCCATCCTTATCTAGAGACTCAACCTCATTACAAGATACCCATAGCCTAAGATTATTCCCATTTTGTGGCTTAGTTGGAGAAAGATTTAATAACTCCTTTCATGGGTATAAATTAAGACCATAATAGTTTCTCACACACCTGGTATGACCAATTATCTTTAACATAGACAAATTTTGGATTTGAGGAGAAGAATTTGTAGTAGAGGAGCACATCCATCATCATAATAAGCTAAAGACTCTTTGGATTGTAAAGTTCATAGCATCATCTAGGTAATACTCTCATTCTAAAGTTTACTACAAGGTCAAAAATTAAAGGTATTCCTCTTGAATTCATTGATTTTCCTTTTAATTCATATAAAATAGTAAGGTTTGGTAGGACAATACCTTATCCTTAAAATAAATATTCATTTCTTGATCATCTTATTTTCCTAAGTAGTGCAATCCCCATTATCCAAATGGTCATCAGAGACCAAGTGTTGGTTCCATTTAATAGGGGTAGTCCACTAAAATTAGTTCATTTTGATGATGTTATTATATATTCTCTTAATAGTATCATGTTATTCTTAGGAGAAGATCAGACAACTATTAAACACATCAAGTATGTTGCCAACCTTTATTCAATTCACAAGTTTTTTTAAGAAAATATAGCTATTAGACTATTTGTTCCTTCCTTCAAAGGAAAAGCACTATAGTGGTATAAAATTCTCCCACTAAATTCCATTTCTACTTTGGATTAATTAGATGCAGCCTTAGTTAGATAATTTGAAGACAAATTTGATCACCTTTCCTTAGTTGAAAAATTAACTACCATAAAGAAAGATCCTCATGATTTCATGTTAGATTTTAACCTCATATTCTAAGAGACATAGACTAGGATACCTACACTAATTAGAAAATACATAGAATATTCATTTTTGTACTATCTAAAAGCCCTCAACTCTGATATTAGTGTCATGATATAGTCAATGGGTGGTATTACCTTGCCAAATGCCTATGAAGTTGCAATAAGAGCATAAAATAGCTTGATACAAAATGATAAACTCTTTCTAAGGCCCCCAATGCCTATATTCCCAAAATTTAAGTTAATACCAGTCCCTCAAGTTCCTCAAATCCCATCTTTAGCTCCTATTTTATCCCCTAAACATCAAGTTGCAACTCATTCCATTCAAGCTAGTGAGTTTGGAGAATTAAAAAGTTTGTTACAATATTTTGGGAATGAAATAGTGTAACTCAAGAGATACCAATATCAATATAATAGGATTTATCAACAACAAAATAATACCACCTATCATCCATTTAGAGATTAAAGGATTCATTATCAAGGGTTTAGAGAAAATAGACCACCTTATCAATCATAAGGAGCCATAACTCAAGTGAAATCATATGTATCTCTTGGTCCTAATATACCTTTTATTTCAAAATTTATCATTCCCACACCACCTCAAAATATCTTGATTCAAGATCTAGGTTGCTAGCCATTTAATCTTAATGGTGTTCAAATCCAAGCCTTGGTGTTATGAAACATTACTCTACCACAAATGACACAAGAAGAGTTTTCTCTTCAAAGAAATCAATATAAAGAGAAAATTATAGTATAAAAAGGAAATAATAAATAAATTTAAGGGCATCCTAAATACATTAATGTGAATTGACAAATGTATGATCAAGTTGTATTTAATTATATTGGTGAGACTAGAAATATAATTAGTCAATCTCCATGTCTAACTAGAGATAAGAAAAGAGCCATTGATGAGGCTCAAGATGTGATTAATTATTAAATTACTCCTAATGTTGTTTCCATTGGTATAAAATATCAACTTTATTCCCCTGCAACATAAAAAATAGAATATAGACGTTGGGAAGGTCCCTCAAGTACCTCTTGTTTGCAAACAACTAGTGGTTCAAAAAGTGTAGCCAAAGGTTAGTGGAGATCAATTCAATATAGCCAATCAAATGAATAATTATAACATAAATATTAACATGTAGTATTACCTCTCTATTCTAGGAAAAATGTATATGCTCATTAAGAGATTTTATCCCTCAAATTATCTCTAAAACTAGTTGAGAAAGAAGTTATTATCTTAACTAATTCAAAATAGCCAACTAATTAACAAGTAAAATAGGTATATAAAATGGAAAATGTGAAAAAAAAAAGGTAAAATTAATAAAAAAATCCTCCCTTATACCATTTTATGAGAGTTTGTGACACTTCAGTTCATAAATGTATGGTGGATAATGGATCCAGTAGTGCTGTTATGCCTAAGAAAATTAAAAACAAGTTTGGTATTATTTATGAACCAAATTTTAAATCTGTATTAAAACTATACAGATCACTAAAAAAGATATTAGGAATCATAAAATATCTAAATTTTACACTACATTCTTTTCCCAATGTTACCATTTAACAGGATGGAGTTGTGGTGGATTTGCCTCCCTACTTTGCCATATGTCTATCAATATACTTCACTTAAATATTGGAGGATACTTATTAGATGATTAAAAATATTTTATGTTTAGAACCAAGTATTTTACCAAGGTAAAAATACATTTTTAACCCATATCAAATTTCCATTTGGATCCATATATGCCAAGTGTTGTGAACACTAATTATGTCATCTTGGACAAGGTGCTAGAAAATAGTGAGGTAGAAACTGAATCACCATTAGAAAGAGCTCAAAATTTGTGCCTTTATGATTGGGACTCAAATTACATGACCATGATCCTTATAATATAATTTAATAGTGGAGACTTGGTGTTTATTTCCTCCATGATAATGATTCACCAATTATAACCATGATAAAGGACGATGAATCTAGTGACGGCCTATGGAAATTATACTTTGATGGATTAATAAATAAGCATGTTAATAAGGATAGAATTATGTTAATTTATCCAATAAAACAAAGTTATTTATCTTATATTAAGTTTCAATTTGTTTTTTCAAAAAATCTTGTAGAATATGAGGCACTAGTTCATGGTTTGTAATGGGTTAGGAAGATGAAATTCAACACCTTACAAGTTTTTGGTGATAGTGAACTTGTACTTAACCAAGTAAGAGGTATCAATGTATGAAAAAAAATATTTATTAAATATTATAAGAATATTTTATGGGACTTAATTGAATATTTTTAAGATTTTAACATTTAGGCAATACCAAGAGATGAGAATAAACATGCAGATAGGTTGGCTATCTTTGGGGCAAAATTTAATATCCCAGTTGATATAAAAAGTGAAAATATTTAGTCACACATAAAGGTGGTTTTAATTCCTTCTATTATGGATAACCATGAGAATTGGCAAGTGTTTGAAGATGATAATAAAACTTTTTAGGGTCTTGTAAGAAGAGGTTGAGTTTTCCTCAAAAAATCAATCAAAGTTCTTATAGCACTATGGTGATTAGATTGAGAAAATAGAAATAAATAATTTTCCCAAGGGGTTGGTCACACTTGAGAACATATTCAGTGGTGATGATGAGATAAGGAAGGTAAATTTAACTCTATCAACAAAGGAGTAAAACTATGACAATGTGGATATTACAACTAGTAAGAACTTGAAGTTGGGTAAGGCATGCACCCCTTAACAGAGGGAAGATTTCATTAAACTATGTAAAAGTTTTGTTGATGTGTTTTCATGGAAATATATTGATCTCAAGGGATTTTATCTAGGTCTAGTTTAACACACCATTAAGTTAGATGCTAAAACTAAACTAGTGAGATAGAGGCAAAGGTCTATCAATCCAAAGCTAGAACCTCTGATGAGAGCTGAGCTTCACAAGCTCATAGAGTTAGCTATTATATTACAAATCAAGCATTTAACTTGGGTATAAAACCTTGTTATAGTATAGAAGAATAATGGTGAGATTAGGCTATGTGTTGACTTTTAGGATTTGAACAAGGCTTCCCTTAAAGATCATTATCCATAACAACCTATGAAACAAATTTTATAGTTGGTTATAGGTTTAGAGAGGTTTTCTTTTTTAAATGGGTATAGTGGTTACAATCAGGTTTTATTCAAGGAATAAGACTAATTCAAGACATCCTTCACTAAAAAGTGGGGGACATTTGCATATAGAAAGATGCCCATAATTTTATGTAATGTTATAACAACATTTTAAAGAGACATAAATATGGCATTCTAAGGCCTTATTAACAAGTTTATATTTATTTATTTGTATGAAATAATAGTGTTATAAAATAATATAGGTGAGCACATGGTTTACCTCAAGTAAGTGTTTGAAAGGTGTAGGTAATTTGGGGCACCTCTAAATCCCAAAAACTGTGTCTTCTAAGTTTATGAGGTAAGATTATTGGGCATGTGATTTTAAAACATGGTTTAAGTATGGATCTTGAAAGGATAAATTAAATTATTTAACTTTCCTTTCCCAAGCATAAGAATTATTTGCAAAGCTTCTTAGGGAAAATTAATTTTATAAGAAGATATATTTCATATTTTACCACTTTATCTAGGTCACTTATAGTTATGATAAAAAAAGAATTAGAGTTTCAGCTAATCCAAGGAAGGAGTAAAAAGTTTGGAAGAAATAAATAAGGCCATATCTAGTGATCCTACACTCATAAACCTAGATTTTACAAAGTATTTCATTCTATACACTTGTGATAAGATGGATACCATTTCAAGCATTCTTATGTAATAAAATCATGAGGTTTTGGAGTAGCTAATAGCCTTCTTCAGTCAAACCTTAGAAGAATATGAAACAAGGTACTCTTTTATTCAAAAACATGTACTTTTAGTTATAAGGTCTCTTAATAAGTTTAGATACTTGTTGTCTAACAATAAGATACATGTAATGGTGGCCCATCCAAGTATCAAGGAGTTTCTCTTGAACAAAGACATAAATGAGAAAAGAGTTAGTTGGATAATGAATGTAATGGAGTATGATGTGGAAATCAAGGTCACAAAGTTGATTAAAACCAAAGTACTTTGTGAGCATCTAGCCCAATATTTTCAAGAGGCTAATGAGATGGTTTTAGTCTCAAATGACGAAGAAGTTGTAGTTGATCATACCTCACCTTCCAACTATTTTCAGGACTTGGTAAGATATCTTTGAGATGGTATTTATCCCTCTCATCTAATTCCTACAAAGAGAAGATGTTTTAGATTTAAATCAATTCCTTTTCTTCTTGTTGATGGTGTTTTGTTCAAGAGAGATATGAATGGCATGTTGTTCAGATGTATAGGGCCAAGACAAACATAGAGATTACTTGAGTAGTTATATGATCGACATGCTGGAGGGAATTATTCAGAAAGGACCTTGACCCTTAATATCATGAGAGGTTGTTATTATTTTCCTAGCGTATTTCGTGATTGTCATGCATGGGTTAGAAAGTGCAAACAATGCACTGTGTTTGTAAGAAAAGTAAAACTTGTAGCCTTACCCCTCCAACCAATTGTAGTGGACTATCCCTTTGTCTAATGGGGATTGGACTTTATTGGCCTCATTAATCCCCCTTCAAGTACAGGACATAAATAGATACTAATTGATACATATTAATTCACTTAGTGGATAGAAATAGTAGAATTGAAAGAATAAAATGGGTCAAATGTTTTATATTTATATGAAGGTTTTCTTACTAGATTTGGGGTTCTTTCAACCATTATTTTTGATTATTTTATGTCCTTTATGGGGACTAGGATTAACAAATGGGCTATTAAACATGGTGTCTATCTTAGAACTTCATCAAATTACTATCTATAAGGAAATGGTTTTGTTGAGTCCACAAATAAGAACCTATTAAAAATAATAAGAATCACTATTGAAGATAATCATAGGTCATGGTATAAATTATCTTTATGGGTTGATAAGATCACCTACAAAAGATCAATAGCCAATTCTCCATACAAGCTGGTATATGGTAAGGAAGCAATATTACTTATTTCTCTTGAGTTTCTTACTTTAGAACTAATGCATCAACTTGAGTAGTTATATAATGAGCTAATGGAGATCCAATATGCTAATATTATGGAGCTATAAGAGGTTTGAAATTAGTCCATGTTAACCATGGAAACCTACCAAGTATAACTGAAGATATCTTTTAACAAGAGATCTTATTCACAAAGTTTAAAATAAGGAGATTTAGTCCTAAAGTGGGATGAGGATAAAGATAAACCAAGAATGCATACAAAATATAACTCTCTTTAGAGTGGTCCATACACAATCTCTAACTAAAAATCCCATAATGAATTCCAACTTGCAAAGATGGATGGTTAAGATCTTCTTATCCCAGTGAATGAGCTACATTTGAAACATTGCTATTGATAGAGCTAAGATAATTACCTAATTAGTTTGTTTGTTTTCATCCATGTGTTGTTATATAACATTAGTTTGTTTATGTTTTGTCCCAAATAAGTGCTTTTTTTACACACATGCTTTGTTTAGTTTAGTTTCCCTATTTTTGTGTTTCTTTCTTTGCCTTGGTGGAATAGTTGTCTTATTATAATTCAAAAGGTTTCTTATAATCATGGATCATATTTGTCATTATCTATGAGTCCAAGAGTCTATAAATGGTTTGGTTCTCAAGCATAGTAGATATGTTTCCCAGTTGAGTCACTAAAATGTTGATAATTTTGACCTCACAAGTCAAATTGTCACCCCTACCATTCAAAACTTTTCATATCATGCCATTTTTCATGAGAGTCAATGATTTGGTCTTAAAAATTTCTTAATGTGATTATTGGTACCAAACTATCTTAACCCATCATCTAGGAATGAATAGATCAGTTTGGTTATGCATTTAATAAATGTACTTGGGGAGTTAACTAGAGTTGAAGGATCACATGAAAGTGATGTGTTTTGTGCCAAGATAATCACCTACAAATTTTATGTCTTGATGAGTTTTCTATCTCAATATATAAGCCTTTAAAAGTGACTTAACAGTGTGGGACATGACCAAGGACATCAAGTTAAAGCCAAAAAAAATATCCATTTGGGTTCAAAAAACCCTTAAAGGGCTTCAAGTTGAATGAAAGGTCAAAAAATGGCATGAACTCTAAATCCAATATCAAATATCAATATAATGTAGGCAATGTCATGATGCCATAATGTTAAAGAATATCTACTACATGCATTCAATCATGCAAAGGAAGATCAATGGTGATCTCAAAGTTAAAAGGTCAGTGGATCCTAAGGATGAATGTGTGATGAGATGTGTCTCAATCATGGTGAGTCCCAAAGGAAATAAATGAAGCATGTTTCATTAAACAAAAGGAAATCAACAAAGTGAGTTTGACCACATGGATGTAGATTGATGATAAAGGCAAAGTAAAGAGGTCAATGGATACTCAGATTGCATACAAGGTCACCACATGGCATAAGCATTTTAAATCACAAAAAATTATATTTGGGCCCATTTAAGGAGTGAAAGACTAACAAGTGTCACATCTTTAAAAGTTGAGACAAAGACTATTATGAGGCTACTAAGTGGTATGATCTAGAAAGTAGATCAAGGATCAATGATTAATGATGGAGGTCAAATTTAAGAGATTCCCAAAGAGATCAATGGAGCACATTTGATTAAATTTGTGGAAGGCAAAGGATGAGAACACATGTCCAAAATGATATCAATTAGGTTTTAAATATAAGATATGTATTCTGATGAGATACCACCTAGATGGATACATCAAATCAAAAAATCTCACCACCCAAGTAGGCAAATTCATAAATGTTAGATAAAATGTGATCCAAGTTACCAAAACCAACCCTATAGAATTTAAGGATGCAATAAAGCTCAACTAAGACCTCTCAAAATACTTTAAATGTAGGTGTCACATCTTTTTCATGATCAAGAAACCCTACCCTATATATGTTCATTGTAATTATGCTATATGAAAACTAATAGTCAAATTGGTTTTCATTTATAGTAAACCTATGTTTAGGATTTGGAGTAATGACAAAGATGTGATAGAGAAATAATTTGACATAGGGGCATGGTATTTTGATAATTGTGTTCTAAAGTGACACTAGATGAAAAAATTCAAAGGTAACTATCTAATAGTGTAGAAAGCATATCAAAATGATTCATGATATTATGTACTCATTAAGAAGATGGAGATTTTGGAGTTTGAAGAATGCACATAAAGCATTCAATGTAATTTCTAGATTTTGGGTAACTTTAACCTTTTGATGGATCATGACTCAACATCTTTGACAAAGCTCTTGTCTTCTAGTGCATTTCTAAGCCAATGAGAGGACTTGAAAGCTATTTGGATACAATGAAATTTAATTTGTGAACTTAGGATCAATGTTAATCAATCAAAAGGTGGTTTATCCTCATTTATTGATTCCTACTTCCCCTTTTCTATATATCACCCATTTCTTCCCTTTTAAGGCTATCTGAAATCATTTTCATTTTTAGAGACAAAAGACTCTTATGATTTTGGCTTGCCTAGGCTATGCTAAGATTTGTACTGTAACATCTATTTGATACAATAAATATTTGATTCCTCCATTTATAAGCTAAATTGAAATGTGTTTTATGAATTTATTGATACAATTAAGTGAATGTATTTTTTTCTTTACCCATGTTTGAGTTTTCTCACCTTCATAAAACATATTTTAGCATTTACAATTCATTTTAAGTGTAATAGATATTATTTGATTGGTTTGGAAGTGGACAGCTGCCCTCCCATGTAAGATTGATAGCTAGTTCTTATCTTTGTGTGAAATACTCATGTTAATGTTGATCAAAGAGTGTGTGAACTGATATTTATAGGTCTGAAAGTGTGTTTTGTGTAATTATAAGTGTTAAAAATATTGGTGCATCACCTCCTTTTACATGTTTTCATGCATTATTGTCTATTTTTATCCCTTTTCTAGGCAAGAGATTAGTTTAGGTGATATATCCAAAGGAACCTAGCCTTCTTCATAGGTTCAACCTCATTATAGGATACCCATAACCTGATGATGTTCCCATTTTATGGATTAGTTGGACAGAGCCTGAATAACTCCATTCATGGGTGCAAATTAAGATGAAAATAGTTATATTACATGTATATCAAGGCATGGTTGAATCAATGATAAGTATATTATGAAAATATTAGTTTATCATTTAAATTTTTTGAAACTTGGTATAAAAGGGAAAATTGAAACAAAAGTTGGTTTCAGTCTAAAACATCATAAAAAACACACTTATCTCTTCAAAAGAGGTCTAAAATTTAAATGTGAACATGATCTTAGCAAATATTTATTCTAAGTCTAATGAAAATTTGGTAATAAAATGTGGAAATGGTATCATAAAAATATCATGAACTATAAAAAGGTAAAATAATCTTGGTTTATGTCTAATAATGAAAATGTGTTATATATTTGGTAAAAGTCACAAAACTAGTCATGGAAATGAACTTAGTCTAGGCATGAAACTTGAAATGAACCTAAATATAAGGAAATTAGTCTAAAAAAAGTACACTTGGTTGAATTTTTTTGAATCATAGTCACTGATAGGGTGGGGGTGAATTAGTTCCCTTAAAATAATCATTCAATTTCACTTATCATTCATGAGGCAATCATTCAAACACATACATCAACCAATGCATAAACAAGCATCCACATAAGCATATAACATATGAACATAAGATATATGTGTGAAACCCTAATTGAGGATAAAAAACATTAAAACATATCTTGGACTATAGTATAATAAGTAATGTATCCAGATTTAGTGAAGCACCAAACCCACAAGGAGTACCGACCCCTCACTAGTCAAACACCAACTCAACTAGTCCTTTAACAAGAACCAACTTATAAGGAGGAACTAACCCCCTAGGTGAATCAGAAAGAAATAAACCACCTAGAAATTTTTGTAAAATTTGGACACCTAATTCTCACTCAACTAATGATGATCACCTCTTTTTTCTCTTTACACTCTTCTATCTCTCTCAAACAACCTATTATGCCTCTTCGCTCAACTAGCCCTCTTCTTGGAAGATTTAAGTCATATAAAATTTCTCATCATCTATATAAATAATTTTATATATTCATGGCATTGTAAACAAACCTATATGATGATCTTCAATCACTTTACCTAGTTTTCATCTACTCATTTCCTCAATATTCTAACTAGTCAAACTAGGCCTATTAGACCTTTTTCTTATACTTGAGTCTTGATTTTGCATACCTTGGTCAGAAAAAAACATTTAAATAATTGTATCACCATTTTAATATATATAAAACCATTACTCACAATTGAAACAACTATTACATAGGTCGATCACCATTCATAAGGACCAAAACCACCATTAGGCCTAATAGAGACCTAAAGTAATTAGGCCTTGTCCAAGCACATGTTTCACCATGACCACCTTGGAACATATTGAGCCTCCATAAATTGATCAAAAAATTCACACAATATTCAATTATACCCATGATAATCTCACGTTATGTCCCTAACACCATTTATCACATTTCATTCCTTGAACCACAACATTAGGCCTACCCACATTCAGGCCTTCTCACTACCAGAAAGTTTGTTTTGAATTTATGATGTATACAATCAAATTTGACACATAAACATATAAAAAATCATATTTATATAATATAAATGAACTAATGGTCATCATCATGTCCATTATACTTCATCATTTAGAGCAAAAGACCTCAAATCGACCATTTTCATATGTTTACTCATAACTACAAATAGGCTTCAAAACCTAGTTAGGAACCTTTGAATTTTCACACCTTAATAGGATATTATCATGAATAAAAATAAATTAAAATTAACAAATTATATATATATATATATATATATATATAACAAATTAATATGTATTATATTATTCAACTCTATTCATAATGACTCACAAACATTAATCTTGCTAACACATAAAAAACTACTTGAATGCTCCAAAACATAGCAATGGAAACAATGACTTAAAACACCTATGTGAACACTTTAATAACTTAAAATGAGTTTATATGATCCTTAAAAATATTTATAGCATATTATAAAAATATTAAAAGTTAAAATAACAATATTGGTCTTACAAACTAATCCCATGGTTTCACTATACACATACCTCACTCTATTAGATAAACCATTTTGAAATAAAATTTCTACCATACACAAGCTCATTCAAAACTTGTTTCCATTAGTGATATGTTTTATAGGTCTTGAATAATAACCCCATGCATTTGGATTCATTCCTAATAATTGACAACCTATCCCTAATCTCATTCTCACTTTTGCCTATTTTTCTCATTGTCTTCCTCACTAGGCCTTTTTAGTGATAGGTCATCTTCCATGAATATTTTAGAATATTTTAAGTTTGTAACCTACTGATAAACTTACATTAATTCAAAATAAAATTATCACACATCATCCTCCAATCATTTTCATGCTTTGACTTGGTCAACTCTGACTGCTACATTAAAATTCCAAGAAATAAAAAATTTATTGTAGCTTCCTTTCACTCTTATGACAGACCAATGCCACCTATAGGTACCTATGATAATAATATACATGTTTAAATCACCAAAATAGGTTATAAAAACCATTATGATCCATTTTCATCAAGATCTTCCATATCAGGTCTTTGATAGGGTTTTATATAGGGTTAAGACCACCTTAAAGTCTTAATAATCATTCATAAATATTGATCCCTTAATTCACAAAATAATGATTGTAAAATTTATCTAATATCCTTCCATAAATTACATTAACTTATTAGGATCTCATGAAAATGTTTCACATGCTAATCATCATAATAAAATCCTTCTCAACTTTGCAATACCTCATTTTGTGCACATAGAAAACCACATTTCATGATTTATTCTTTATAATTTGACCTTATACTTGGTAAAAAAACTTTAAAAAACCTTTCACACCTATGAAAAAAAATTCATGAGATTTATCACCTTGGAAACTAAAATTGACCCCTCATTTGGCCACATTAGGTCTATTTTCTCACTAGGCCTAAACCTATAAGTTACACTTAGACCTTGAACACACATTGAAACCTCTTTCAATACTCTAAAAACATCATAATAATGTTATAAAACCTAATATTATTCTCAAACAATACTAATATTCTTATAATAATCCTTGAACTTCTCACCTCATCATGCTATCAAGCCTGTGCCTTCTCACTAGGTCTCTTCATGTAAAGCCTAAGCTAAGAGCTGACCTATAAACCTCATTTGAAATATTATACACATTATAAAAATCTTTAAATAGTGTCAAAAATATTGTCACATTCCCTACCACTAATTTACAACGTTCATATATCTTGATAACACAAGACTCCTCATTAGGTCAAGTAGAGTCTAGGACTAATCTACTTTCATGTTTAGGCATAAGACCTTACCTATGAAGGTTTACCTTGATTTTTTTTTTTTTTTTTTAAAATTCATATTAATGGTTTAACATCCTTAAAAATACACTCATACCTATGTGTATCCATCTTACCAGACCACCATCTTAACACACATGCTCATGATATGACACTGTTCCTTAAGACTAATGCTCAAAATTATTCTTACCTTAAATCTTGATCTTGACCTTGACATATCATCAAAATTAGAATAATTACCAAGTTTCCTTCAAATTATCTCTTTTCATAATACTTCCTTATCACATACTACTTCACCATGCATGATATAAATTTTAACCTTGACATTAATGACATTCATATTGACCTTGGTATCAATGAAAACATCAATTACACAACACCAATAAGAGGAACATACCTCAATAATCACCCCCTTTATCATTAATGGAAAAAAATCTAACAAATTATATCATTCTTATCTCTCTAAGCTAGATCTCCTCCCAAACTAGTCTTTCTTCCAATCTAGTCTTTCTCCCCCTTTGAAATTAATGACAAAGGGCCATCAATGACAATACTACCATCTACTCCTTAGACCTAAAACATGCTTTCTTCCCAAAAAAGATAAATCTTCCTCTAATCAACCAAATAATAACTCAACTCACATAAGAACCCAACCATGATCTTATTATCTCCATGAGATATTCAGATAATATCATGAATATGACTTGGTTTGATCAAGTCATCATACAAATTCTTTGTGACTCATCTCTTGAAATCACACATCTAATAGACTATTGATATAACTTTGGATCTATAACAAAGAATACAAATTTACCCCTAAGACCAAGCATCTTTCATGTTTATAATCACTATATGAGTGCCTCCATGAAGATTAATAGAGTCACCTCTTCTCTAGGGTATTAAAACAACATAAAATTAGGAGATTCCTAGATCTCCATGTCCTTACTAGACTAAACTTTCTTAGTGATCCTCTTATGCTTGAATTATTCAATCTCCATTTGAACAACATTATAACTTGGTCTATTTGTCTTGACTCCTTCATCCATAACCTAAGCTAATAGGGATAATTATTGGCACACCTTTACATCTGAACTATGTTCCATCATGTCAATTAGACCACTTGGACTTGCATATTGATCATCATTCACTTTATCTACCTTTGGTCTTCATTCATTGTTTTGTCTTCTTTATTGCACTCTAGGGGCCTCAATATTCTTTTTTCTACTTGAGAATCCATGCTTATAAAAATTTATAATATGACCAACCTTTTGGCAATTGAAACACAATATTCTTCTTGATATAAACACACCATTACCCATACCTCTTAACTGATTACTCTCCTCAAATTTTTTTGCATATTCATTCTTGTAGGGTTTTCTAAAATTACTTGTTCTATGACCAAATTAGCTACATAAATAACAATAACCATTGAATGGACTAACATACCTTATAGCATTAGGCTATCTGATAGGATTAGTATTTATTCTACCATCACCATCATTCCTTATTTGACCATTAACCTTTAAGGTATGATTATCTTTGAACACATTAGCATTCTTCTTATGGTCTCCATTGAAACCAATACCTATTTCGTCATTAACAATATTTTGACAACTCAAAATATTGTTTAGATCATTAGTACTCTTTTAGAACTTCATAATATAATCTACCTTACTTGATTCCTAATCCAAATAAACTCTCAAATAATTCACTTTAGCTACATACCTAACACATTCTTCTTCTTATCATTTAGGCTTGCAGTCATAATCTCAATTTGAGTCTCCACCTGTTTTAATATCTCTTCTTATTTCTTGGAGTTATTTTTCAATCTCTCTTCAATAAAAATGATTTGATACTCATAATATTTTACAAGATACCTCATCACCTTATTCTTAATCTTTACCATCTTTAGTTCTTCTATAATAATCATCAATTTAGCTTCAAATTCCACCTCATCTCTTTCATCATCTGAATCACCAATAATAATCCAAACCAAATGGACTCTTCTTGATTTGAAAAGCTTGATTCCTGAGCCATGAAGATAACTTCATTAACATTAGGACCATCACCTTCATGGTTCCTATTATAATCCCTTAGCTCACTCTAATTAGATGGGTTAAAATCTTCTTTGGTTTAAAAGTTTCTTTTTTTCTTGAAGGAATTCTTCTTGTCATCATACTTGCTAAAACTTTTCTTGCTCTTAGTAGACCTATATTAATTTTTGTCATCATCATAACCTTCATCATGTTCTTAATTATCCTTTGTATTATGATTATGATGGAAATTGATATAAAAGTTTCCAATTTATCCATAATTAATGTACTTGAAGGGAAACTTACCCTTGTATTTACTTGAACTATCTTTAAACTTTCTTGCAAATATAGTTATCAACTCATCATCATCAATATCAAAATCATCATTGTCTTTTAATTTTTTACCTTGTGTCTTCTTATCATTTTAATTATTTTATGCCTTTAATTTATCTTCCTTCTTTGTAGTTATTACTTCACTTATCCTCATCTCATAGGCTTCAAGGGTGTCATGAAGTCCATCCATCTCTAGCTTGTATAGATATTTCATATCTTCAATAAAATACAATTTAGAATAAAAATTAGGAGTTAGAGATCTCAATATATTTTGGAAAATATTATACTTTTTCAATTATTCACCTAGGCCTCTTATGATGTTTACCACTTCATCAACCCTTAGTAGGTAGGCTATAATGGTCTAATCTTCATTCATATTTAGGATTTCAAACTATATTCTATGGGTTTGAAATTTATCAAACTTGAGCTTTGAGTCTCCCTCATGGATAGTCTTAAAATTTTCCCACCTATCTTTGGTAGACATAAAGTATGTCACCTTCACAAGATATGCCTCTGATAGGCCATAAATAATACCATTCATTATTTTTGAATTATTTTTACTAACCTTCTTACATGTTACATCTATAGGGGGAATAGGGGGTGAAATATATCCATCCAAAAATTATTTATGAGAATCATGAACTTGAGGCATAAAATTTGTTCTCATCCTATTTTAGATCTATTAAACAACAGAGCCTTGTTTGTAGATAAACCACCTTGTGCTTGACTAGCCATCTTCTCTTGTTTAGGATTTCCTTTAGGATATTAGGCCTTCTTAAGAGGACTTGATATAATAAAAAAAATGTTTTAATCATATTAAATAAGAGTGGGTGGTGAAATATTTCCCTTAAAAAAATAATTCAATTTCACTTATCATTCATGAGGCATCCATTCAGACATATACATCAACCAATGCATAAAGAAACATCCACATAAGTATACAACATATGAACATAAGAGGTATGTGTAAATCCATCTTGGGGGATAAAAACCACTGAAAAATATCTTATAATATATTATTATAATTAATGGATCAATATTTAGTGAGGCACCAACCCCATAAGGAGTACCAACCCCTCACTAATGAAGTACCAACTCAACTAGTCCTTAAATAAGCACCAACTTACAAGGAGGAACCAACCCAATAGGTAGTACCAAAACATAAAAATATAAAATTTGGACATTTTTTAATCACTAAATTGATTATGATAACCTAATTTTTATCTTTACACTCTTCTATCTCTCTCAAGCAGCCTATTAGGCATTTTCACTCAGCTAGCCCTTTTCTTGGTAGATTTAGGTCATATCACATTGATCATCATCTATATAATTACTATTATAAATTCATGAAATTTTAAAGAAAAATATTTAATCATATTAATTCCATCTACCTAGTTACTATAATTTTATTTCATTCACTCATTTCGTCAATATTCTAGCTATTCAAATTAGGCCTATTAGACCTTTTTCTTATACTTGACTCTTAACTTCACATACCTTGGGTGGAAAAAAAATTTAATACTTGTATAAACATTATAATACATTAAAAAAACATTTAAAATTTTAAATAACCACTACATATGTCAATCACCATTCATAAGGACCAAAACCACCATTAGGCCTAATAGAGACCTAATGCAATTAGGCCTTCTCAAAGCACACGTTTCACCATGACCACATTGGAAAATATTAAGACTAAATAAATAGATTAAAAACTTAAAAAAAACCTATAATATAAAAATTTTAATCTCACCTTAGGTTTCTAACACCATTTAACTCATTTCACTCCTTGAACCACACCATTAAGCCTACTCACAATTAGGTCTTCCTACTACCAATAAGTCTTTTTTGAATATTTAAAGTATAAACTCAAATTTTTCATATAAAAATATAAAATAATAATATTTATATAACCTAAATTATCTTATGTTCATCATCATGTCCATTATACTTCACCATTTAGGACAAAAGACCTTAAACTGACCACTTATAAATGCATACTTAGATCTGCAAATAGGCTTCAAAACCTAGTCAATAACCTTTAACATTTCACACCTTAATATGAGTTTATAATGAAATAAATAAATTAAAATGAACATATTATATTTAAATAAAAACTTAATATTCATAATATTATTCAAATATTTGCATAATGACTCAGGAACATCAATCTTGTTAACACACAGAAAACTACCTGAATGCTCCAAAACATAGTCATTGAAACAATAACTTAAAATGCATGTGTGAACACTTTTAATAACTTAAAATGGGTTTATATTATAATTAATAATACTTATATAATATTTAAAAAAATATATAAAAATATATAATATAAATATTGGTCTTATAAACCAATCTAATTGCTTCACTGTGCATAGACCTCACTGTGTTAGATAAATCATTTTGAGATCAACTTTATACCATACACAATATTTTTAAAAAAATTATGTCCATTATGGATATATATTATAGGTATTAAATAATAATATAATGCATTTTTATCCATCCATAATCATTTATAACCCATCCCTAATCTCATTCTCACTTCTGCCTATTTTTCTCACTATCTTCCTCACTAGGCCTTTTTAGTGATAGGCCAACTTCCATGACCAGTTTAGCATATTTTAATTATGTAATCTGATTATAAACTTATATTAAATAAAAATACAAGTCTCACACATAATCATACAATCATTTTCATGCTTTGAATTGGTCAACCTTACCTATTACATCAAAAAAATTAGAAATAAGGAGTTTCCTATAGTTTCCACTCACTCTTTTGATAGACCAATTCCACTTAGAGGTACCTAGGAGAATATTATAGATTTTAAAATCACAAAAATAGGCAAAAAAATTTATTTTTATCCATTTCCATCAAGATATTCCATATCAGGTCTTTGTTAGGGTTTTAGAGAGGGTTAAGACCACCTTACAGTCTTAATGATCATTCATAAAGCTTTGGCCCTTAATCCAAAAAATAATTCTTGTAAAATTGAGATATGATCCTTCCAAAAATTCCATGAAATTTTTATGATATCATGAAAATTTCACATAAGCTAATATCATAATAAACTCCTTCTCAGGTTTGTAATACCTCATTTTATGCACACAAAAAACCACAAAACCACAATTCATAATTTTTAATTTAAAATTTGACCTTAGAATTGGTAAAAACACATGAAACTACCTTTAAAACCTTTGAAAATTCTCTCATGACATCTAAAATCTTATAAATTGAACTTGACCCCTCATTAGGTCACACTAGGTCTCTTTACTCACTATGCCTAAACTTGTAAGTTACACTTAGACCTTGAACACACCATGAAACATATTACACTAATATAAACACATAATAATAATTTAATAAAATCTAGTACCATTAAAAAAAACTACCAATATTCTTGTAATAATCCTTATACTTTTTACCTCATCATACTACCAATCTTGTGCCTTCTCACTAGGTTTTTTCATGTCAAGACTAAGCTAAAAAATGACCTGAAAAGCTCCTCTAAAATCTTATATATATTATACAAATTTTTAAATAATTAAAAGCATGTTCTCACATGATATACCACTAATTTTCATCCTTCATCAATCTTGATAACACTTCAAGACTCATCATTAGTTCAGGTAGAGTCTAGGACTACTCTGGTTGCATGCTTAGGCTTAAGACCTTAACCCTAAAGGTTTACCTTGAAAATTAACTAATTTTTTCAACACTTCATATGAATGCTTTACAATCCTTAAAACTACACTCATACCTATGTGTATCCATGTTACAATACTCCCATATTCATACAAATGCTCATGATATGATAATGCTCTTTAATACTAGTTCTCAAAGTTATGCTTACCTTGAATCTTGATCTTGACCTTGACATGTCATCAAACTTAGAATAATTTATAGGTTTTTATTCAAATTATCTCTAAATAAAGATCCAATAGGTTTCCTTCAATTTATCTCTTACCATTAGACTTCCTTGTCACATATTACTTCACCATTCAAGACATCAATTTTGATCTTGACATTAATGGCATTCATCTTGACCTTGACATCAATGACAACATCAATGCCACAACACCCAAAAAAATAGCATACCCTAATAGGCGTAATCTTAGAAACTAGGTCAAAATTTAACTCAATCTAAAAGGGACTTGCAATTAGATAATGAAGATTTGAAGTTATTTTAGGCAAACATATCTAAACCAATTAGAAAGCCGACTCAAGTATCACTAACTAAGTAAAAAAAGTAAAACATTCAAACCCAAGTGTTAGGTAAGAATTAAACATAGACTAGTTGTACTTAGAGATATAATTATAATTGGGTTTCAAACTTGGTTTGAAAATGAAACTTAACACTTAGCACAAGGATCGGATGGTATATGTGAAAGACATAGCCACACTAGATTTGAAATTGGCTTCACACTTTTAGGGTGCTTGAAACTTGGTCAAGATTAACTCTAACTAGTCTAGGTAAAAATTACCAACCTAAAAATGATAGTAAAAAAAGGGTACAAATGGTTTTGATATTATTTTGAACAAGGATATAGTTTGGAATTATTTTGGTAGTGTAACACTTCTTTGTGAAAAGTGGTTTGTGTAACACGTGTTTGTTTGACATTATAATTTATTTTATTTTACAATGTAATTTTAGACTCAAACAATACAAGTAAAATAAGTATCCAATAAGTAAATTCTCCTACACTAAAAATAACATGAGGTGTGTATAATATCTACCAAAGTTTCCACTAATATATCAATGTTGAAAGGAATTAATTGTTAATCGAAAAATAAAGAGTGAACATGGGTAGAGTTTTTGAGCCCCCTCTATCTCTAAATAACTAATACATGGAAATAAATTTATATTTTCAAAGAAAAATGACATTATTTAGGATATTCCCTAGAAAGTAGGGTCAATTATTCTAAATTTTTGACTTATCTTATTTATATGGTCCATAAGTGTGTAAAAACACTAGAAAAAAAATTCATATCAATTGGATCCAAACCATATATCTTGTTATGAACATATCTTGTACTTTGAAAAAAAAATCATTATTTTAATTCTTAGTGAAGTCTAATGTCTATAATTCCATATGGCTGAGGGATCCATTAGACTTATTAAGATAACCACTCAACCACTATCTAGTCCAATGGTATGCCAAATTTATAGACCCCACTAGAGAGTTGGGTTGGAATAATGTTGGGAGATCAAACACAAAGTCAAAGTCATCATAATTAAACCATGAGTATGTGATATAATCCCACTGACAATCTAAAAAATAAAAATAAAGGAAGAACTAGGTCATTTCTAAGTCACCCAAGTCCTTAGGAATAAGGGGAGAGCATACATGACATTTATTTGGGTCTGAATCAACAAAACAAGTAAAAAATGTGTTTTTATTCATCCAAGTTCCCTAAAGGATACAAGGAGAGAGAATGTATTTAAGGATTTACTAAAAATGAAAATTACTGAGTGCTTTTCAAAAATGAAGAACAATAAGCAAAGTGAACTTAGAAGATCTAAGTGTAATTTAAATGCTAATTTTTTAGTACCAATTGAAATATTATTGAAGTTTGGCCTTTGTTGAAACATTTAAAGTTGTTTATATGGTTTTAAAGCACAAAAATAAATGTCAAATGGTCTTTTTAATACTAAAAATTCTTCTCTTTCACTTAATTCCCTATAAAAATGTTAGAGGATTTCTTTGTGTTTGATTAGTTAATGAAAACAACCTACAAAATAGTAAATTAACTATAAAAAATATGAAAATATGATCTTTAGAATGGTTTCATAGCTACACAATTAGTGTAAATTACAAAATTATAGGTTAATAAAAAACATAGAAAACCTGAAAGCACATAAAGATGATAGGAATGATTTCATAGTTACATAATAATTTTGCAACTCACATCACCAATTTCATAGTTCTCATTGGTGATTTCATAGTTCTCTTTGGTGATTTCACAGTTATTTTCTTCAATTTCATAGTTCTCTTTACCAATTTCACACTTCTCTTTGGCAAATTTACATTTATGAATTTATAATGATTTTGCACTTAAATAAAAATATTTCATAATTTTCCCAAAACCTAAAAAAACACAAAAACTACACAACATGAGTTCATAATTTTGACTATGATTTGTAATTACTTGTTTTGAATTTTTAAATACATAGAAAAGTTATAAAAATATAAAACTATAAGATGATTTCATAATTTACCCTAATGAATTCACAACATATTGATTTGAATTCGTATATCTACATGTCTAGTTTAAAATAGAGGTGTTTCATTACTTTATGAGATGATTTTATAGTTTCCTATGATGTTTTCACTATTTATACCTCTAAATTTATAGTTTCATAATAGAAAAATTTACATTCTATAGGCAAAGAGAAAACACGAAAAACTTAGGCAAAAAAGGTAAGAAAAGGGTCATTAATGAGTTTTTCTTGTCTCTTAAGAGGTCTAAAAAATTTCCTATGATGTAAGTGGGGTACGTGGTCCCACCAGGCATGCCATTATGTGTGAAATAGAAATTAAAAGGAAAAGATGAATTAGTCACTTTTTAGTAAAATCAAACATCCAAAACAAACAAGCTTAAGACAAAGCATTTTCAAACCTAGATATTAATGGGAGCTTAGCTAAAATAAGACAAAACACAACACAACTAGAAGAACAAAAATAAATCCATTTCACTTTCCTTTTAGCTTTGAATAACTTATTGAAATAGTAGTTAGATTTCTTGCCTTGTGTCCAAATGGATTCTTCATTGATACTCTTACTTTTTAGGTAGAACATACCCTTCTTATTTTGGTCTTGGTATGTGTTGGGCTATGAATCTTCTCTTGTAAATTTTGCATAATAACTTTAGATAGAATATCCTGTTGGAAGTCAATGTGAAAAATTGTATTTATAGTTTTTCAAATAACACCAACTTAGGTGTGATTACATTTAAGATAAACCTAGGTTATACTTGGGAGTTCAAATGTAATAAATAATGTCCTCAATTATGCATTTATTGAGGTATGGCTCAACATTTCTGATTTATAAGACATTTCTGTTGATATTTTACAATTCCATACTTTTAGAATGATGATGTCAATGACCTCATTTCTCTTTGATGTGTTTTGAATTTTGATTTTTGGAAATTATAAATTCACTAATTCAACATGGATTATTTAACTAAGAATTTGATTTTATTTTATTTCTTAATTAATTATGTTTAGGATTTTCATCATTTTAAGAATTCGATTAATTACCCTACTTAATTGGTTGAAAATGTTAGCTTGTTGGGAAAAAACTTGACTATGGATGAATACATGAGAGGTTATCATTGTGTATAAGGTGATACCCTTATAAGGATGCTTTGATTCAATTATAAGCACTTACATTTAATGTGAAAATGAATTTTGGATGTATAGTGATTCATATGCCTAGTTTGCATAGTTTGGTAGAAATCAATATGAAATCCATTTTAGACATGAATGTGGCCAAAAAGGAGTGCCTAAAATACCTCATCCTTAAACCCTAGATTCAAGACAAAGTAAAAAAACACAACATTTTTATATGGCTTGACATATTTCAAGCATTATAATGATATGTTTAAATCCATTGACTTGGTTCCGTAATCCTAGGGCATTAATGTTAAAGATGAGGCTAAGTTTTTAGAGGCCCTTTAGGTCTATGATAAGTATGGGATACATCGAGCCACAATCAAGACAGAGGTATTTCCCTACACTAACTTATTTTTTAGATTATTGTTCATAGTAAAATAGGTGTAGGATGGTATTCATGACATGGTATGCTCTGTGAACTCCTAACATCACATCATTAACATTTCAATATTTTCATTTAAGGTATACTATAACCTTCAATAGATTAAAATCACATATGATCTAGCCACCATGACCACCTAGATTAACATTCACCAAATTCATGATGTTTTGATGGACTAAGCTAAGAACTTTGATGTAAGGTGGGTTAACAAGATGGATGTGAATATGTTTACAATCTACACCTTTAATGAGGGATTTTATGTCAAGATGTTATTTATCAAATGATTTTTCAAGGGGGTGGCTATTGACACATCAACCTCTTATGGATTCCCACACTCCACATAATTCTCCAAGGTAAGTCCCCAACCTTGGAGGGATAATCAATCTCAATATGATCAAGGTGGTAGAAGATGCTTAGGGAAGTGGATACTTATACATGATGAGCTACCTAGTAGACACAATTTAAAAGATTATTATATTTAAACCTTCTAATTTTCCATCTTGAGTTCCCATAGGAATAGTAGTCCATGTAGTTTTATAAAATCTATGTGGCCACCATTATTTATTTGATTAGGTAAAAGACCTTTTTTTACAAGGAATAGGAACCATAGTTAAAAAAAATTATTAAAAAAGAGTAGTAGGTCCAATGGGCCAAAAAAACAAAAAGAAATAAAAACTAGATAATTATCTGCATGGGAGGCAAAATAATAGACCTAAATAAAATAAATAGTTTAGGAGGAGGGGTGATTTGAAGGATCCTTATATTATTCATTATTTTTCGTTGGTTCACCTTGATTTTATTTGAAACCTTAGCCTTTGTTATTTTACCAAGTCCTTCAGTGTCATCTCTAGGTAGGATCATCTATGGTATTTTTAGTACCTATTCATGAACTAAAGCCCTCTTGATGGGATTAGTGTTGGAGATCCTAAGAGGAGGGAGATCCTAGGAGGAGGGGTCTCTACCACCATCAAATATTCCTTATTAGGGGTCCTATACACCTTAGTATAATGGGAAAATAATTTAAATGTTGTGTTAGCTTGCCTATTTAGGGTGTTCCATTCTTGTATGAGTCCTACCAAATTCATTCCAGCCTCATACAACTTATTGTTGAAAAGTTATAGATATTATTTATTATGTTTGATGTCCTTTATTAGGTGAAATTTACCATTTTCATCCACTTTCTTAGATGTATCCTCATATATAAGGATAGGTTTGGGTTTGGGGATAATTATTTTCATAGTGGAGTCATTTGTAGAGATTTTTGATAAAGGGATATCCTAGGGGTACTGAATGATGGCCAATAGGATCCTTGGACAGGGTCTTCTTCAAGGGAGTCTTCCTCATCTAAGGACCCAAACATAGGAACATCCTTATCCCATAATGTTTGTCTATGCTTCAATATAAGTAGGATGAAAGCTTGGTAACATATATGGTTGGCATCATTAACCTGATGGGTGAGAGTGGTACTCTCTAGAGACTTTGGAAGATAAATGGGGAGACTAATTTTACACCCCAAAAAGTGGTTTAAAAATAATAAGAGATGATAGAAATTTAATGTATTCTTACCTTCAAGTGTCAATTATTTTATGACTTGAAGGCACACCTTGGGCCCTTGACAGGGGAGGTTGGCATGAGGGAATCCTTTCTTATCTATTTTGACAAACTCATTTGTGTGGAATAAACTCTAAAGTAGCTCCTAATTTTTTGATTGGTCTTTATATTCCTTCACTCTATCACATGGGATTCACATATTTTATTTTATATACTATTAAACTCTTCTATTATTGAGATATTAACTCCTCTCATCTCCACCACACCATTATTCTAGTTGGCCATAAAATCCCATGCTATAGCCATGTCATGCTTGATTATCCTCAACATCAATTCAGTAATCCCACCTCATCAAAGATATTTCCATACTTTCTTATTGACTCAGACACCCAAATATGAGGTTGGTTCCAAATAATCCTTATCACCCCCATTACAATAGTTCTTATCAAACCAAGTATTTACATAAGTTCTTTATTTTAATGATTTTAAAAATGATTGAGAGGCACACTTCTTCCCACCATGTATAATAAATTTGCCTCACATTTTCATAATGATATATCATTAAATTTTAAATCCCTTTCTTGGTGAGATATGTTCCTATGTGTGATTAATAAATAATCTTATCCCAATTTACTTTATTTAATAATGGTCGATGAGATGATTTGAGGGATGTTGTATCTTGTGTGCAAATTGGTTAAAAGAGGGAGGCCTAATCCTATATTAGTAAATATATCTACCACCATGTTCCCTATAGGATAAGTGTGGACAATGTGGAATTATGTCACTCCCTTAAATTTTCTTAGCATCATCAATGATATATTCCATTGTATGGAAGGGGGTTATTTTGCCTTCAAGTGCATTTAGGATATTGAGGGAGTCCCCCTCCACAAAAATTATTTCCATATTAAGGCTAGAGGAAAGATAGATGCCCCATAAATCTACCTTAGTTCAGCTACATGATTCTTCTGAGTTCTAAAGGAGCTTTCATAGGTGGAAATCAACATCTCCATTGAATCACTTATGGCTCCTACCCCATCTATATGTCATAAATTTCATTTCTAGGCTCCATCAAATTTTAAGTTAACCCATCCTTCAAGTGGGGTCTACCATCCCATGTGTTTGTAAATTAGATATTTAGATGGAGATTTTATTATCTGAATCATGTCCCAATTATTGAATATTAGTTGTGCTAAGGCTAGTCCTAGATTTTTCTCCATGGGTGGGAAGGATTTATAGTTTTTTGTGATGGTGTGCCATAGTTAGAGCAAAAACCCTTTTGATAAATGCCTTTTATTTGAGAAAAGGATATCATTATAGGATTTTTAAACACTCCAAAACCAATGTGGGAGAGTCAAATTCCATAGTAAATATAGCGATGAGATATTCTAGGGTTTTTTCTATTATTTAATGTGATTAAACAAATTATTAGGTTTAACCCATGACATGTTGAATTTATTTCACATCTAATTAAATAATCCTATGTTGAATGGATAATTAAAAAATAGATGATGACCAGAGTCCTCAACTTTCCTTCATAATGGGCATCTACTGGGGACTATCAATCCTATTTTTTCCATGTTTAGGACCTTATCTTGGGCCACCATCTAAAATAAAAATTTGACATTGGGGATAAAAAAATTATCCATAAATATTTCCAATAGTTCTACTCATTTTCTAGGTTCAAATTAGTGGTGTGTCCTAAGGACACTGAGTATATACCACTATCTTCATCTGCACATAGAAAAAGATCTTCCTTATGAAATAAAGGGATGTGAATCTATTTGATGGAGGAGTTAATATTCTAGATCACCTACCCTTCTTTAGTTATGTGACCTTATGAGGGAAGGACTTTCCAACTCTTTGAACCTTCATTCTCAACCCAATAGTCTTCAAATTTTTATCTCCATCTTTGTTTAAATACCACATAATGGTTGGCCCAAGTTTGTTGTGGTGAGAGTGGGGTAGTAGACATGTAGGCATCTTCCTAGAAGTCTATTTTCATTCCATTCCCAATTTTCCATTTTATTCATTTTTGAAGAAGGTTATTATAATTTTTGATGGATTTCTAGAAGGTGGATCCATCTTCCAGACCTTATTCCCATAGGAAACTATCTAATTTAGGCCCTTCTAGGTATTTTTCCTTAATTATTCTTACCCATTCATTGTCTTCTTTCATAATTATCCATCCCATTTTTTCTAGTAGGGCCCTATTCATGGACTTTAGGCTTTTAAGGCTCAGTCATCCATTTTATTTAAGAATTTAGGATTGTTCCCAAGAGACAAGATGAAATATGAATTGTTATTTAGTTCCAATCCATAATAAATTATTTTAGATTTGTTCTATTCTAGCTACTACCTTGGTGGTTATTCATAATATATACATTAAGTACACAAGGATACTCTAGATCAAGACTTTGATCATCTAGAATTTCCTTTCTTGAATGAGGAGGTATCCCTTCCATTCTGTAAGATTCCTTTAGATTATATCAATGAGGGATTTATATATATTGGAATACATTTTAATTCAAATAATTGAATTACTAGATAACCTATTATAATTTTACTCACCTGGCATTCCAATATTCTTGTGATTCTTTTTTATAGGATGACTAGGGTATTAATGAAGAAAAGAGAGCTTCTACTAAAATTAATACATTGTTTTGAGATAGCTTCATAATTTTTAAATATAGATTTTAGTTGTTTAGTTTCTTTCATGGAGGTTTCCCATTAAATGATTACATCATATATAAATTATTCATGGGTGGTAGGTCCTATATTGTGTACCACTAAGATGTCTTTGATCAGTCCCTATGTACAATAATTCAACAAGCTCCTTCCTAGAGTTTTTACAACAATGATGAAAAGGTATGCGAAGAGAGGGTATCCATGTATTATCCATATGTAGGCTAATAGTAAACCTTTTGGTGCCCCATTCATGATTACGGATAATTTTTATGTAGCTATACAATTCTAGTTAATTTTACTTAGTTCTTGATTGAAGCTAAACTTTCCAAAATTATCATTAGAAATTTCTAGGAGATTTGGTAGTATGATTTATTCATGTACATCTTAATAAAAATCCATTTCCTTGGGGGATTTGGGTATGGAATGGATGGATTCATGCACCAATATGATCCCATAAATTATATGTCTTCAAACCATAGAAGCTCCATGCTTTTCCCCAATAACTTTATCTAAGAGATGTTTCATTTACTTCACCAAGATAATCAAGAAAATTTTGTAATTGGTATTGCAAAGATTGATAAGGTATAATTACTGAAGGTTATTCACACTTGGATTTTTTGGAATCAAAACTAATAAAGTGTTATCCATTTATCTAAGGATGGTTCTATATTGAAAGAATTCCTTGGCTACTTCCTCAACCTCAGTGTGGACTTTATCCCAATTCTTTTTAAAGAAAAAGGGTGGAAACCATCAGGTCATATGGATTTGAATCCTTCCATCACAATTATTGTTTTTTTTACCTCCTCTTCATATGTTACTTTAGTAAGGGAATAATTTTCATTGCTATATATAACTTTGTCAAATTTATTCAAGGTGTTGTATGGTAGATGTTTATCAAGGGGCCTTCTTTTGTGAGGAGATTTTTGAATAAATTGATTATATAGTGGGATATTTCCTTATATTATTTATTTAATTTCCCATTATCAATTTTCATTTGAGTTATTCTATTCATGTTTCTATGTCTATTCACTAAGTGATGGAAGAAAATGATGTTCATGTCCCCTTCCTTTAGCCAAGTGCACCTAGACTTTTATCTCCACTATGTTTCATCCTTTAACTTGAGGTTGTGAAATTAAAACAAAACTGATTTTTAAATTTGATAATTTTTCTTGTTATTACTTTCCATATTTGATATTTCTTTGATTTCCATTAATTTTTCCTCTAGTGCAATTTTTGTAAAAAGATATCCCCAAAGACGTATTTATTCCAAATTTTAATCTTTGCCTTCATAAAACTTAGTTTTTTTGTTAGAATAAACATGTCCAAACCTGAGAATGGTTATTTCCACCATTATTTTGAGGATTCAATTAGATTTGGGTTATGGAGCCATATACTTTCAAATATGAAGGGACTACATTTAGGCTTCAATATTTTCTCATCATAAAAAAATAGTAGATTGTGATCCAATCTAATTCTAGGTAGGGATGAGAGTTTGCTAGAGAATTGGATGTCTCAATTTAGAGATATCAAAACTCTATTAAGTTGGAATTGAATCAAGTTTTCACCTAGTTTTTAATTTGACCATGAGAATGGGTTACCATTTATATCCACATCCATGAGCCCTAATTTTGTGATGAAATCATTAAAATCCACCATGATTTTTATGAGATCTATATGTCCCCATATTTTATCCTTGGGGGTGAGAGGGATATTAAATTCCTCAACTACAATCCAATTCCATCCTTCATATCTCCTTTATGAGGAAATTAGGCCTTCTCATAAATTATTTATGGTAGTTTTGACATTTGGGGCATAAACATTGGAGAGGATCCATTCCTTGTTATTGTCTAAATATATGAAGATAACATATATTTGGTCATTAGTATTCTAAATAAGGTTTCCTTCAAGCTAATTTGGCTTCCAAAAAACCATAATATCCTCATAGGTACCTTTAGAATCTGATGATAAAACCTAATATTTTTTCCATACTTTTGAGCACATGATCTTAAAGTTGGTTTAGACATTTTTGTTTCTAAGATGAGCAGAATAGTAGGGTCGACTATTTTTTTAAGGTTATAAAGTGTCTTCCACTTCCTAGGGTTATTTAACCACCTCACATTCCATGTTAGGATTTTCATTTCTTATCCCAATTTACTTTTAGGGTTTTTTGGGAACCCTTAGAAATTTATTTAGCCATTTTGATATTCCTTATGACCATTCTAGGTGACCTACCCACTAATTTTGGGATGAATCCAATATTAGTTTTTTCCTCCCTTTTCTAATTTTGCAGTTTGAGCTAAACCACTATTCTTGGATCATTTTTAATGTTTTAAATTTAGATACGAAACATTATACCATATATTTATAGGACTCTATACTCTTTAAGAGGAGAGAAAATGGTACATCCCCAAAAAGGGGTTTATTTTCATAGTTTAAATGAGAAAAAGGGGGATTTTTGGGGCTAGATCCTAGGCTATCTTTGAGGAATTTCAATTAATAAGAGGTTGAATAGGTCCTAAAAAGTGATTGATCTAAAGTGAAGTAGGGTGTGAGGAAATATTAAGGGATTGGAGAGGGAAAAGGGGTGGGGAAGGGGCACTGGGGGTCATAACAAGTGGGGGAGAGGGAAATAGTAACAAGTCAAGTTTAGGGGGAGAGGAGAGGAACATAGGATAGGGGTAGGATAGGATCAAAAACCCATAGGGGATTGAAGTACTTGGGAGTAAGCATCACCTAGTGAAAAGGTGGGGGGATTTGTAAGATTGGGGGTGTCAAGGGGAAGAGGGGGACCTAGGAGGTTACCTAGGGAGAGGGAGACTGAGGGGGGTAGGATCCATAGGGGATCTAGGGATGGTACTTAAGGGAGGAACCTTTTCACATATAGACATAGATTCAAATAATAATTGAAGAGAAAGAAATGAATTTTTTCAAGGAGTACCTTTTAGATTGTTAGGAGTAAAATCACTTGGTGGATCCTTGGGAGATCTGATTCTTAGTAGTCGATCATCTTTCTATTCCTTCACTGAGAAAGTTCTACTAGGTTAATGGTTATGGTTTACCCTAATGCATTGGTAATTTATTTAATAACTTCCAAGTGCAAGTATTACAAAGGGAGCTCAGGGAAAAGAAGTCATATTGGAATGTCATCCATGGTAGTGCTACAGAGATTTAAACATGCCTTCCACCTCCTAGTAGTCATGATATCTTTTCTCATGATCCAAGGCCATTCAAAAATAACATTTATACAATCTTATTTTAGGGATAAGTTGACTAGTAGAAACTCCCTATCTAATGCAATAACCTACATATGTCCTTTGGGTTTCTACTTAGATTTTGTCTAGATATGAAAAGAATCTATGTTTAGCTAAAATCCATTCACCCTAGCCAATATGGATTTGGTTGGTTCCACATTATCCTACTCCACCATGGGTTTATGTATTGGTACAAAGACATCATCATTTTCCAACACCAAGAAAATTTAGATATTTAAATTTTCATAGCCCATTAGTATTTTTCCTTTTTCTCTATCTACCTAAGACAGTTTGGGAAAACATGAGTCATTTTATTCTTAAGAATTATAAATATTGTCCACCTATTTCTAAGTGGAATCCATCTTGTTAGGTCCTTTTTAGTCCATGACATTATTATTATGGATCATGTGGGGCCACAATGACTTAGGAAGATTCATTTTTTCTCAAAATATCATGTATTTTCTTCTAGGTAGTGTCCACTTGGCCATTCTAGTTTTCCCACCCAAGCATAAATTCAAATTATTGAAGGTATTCAACTCCATGATCCATCACTATATAGATACCAATATCAAAACCACATTTTATAGATATGTGAGTCCTTAACTCATACCCTATCAATCCCTATACCATCACATAGAGTATGAAATTACATACCAATTGGTAAAGGGTGTATTTAGTCACTGCATCAACTATTAAAAAAAATCCTACTTGCTACTGATGATCACCATCTAACACCACTTTTAAAGAGATTCCCCCTCTACATAAGATGGTGGTAGGAAGGGATTATATTTCCTTAGGCAGGGTAAATCATAGGGATTGGGACCCATGTGGTTTTATATAGGCTTCCCTAGATAAATAGTAATCTTATCTCAACCTTAATTATGGCCACTAGCCTAAGGATGATGACAATATTTACCTGAATCCAATGGATGATCAATAGGTTTTCACCATAATTAAGGCTTAAAAGAAGAATAAAGGAAATTAGGCTCAACCTAGGTCATCCTCCCATGTCAACCTTACCTCTTCCATGTCAGCACATCCTGATGAGGGTGTTTAAGTGACTCCCTCAATATTTTGAGGATAATTATATAGGGAGTTTCATTAGCTTCTCTTCCTAGATCTCTTCCTATACCTCAGCCCTTAGATCTTCCTCCACCACCTCCTCTAGTTCAAGTAGCTTGGCCTTAATTATTTTAGCCTTGATAACTTGACCTTAGATGGATCCATTCTAAGTAAATCAACCTCATGTTACTCAATCACTTAGGTTTAACATATAAGTCGACCTAGAGATAAGTCTAAGTAAGGACCAATAATAAGCACATGTGTAGATCCTTTTCCCTACTCTTTCCACTCTCAAGTAGCCTCTCACAAAATCACCTTATTTCCTAATTCTCTAGTAGTTTACTTAGGTGGTGCCTCCCTTCTTACCCATTTCAACTCCCCCATAATTCACCCAAGTGCTTCTAGCCTTAGCCATGCATAATGTCCTCATATGCATCTAGATCATCCATACCACAAGTAGGCTCTTTATGCCTCCTCTACTCCTTTAAACCTAGGTCCAAATACCTAACCTCAATAAGTGTATAATAGCCTCAGTAATAAGTGTGCCTATGTGTATAGATAAAGCTTCTTGGTCCAATCCAAATACACTTATGATTACCTAATATATTCCTCAACCTATCCCCATGACCTCTACCACCCCTATTCCCTAAACTAAAATAGCTGAATTTGATCTGAGTAAGAAGCCAAGAAAGAAATAAAAGGCATCCCATACTTAGTCTTTTATTCAATTTCCCATTATTCCATCTGGGCCTCCTCCATAGGCTCCCACTATTCCTCATATACCACCTTTGATGGTTCCCTACATCATTCTTAGGCCTCCATTTTCCATCATCCTAGGTACTCATGGATTTGGATTTAACTAACCAATCTCATCATTTTAACTAACTTTACATCTCATTAGGGATTTCAGCCCATAGGTCTATAATTAAAGAGTGATTGACCCTAGTATAAATATTAGTGAATGACCTACAATAAATAATGAAAGGATATTGGCCTACTCATAGAGGTCAACATCAGAGTGTTATTCCAGCTAGATGGCACTCTACTAGATAGGATAAAGTTTATATTTCACTAGGGTTAGTTATACTATGTCATTATAATGAATTTGACTAAGGCTAATAAGGATAGGACCTAGGTGATGCTCAAACTATCTACCCAATCCACTATGAACATCAGTCAAGTCTTAGAGATCAAGGTATACATGGGGACCCCACTCTAATTTTATTAGAGGTTAGTTTCTAAATTTTTTATAATATGTTGAAAACCACCAATTAATTTAGCTAAGATAGATTAGGAGTTTTACCTAGTAGTAGATACACTGATTACTAGGGAGGAAATGTCCAAACATTTGGGAGGTGGTCCATCTGCAACCATTACACATATTAATTAAGTGGGGCCTCAAATTTATTTTGGAAAGATTTGAGGGGATATTATTATTTTTTAAATCAATACATTTTTAACAACTTACAGTGTCTATCATATCCCAAGATGGTAATATCGTGTTACTTGAAGGTGAGCTCCATCCTTATCAATAAATGTATAACTATATTCTATTTTTGAAGATCAATAATTCTTAGTTCCAAAAAACTATTGGAATTGATAATGTAAATAACTTATTTATTCCATCACTCTTTTGGATTGTGAATGTCTACCATGATTGGCACTTTTGTAAACAAACATGTTTTAATTAATGTTATTTCTCACCTTCTACAAAATTTATGGTTTATTTGTTAAAGATTGTCAATTATTTTTAGTTCTTGAATACATGTTAATGAGAATAAATTAAACTAACTATTTGTTAATAAATGAATGAAGTGGTTATAATTTTCTCTGATGTCATAAGCCATTTATGAACCCTTTTTTGCTTTGCAATATATTTGATTTATGTTAATCTATTAATTATGTTTGAAGAATCTATGTGTTATTTACTATATGCTTCTTGAATATTGATATCTTGTGAAAGGTTTATAAGTTAATAATTCAATATAATTTCATTATAATTCTCCCATTTGTGTAAAATTAATTCATAACCCTCAGAGAAACTCATCACATAGAGGTATAATTATAATAGGGCACTTAACTCAATTCTTGAAGCATTAGTTCTTTCTAGGTTTGGAAACACTCTTTCCTTCTCTACCTTACCTTGATTTTGATTTTTATATTAGAATTAAATTTTTTTATATTAATTTAGAAATATAAAATGTGTTACTCAATAGAAAATGATGATTAGAAGCTACTTCAGCTAGTAACTAATTCAAAGTGTAATTGCACATATCTTAAACTTCTAGTAGTAACATTCATGACTCTATGAGTATAAAAGGTTAACCTACTCAGTCCTTGCATTCAACCAGCATTAGTCATAAAATTAATAATGGGATATTTCATACAATGCATTATTCCCCACTTTCCTCTTTAGAACACTCAATCTCATGAGTACCTTCAGAGGTAGAAAACATCTTAGGGCTGATAACATTAGTGAACCAAGTCTAGAGTAAGTTCTAATGCAAATTATCCTATTTTAGGAAATACAAGAATAAGGCATGGTATTTCCTAGAAATTTTTAGTGACTTCAATTCAATACCTATTACTATAGAATAAAACCACATGGATGATTCGTTATCAATTACTTTTATAAATATAACACTCTTGGATGACATAAAGTTACATGTTTTCTCTATTCACCTAGTCCCATGTACCTCAATCTTAAATAATGTCATAAAATTTTATGTATTCAAGGATGACCAACACATTTTATAATTCCTCAATAATAAATGAATATTTGAAACCCAAGTCATAGATGAAGATAAAAGGGATAATCTAGGAGATGTGGACTATGACATAGATAGTGTCCTAAACCTAAAATCAAACTAGGTTATAAATGGAATGATCTCCCTCAAAATGGAATTTGACCTTGATATGTTAAAAAAATTACATAAGAGACCAATACACATAGACCAAATATATAAAATTATTAATATGAGATCATCAAAGTATCCCCAAGAGATTTAGATTAGGCCAGATTACACACCTACTTTTTGAGAAGTGTTGTCATTAATGCCAATGTTGATGCCATTGATGTCAAGGTGCATCTAGTTAATATTAATGGTGATGGTGAATGGTTTTTGAGACATGATATTTTGTTCTTTATTTGATAAAGAAGTCAGGTGACAAGAAGGCAACTTAATGTCTTTCTATTGAGAGAAATTTTGAAGGCAACCTAATGATTCTTCTATTGGTTATTGTCAAGGTTGTTGTAGTGGTGTAATAATTATATCTAATTAATGTTTTTTTTTTGATATAATCATTGAGGTTAACATTTTTTAGTAATATTCTTTGATTACAAAGTGTCTTGAGAAAACAAGTCATAATAAGCATAGTCATATCATGAGCACGAGCATGTGCATGGTTAGCATGAAAAGGTATGTAGATAGGTATCACATTGTTTGAGGAGCATGTAAGTAATTTTAAAAATGTTTAAACTCATCAAAGAGTGCTTCAAGATCATTTTTCAAGCTTCAAGTGCTTGAGAAGCCTAGTCATGGCACTAGTCATAGCTTGTAAAGTCCTAATGAGAAGGTTTGAGCATGGTGGGTTGGTGAGATGGATGAATAGAAGAATAAGAGGTTGTATGAGGTTTATTGAACATTTATATGATGAATTTTAGCACTCATGTGTGTATCAAGTTGATCCTACAAGGGTAGGACCTACAGACCTAGTATGTAAATAGACCACTGATAGACCCTCCATAGCCTATTGAGGCATCATGATCTATTTTCAAGGAATATGAATGATGATTGACATTTTTTAAGCATTATATATATATATATATATATATATATATTGATCATGTAAGTGGCATGTATATCACATGGATAGTGGTTGTAAGTTTAGTTTTAAGGCCTAATATGATTTTTAGGTCATGGTCTAGAGAACAAAGAGAAAGAGTATGGCCTAATGAGGGGTAATGATCATATTTAGAAAATTTTAAGATCACATGAGCATGGAAATAGGTATGGTATATTGTTTCAATCATTTTAACAAATTTTTATGTCATGTTTTTCAATAAAATTCATGAAAAATGGTTTTAAGGTCCCTTGAGTGCACAAAATGAAGGGTTCTCATCCTATGAATGAATTTCAAGTGTTCATTGGCACATGTAACCTCTACATGGGAACCTAATATATTATGAGATATGGTTAATTAATATATATAATGTATCTATGAATTAGTTTTATAAATAAGGGGAACTCCTTTATGAACAATTATTAACACCAAAAATAGTGTTAACCCTCTCTAAAACCTAAACATGACCCAAAGTGAAATATATTGTTCAAAGCAACCTAGAATGGTCTCAAATGACTATAAAAACTACTGGATAATGTATTAAACTATACCATTCACCTCTAAGTGTGATTTTTTTGTCATTTGTGTGAGTAGACCCTACATGAAAGTGATAGTTTCTCATAAAATTATTGTAACCATTAGAGTTGACCAAATCAAACTTGTTAAATGGATAGAGAAATTATTTTTAAGATTTTAGTTTGTTTCCATGGTGTTTTATAGATATTATATATCCCTTAATACTAATAAATCAGTCATATAAGGTGACCAATCTCTAAAAAACCTAATGGTGAAAATACTGAGAAACCTAGGCAATAGTGAGAAGATGTTTAAGGATGTGTTATCATGGAATAAAGATGAACACAAGTGCATGGATAAATTTTTAAATAATTAAAAGAAATTTTAATGTTAGATATATACTATTTTAGGTCATTTAATATGATGAAAATGTTTCTCATAAGTTGACCTGTCTGGTTCAGATGAGACAGTGAGGTAGAAGATTATGAAATTGGTATACAAGACCAATATTGCCATTTGACCATGGTATCATTATATATAAAAATATTATAATTATATTATAATATAATTAAAATTCATCATAATTATATAAAAATTTATAGACATATATTTAAGGTCATTATCATAATGACTGTGCTTCAAGGTAAACTGATAGTTCTAGGTAAGCAAGTTACAATAATGAAATTGAGACTCTATGCCTTGAGTTGAAGAAACTAATGTAGATAGTTTTAATAATATTTTCTAATTGTATTTAATATCTATTATTTAAATAAGGATTGTTACTTAGTGAAAATGTTGGAGCCAAAATGGCTTGACTAGTTGAGTGATGTCTGTGAAAGAGAAGGTCAACAAATTGGTTTACAAGACCAATAGTTGCCATTAGAGATTATGATATTTTTGTTGGAGGTTTTTATAATGATGTTTTAAGATCATGTTAATGAGTTTTAATTCCTTTATTATGTTTTTTTATGTGTCATAAATTCAAGTTTCCATGACTGTGTTTTGAAGCTAGTTGGTAGTTCAGAGAAAACATTTTGTAGAGAAGAGTTTGAGCTTGTATACCCTAATTTGTTAAGTCCAAAGAATAAAATTATGACCCTAAGGTAATTTATATTTTATATATATGATTTATTTCTATTATTTTTAATAAAATTTTTATTTTTTTCTTTAGCTTTTCAAGATAGACTTTTTCATATGCATAGGCCTAATTGTGAATAGTTCAAATGGTGTGCTTCAAGTGGTACTTGGATCTAAAAAGTATTATAGAGCCTAAATGAGATTATAATGGGTATATATAAGTGTAATATGATATTTTACTTTCATTTTAGTTTTTTTCATGTGTTTCAAGGAAGGAAAAGTGTAACGTGTCCTAAAACAGACCTAAAGGGATCAATGGTCTCCATGAGACCTTAAGATGAAATAAGGCCTAATTGAGGTATGTCAGTCCTAAAGGGACTCAAAGGATGTTTTATACATGTTTATGATATGTCATAAGATATATACCATGTCTGACCTAAGAGGGTAAGGGTGTTTGGCTGACTAAGAAGGATATTAGCAAGAGACTTATATAAATACAAGGCAATTTTAGGCCTATTGGTGTGTAGAGGGTAAGCAAATAAAAATAAGATATTACAGAGTAGAAGTCTAGATTATAGACCATAAGAGGATTTTATAGGATTTATTATTAATATTTAACATAATTTATATATATGAGGATCAAGTTCATATGACCTAATCAGTCTTAAAGAGACCTAGTTGTGCGAAAGAGGCTAGAAGATAGTTTGAGAGGGCTATGAGTGTGAAGAGATAAAGACGTGATCATCATAAATTGGTTGAGAAAAAAGGTTTCCTAATTTTTATCAAATAAATCATGTGGATGAGTTAGTGTTGGGTCATCTATGGGGTTGGCACCTCCTTGCATGTTAGTGCTTGTTAAAGCCTAGTTGAGTTGGTGCTTAGCTAGTTAGGGTTGGTGCTCCATGTGAAGTGGGTGTTTCACTAAATTTGGCATTTGTATTATAGGATTATATTCCATTTTTAGATATCATTGGTTTTTCTTCCCCTTAAGGTTTTACCACATATGTGATGTGCTCTTGTGTTTCATGCTTATGTGGATAGGTGTTTATGCATGGTAGATCTATATGCTTGTTTGAATGGTCTATTATTGCTCAAGTGAAATTGATAAGAAATTCGTTAAAGAATTATTCACCCCCCCTCTCAATAATTTTGATTGCAACACTTGTATCAAATCCTAGTCTTTTGAATCAAGTCTAAAAGCCTAAATGAGATCCTAGAAGCAAGGATGGATAGTTAACAAGCTCAAGGTGGTTTCTCTACCAATAAGGATTCATTATTTAATGGAACTAGTTATGATTTTTATAACACTAGGATGAATATATATTTTATGTCTCAAGGTCATGATTTTTAGTAGTCAGTTTTGGATGGCTACAATGTTCCTCTTATTCTACCAAAGGATGTATCAAGTAATAAGGCTAGTGAAAACAAATTGAAGGAAATGAATGTCATTATTTTTTGCCTATCAGAGGCATATCCTATGAAGGTGATGCACTATGTATCATACATAAAGATATTGGACAAATTTAATATTATCAATGAAGGAGACACCAAGGTGAAGATGATCAAATTGTTTACCCACTATAGATAGTTTGAAATTTTGAAGATGAAATAATTGCCTATTATATATTAAAGGTTGATGAAGTTTTTAATGTCATTATAGGATTGGGATAAGTGAAATAATCTAAAATTTTTCAAATGGTATTGAGAATATTAACTCCTAAGTTTCATTGTAAGGTACTTGTAGTAGAAGAAATGTAAGATTTGGAAAATCTTGAAGTGGATTGGATTCATGGCATCTTGACTACTTATGAGATGATAAAAAATGAAGGAAGACCTCCAAAAAAGGAATAAACTTTAAAAGTTGAGAATAAGTCAAAAGCCAAAAAGGTAAATAATGAGGAATGTTTAGATGTTGATGATGATGAACTAATAGTCATATTTTATAAGAAGTTGAGTTTTAGATCTGGTAAGTACAAGGATAAGTTGCCTTTTAAATGTTTTAAATTTGGTAATATTGGTCACTTTTAATCCAAGTTTCCTAACAAGGATAAAATTGAGCATGATAAAGAACATGATGAACATCATCAAGATGATAGGAAGGTTTATAAGCTTGACAAGAATAAGAAAGATTTTATGAAGTATGAAGGTAGGAAAGGTTCATTCAAGAATAAGAGAAGTTTCAACACCAAAGTATAAAATAACTCATATTATGTAACACAAGTACATCTAATAGTGATTATGGAAGTAATGAACCTGAACATGACAATAATGAAACGTTATTCATTGACATAGAATTAGACAATGAGGGTTGCTCAAATGGGAAAGGACTTATGGTTGATGTAGAATCAAATGAATAATAAGATAAAGTGAAACTTTTGGTAGGATTTATAATTACCATAGAATAATTGAAATTCAAAACAAGAAAGAGTCATAAAATAAAATCATTAGTTAAGGACTATGAGGAGCAGATTGGCTTATTTGAGGAGAGACTAAGTAACACTTCTAAGGAGTATGATGAGATCATAAATAAAATTGAGGTTACAAGGAGATATTTAATGAAATATTAAAGGATAAAGAGGAAGAATACACTAGGTATGAAACTAAATTAGAATCCTTAAAAGATGAGTTGGATCAAATATCAAATAATTTGAAGACCATTGTGAAGTTTGAAAAGAATAATGATGCTTTAGATGAAATGTTGAGTATTCAAAAATATTCAAGTGATAAGATAGGTCTTGGTTTAAAATAAGACCAAAATTTGTCATCTCAAGTCAAGGAGAAGGCTATTGAAGACAAGAAGGTCAACATGAAAAGATCTATCAGATATCCCAATGCTATGAGGTATGCTAGTTCATTTAATGGTTACTATTTTATATGTAATAAATTTGGTCATAGATAAAGAGAGTGTATAATACCATCCAACAATTATTTATCATGGTACTTGCTATAATATCAATATGCACCCTTGGAAAGGGTTTTTCAAGCCCTTTTCAATTGAGTTATAATATTGGGACAACACCAAGCTATGGGTCACCTATGATGGGGTTGAACCTTTGGAGAAGGATGGATTCCTCTTGATGACCACATAAAATAATTATTGCATATGTAAAAGGGTTGTAAGGGGAAAAAAGGGCTCCTAATAAGGCTAAAAAGTGATTCACAAAAAAATATGGACACTCACATGAGCTTGAACCCACATTGGATCAGCATAAGCTAACCAAATCTCACACAACCTTACAATATTGCTAATTGCATAAGTATTTCATAAAATGGGTTTATATAGAACACTAATCTAGACTTGTGATAACATGAAAATACCTTGAAAGATATAAGTAGAATGACAATTAACTAGGAAGATTCTCCATCATGAATTCATCATGCACAAGCATATTAAACACTAATCAAAGGTAAGATATAGGTAAAGAGTTAATATTATTGCTTAAATAGGTAGTTATTACAATATTTTGATATGTTTTATCCTTATCAAATGAGCCCCATTTTTGAAGAGTCTCAATGATTATCCTTGTCTCCCAAAAAGATGAAAATTCTAAAAATTGAGAACCCTTACAATGGACAAAAGAATGGGACATATAAGAGGAGAGAGAGAGAGAGAGAGAGAGAGAGAGAGAGAGAGAGAGAGAGAGAGAGAGAGAGAGAGAGAGAGAGAGAGAGAGAGAGAGAGAGAGAGAGAGGAACATATTAAACAATATTAATTAATGAGATACCACATTTTAAAGTATTCTATTCCAACTTTTGGTTCAATCAAGATTAGTACATCATAGACTAGAAAACCTTCATTTTCTGAAATAGTCTTTAAGCTCTTCTCATTAGCTAAGAAGTGCACTAGAAGACAAGGGTATATTTTGTAGCTAATGAGTGATGATCCTTTCTAGGAGGGAAAATCCTCAAGTTTTATAAATAACATTAAATTATCCAATGTGTTATTCCAATCCCCATTTCTCTTTTTTATGATCTTCCATGCCATCTCCACTTGATTCATTATGAGGGCAAGGTCCTTATATCCATGTACCTGATAGATCCATGCCCAAGTATACTTTTTGTGGTTTTTTATCAAAGCTAAGGCCATATTTTAAATATGATACATTATTTCATAGTCATCTATATACCCCATTTAAAAATCTAAATATAAGTCCTTTTATATATTTTGAAAGGTAATCTCCTTTATTGGTTTTCCTATAGATATTAATATTGACAAATGAAGCTTGCCATATGGTATGGTCTCATTTTGATAACAAGTTGTTGACCATTCATATGTATTGGGTATAAAGATCTATTTTATTTATAAAAATGTCTAATGGTGATGTTTGGTCTTGGTGTGCCCATTTTATTTCAACCTAGATCTTATTTGATTTTGGTTCCTTTGTATTTGCTTTACTTAGGTCAAAAACTACTTCACTAACCTTCATAAAAAATCTCTTGGGCTTGCCCTTACTCATTGACTATTGATTATTGACTCAACTTATTGAAATTTTGATCCATTTCACATTTTTTATACCATTTTGTACGATCAAACATGTGTTATTGGATATGTTTGGAGAGCCCTTTTGACTTGTTGATGTACTCACGTGACATAGATCTTTGATATAGGATTGAACATGAGCACTTGATCTTGCCAAGACCCATCATTTGAACATGAAAGACTAATTAAAAAGGTGGAAATTTGACATTAGCATACCCATATTTTATGTCCACATGAACATTTTTGAAATATATGTGAATGTCTTAAAATTTTGAACCCCAATAGTTTTTTTTTGGGGATTAAAAATGACATATACATGAATGTTCTATTCTAAAAACTAAACTTTGAATACTTATATCTCAAGATAGCGAACTCATTGAGACATGAATTTTATAGAAGATTATCTTAGCATTAAGGACATTGATTCCATTTTATCCTTTATCCTTATGAGGATTTTTGAGCATACTTGTAAAATGTATAAGTGAACCAAACTATTCATTTTTATGTGATGTCTTAGTAACGGTCTGGTTCATTTAAACTTGTGCTAAGAGCTTTTGCTTGATCCTTGAAATATCAAATGATTTTTTGAGGCTCATGTGAAATTGTTACATGATTCTAACTACTCAAATACCATAAAACTTATTTGGATCCTTATCTTTACAATTTTGGACCCATTTCTCAAATATCAATTAGATTACACTTTAATCTAACTTAAAAAGTTTCAAAATCTTTCAAATTAATGTGTTCTTCTTCTCCATCATGGATCCTTCATTCTACAAGAACTTTACTTGACTAGGACTTTGTTCATATACTCATACCATACACCCCTCCAGGAAAAATTGTATATGTAGGCAAAAATTTGGCAAACATTTTTGGCAATATCTTGGGGTTACATGCCTACTATGCAAGATACTAGTAACATTGAAATAATTCATTGGGTGCAAAAAATCATAGTCTTTCTTCCTTATTGATGTGAGACTAATAGAAGGTTGATCCTTCCTAAAACCTTCCTTTGAATCAAAAGGAATAAAAGAAACAAACAACAACAAAGTGCCCAAATCACTTGTTTAAAAGGAAACATATAACTGAAAGGGAAATGTGCACATGACACTTAGAGGAAAGCATAGGCTCAATTATTGTACAATATCATACAATATATGCAACTCTTCTAATAATAAGGCTTTAAATGAGTTCCATTTATTAGGATGGGTAATACCTATCCATCCATTTGGGAAAACTAAAAATCATTATGTTATTTACATTTATGGATCAAATAAAGGACACTCCATAAGTTATTAAACTTGGTATGGTTGCCTAGATTTGCCTTATTTGAGTCCCATTTGAGGACAAGGTCCCCTTACTTAAAGTCCCTTATTGTATCTCTCATGTAAAAATATTTATTTAATTAAAGTTGATATGACTTTAATGTTTTCATTGCAAGGTCCTTGGTTTCTTTAATCTTCATGAGCTCTACCAACCTCACACTCATAGGATCACTTTCTATCAAATCTAATTAATGAGCTAACTCTAATGAAGGTAGTTAAAGAGAGAGGGGTAATTTGGATTACCTTACATATACAAATAAATGTGGATAATTTTTAATGGTATACTTTGGAGTCACTCTGTCAACCCATAAGGTTGTCCTTAGCTTTGTATGCCACACTCTTTGATTTTCCTCAATAGTCTTCTTGATAATCCTCAACAAGTTATTATTTATGGAATATGTTATTCCATTGCATTAGGGTAGTATTTATAGGATGTGATGAGGTAGACACCAATCTTAAGTGCACATTCACTTGTCTTCATGCCAACAAATGCTAAGCCATTATCTAAGATTATAGTAGCTGGGACACCAAACCTAGTCACTATGTTGTCATAGAAGTCCAATACTATTTTTTCATTGGCTTCTTTCAAAGAAATTACTTCCACCCACCTAGTGAAGTAATAATTTATGGTGAGAACTCATTTATGTTCTTCACTTGAAGGTGGATTGATCATACTTATGAAGGCTATCCCCCATTGCATGAATGATTTCTCCACCTAGATTAGGTTGAATGGAAGAGTTGTTAATCTCTTTTTCCCTATAAAAACAACACACTTTTGGAATTTTTTAACCCATGCATAGGCATATTTTAAAATTTTAGGTCAATAATAGCTAGATCTCATCACTTTTATTTATATCTTTCTTGGATGAAAATGGCCTCCTACAAGTCCATCTGAAACTGCTCCAATAACTTTGTCACTTAATTGTCATTAATGCACCTAAGAAGTGCCCCATTAAGTTCCCTTATGAAAATAACACCATCAACTAATTCATAAGGTCTAGAATCTTTAAATACCTTTTTTTTGCTCTATCTAAACCTTGAGGGAATTCCCATGTTATCAAAAAGGGGATCATATCCTAGAGCTAACTATTATGGGGTGGAGGTGCACCTGATTATGAGTTACCTTGTGTCACCAAAACAACATCTTTATCCTTTTACAATTCATCCACCATATGCTCACACAATCCTTTACCTCTTAATAATTTGGTGATTTTGATTTCCACATGATATTCCATGACCTTGGTAATCTATCCTACTCTTTTCTCATTCAAATCCTTGTTTAGGATAAAGTCCCTCACTCTAGGATGAGACACCATAAGATGAACCTTTCTATTAGAGATAATTGGTATGAAATTATTAAGGTTCCTTAAAGCTACAAGAACCTACTTTTCTATGAAGGTATATGTCACCTCATATCCCTCTAAACCTTGACTAAAAAACATAATTGGCTATTTAAGTCCTTCACCATTATTCTACGTCGGCATAGCTGATATGTTATTAATATTGGAAAATGTGTAAAATATAAAATCCTTTGAGAATTTAGTATTTATGAGTGAGGATGCTTGGGCAATGTCCTGATTAATGGTCTCAAATGTTTCCTTGACTTCATTTAACCAAGAAAACACTTTGCTATTTTTTATCATTGTGGTGATGTGTTTCACTAGGTTTGCAAAACTAGGTATAAACCTTCTCACAAAGTTAATCTTCCTAAGGAATCTCTATATTCCTTTCTTGTACTTGGGTAGAGATAGTGATAAGATAACACTTATTTTGTCAGGGTCAATGGATAATACCTCCTTTGAGATAATGTGACCCAAAATTTTTCCTTCATGGATGAGAAACACACATTTATTGGATTTAATGATATCCCATACTCTCTACATCTTTCAAAAATCATAATTATATGATCCATGTACTTACCAGATTTCTTGGATAAAATTATGATGTCATCCAAGTAGACTAGCACCATTTGATTTAATAACCCTTAGAAATCCATGTCCATAGATCTTTGAAAAGTTTTCCCAGCATTTGACAATCCAAAAGGAATCTTTTGGTAAGCATATGTGCCCTAATTTGTGGTGAAGGTAGTTTTATATTGATATTATTCTCTTACCAGTACCTGATTGTAACTTGAATATCCATCCAAGAGCGGGAAGCATTTTGAATCAAAAATTATTTGAAAAATTTGTTCCATGGTGGCAAAGGATAGTGATCTTTCAAGGAGACCCTATTTAGATCTGTAAAATCAACACAATCTAATTTCCTCACTCTTTTTTTTCACAAACACCAAATTGGATACCCATGAAGAGTTTTTAATGGGAAATATAATCTTGCTTAGTTATTTCCTCATAAGCTCTTCTATTTGGGGTTTATAGGCATTTGATTTTGCCAGATAGGATTGGAATTATCCTATAGCTCTATAATGTGTTGGGCCAACTTGGGATCAAATCCTATTAGGTCATTATATTCCCAAGCAATGATGTTTGCATATTCTTTATATAGTTATATGAAAGCATGCATTTCCACTTTAGTTCTTACCTTACCAAACTTGAGGAGAATGTCATTAAAGATAAGGGCTCTTTCATAATTCTCTTCATTGGTTGACATCACTACCTTATCTTTTATCATATGAACTCCCTCATGGAAAATACCTTTAAGAGTGATAAGCCCTTTAGGAAGCTTGTTGGATCTCAATTGAACTAGTTTCTCTTCATATTGATGTTGAAACTTTTCTTGGTTCATTCAAGATAATGTTACTTCCTACCAAAAGAAATAGGCAATTTTATTGTCATTTTTAAACACCTACCAATAAGATTCATTATCTTGTATTGATGGTCTCACCACCACTTTAGCATGTGGTTATTCCTTGGTACTTTTCAAATCAATGGTGATATCAAATTTAGCTTCCATAGCTACCAACCTATCAACATGTTGATTCTAGTTTCTTGGTATGGATTAGATGTTAAAAGCCTCAAAATCCTCAATTAGGTCCCACACTCTATTTTTTTAAAAATTTATCAAAGGATTCCTAGTGATATTTTTGATTTTAACCTAGTTCAATATTAGCTTATTATCCCTATGAAATTACAACTATTGTATTCCTCTCTTATTATCCCATTTAAGGCCATGGATGAGACCTTAATATTCTAATACATTATAAGATAAATTGAATTAGAACCTATAAGAATAGAAGTATTTTTCAACTAAGGGGGATACTAGAATTTTAAATGCACCCACTCCAAGCTTGTTCCTAAAACCATCAAATAATAATTTACATAAGCCATTAGGATCTTTTGAAGGTCTTATTAGGTATGGCATGGATTTATCCTCTTAATAAAATAATAGAAACCCATGTCCCTCTCTTTCACTCCTTCAAAGGGATCAATCAAATTATTATCATTCCATAATTCATCCAAGAACATGTTTGGTATCTCCTCAGGATGAGTTTTTAATAACTGACCAAGCAGATGTTCATCCTCATCAATGAAGGTGAAATTGAGGTTTATGTTGTCTATCCCATAAGGCTCTATGTGGAATTGTGAAATGGGATTAGCCTTGATAGAAAATTGGTCCCATATCTTATCCTAAATTCCATGTATGACCAATATCCTACAAGATAACCTCCAATCTTTATCGTGAAATCCATGGATATGCATAGAGAAAAATGAGGAGGCACATCAAGGATCAATAAATATTAAACTACTGAGATACTAGGACAATCATGTAGGGTTAATATTATGTCCTTGATTATACTAGATGGCTTGGTGGAGGAATCATCAAGTTATAACATTCCCTTCTATTGGGGATCATACTTTAAACAAAACTAGTCTGCTATAGATTTTGGCATTATTGAGGATCTAACCCTACTATATACATAGAAATTATGCACTAGAGAGTCACCAATGATTATATAAATGTAGAAAGGAGGAGGCTTGATCACCTTACTTAATATACCTTCATTTAGTCCTTTAGTTGCATTGGTGAGAGCCTCATTTACCTTTCTTGATGGCTTATATGCAACTGGTGCAACATTAATCTTGGATAAACCTTTTTGAAGAATATCCACCTAGTTGGGCATGGAAATCATATTCCACATTGGCACACTCACATTATAATTCTTCATTTGTTCCATAATGTTGATGAGTGAACCAATAACATTTGGTTGTGATTTGGGAGCCATAAAGTACTTTGAATTTGTGATTTTTGGGGAACAAAGGTATTTCCTTGATCTTTATTCCTTGGATTTATTAGAACCTTTATAATAGAATTAGACCTAATTATCTTTGATATTGAAGGAGTAATGGTAGGGAGATCTTTGACTACTTCCTAATTACCATATATGTACCTTATTTTGAATATTTTATTAACTACCACTGGGATGTATGCTTGGTTAGAATTAGCCTATTGATTGAGTGCATAAAAATCTTTTTGCTCATAGTTAATCATTGTGATACCATATTGGCTTGGTCCTTGATTAGGGATTTGACCTTGTTGAGAATCTTATGTCTTGATCAACATGGGCACCTCTATATTCTGATCTATAAGGGTTTGATTGTACCCATAATTTGTAGCCTGCTACCATTAATCATTAAAATCTTTGTTGAGATTAGTTTTTAGGATAATAGATTACCCAAAATACTAATTATAAGGCATGGTACCCTTAGATTCCTAAGAAACATTTTTTGTATAGGAATCAAGGTGTTGGAAGTGTTTACAACATTTGGATTATAATTGCTCTATCTATTGTAACTAGGTTTCCCTTGTCCTTAGTTATAACCTTGGCCTTAGCCTTGGAAGTTTCCTTTATAGGGTTACTTATTTGTTTGATAATCTTGTTATTTAGGCTGATATGAGACTTGATGAGGCCTAATGAAAGATTTTTGCCTCTTAACATTAACTAACTCATTCCCAAAGGACTAAAACATTCTCTTCAGCTCTTGAAAGTTCTTATGTTCTTGGGAATCACTAGATCTGCTAATGGAAGCCTTTTATTGCTTTGGTGAGGGTAAATAAGTAATTTTAGGCATAGGAGGAATGACATCAAGGGAAGGAATATAAATAATATATGGTATGATCTTAGGGAACAAAGGCATTGGTGTCTTAGGTGTTAGCTTTCCAGCTTGGACTAGATAATTTCCTACCCTGATTTCCACCTCATATGCATATGGTAATGTGTTCCCTCCCATGGATTATATCATCAATACAATGTCACTATTTATGGAATTTAAATAGTATATGAAGGCAAAATTAGGGGTAGGCTTAATAGAGACTAGGATTCTATCCCAAGTTTTTTGGAACCTTATATTGAATTCTTGCATGACTTTATGAGGGGCTCTTTTTATTATAATTAACTACTCTACAAGTGGCAAATGATCACTTTTATCTTCAAAAAATTTACACAAAGCCTCTCCTAATTGGTCCCCTATGGAAATGGAATTATAAGTAAGGCTTATATACCAATCTAATGCTTTACCTTTGAAATATATGGTTAACAACCTAATTATAGCATTTTCCTCATTGATATCATGAATGTTGTAGAAGTTAGCTATATCCATGAGGTGTTCAAAATGGGTCGTAGCTTGTTCTCCAGTAAAACAAGGGACAATTTTGAGATCTAATACTATAATAAGATCATAATGAGGGAAAGCTAGAGGACTTTGGCCATTAAAATCCATAAAATCTCTAGGGACCTTCATGGCTATGAAGGTATTTAACAAAGGTCTCCTTACAAGGGTAGGCCTTAAAAATGATTTAGGAACAAAGTTGCCATTATATGGGTGTATATTAGCAAACATTAACCTTTTGACTAAATTTAAAGGCAATTAAACAAATTCAAAGGGAATATCTCTATAATTTGACCTTGTTGTCACCTTTGGCATGGGGTGTAGTCACTACTCTAGTACCAAAATATTGAATCTTCTTTTTGAGTCACCATATGTTGTTCCTTAGAAGCTATTACTACTAAATTTGATCAAACCAACATCATAATTTGACCAATATTATTTGAATTATAGTGTGTGTTCCATCTAGTGTTCTATAAATTGTTACAATATTAATTTGTAACCTTAGAGAGGGTTCTTCATGCCCTTTCCAATTGAGCTATAAAATTCAGACAACCCTAGGCTATGGGTTACCTATGATGAGGTTGAACCTCCATAGAAGGTCATATTCATTTTGAAAATAACCTAAACTAATGCTTACATAGGGAAAAGGGTTATAAGGTGAAAAAAGGGTTTCTAAGAAGGCTAGAAGATAATGCACCAAAAAGGATGGACACTTAGATGAGCTTGAACCCACACTGGATCAACATAAGACAACTATAGCTCATGCAACTTCATAATATTGCTAATTGCATTTGTATATCATAGAATTGGTCTAGACATAACACTAATCCAAACTTGTAATAGCTTGAAAATACATTGGAAGAGACAAGCAAAAGGATAATGAACTAGGAAGATTCTCCTTCATGAATTCATCATGCACAAGCATACTAAGCACTAATCAAAGGTAAGAGATAGGAAAAGAGTTAATCATATTTATTCAAGAGGTAGTTCTTAAAATATTTTTCTAGGGTTTATCCTTATCAAATGAGTATCCTTTTTCAAGAGTCTTAATGAGCATCCTTATCTCCCAAGAAGATAAAAATTCTAAAAATTGAGAACCCTTATAATGGAGAAAAGAATGGGACAAATGTGAGTAAAAAGAGAGAGAGAGGAAAATGTTAATCAAGATAAATTAATGATCTAACACCTTTCAAAATATGTTATACCACCTTTTGGTTTAATCAAGACTAGTGCATCATAGACTAGAAAGCCTTCATTTACTCCAATAGTCTTTAAGCTCTTCTCATTGGCTAAGAAATGTAGGGTCTATTTTGTAGATGATAAGTGATGATCATTGAGGAGGGAAGATCCTCAAGGATTTTAAACATAATTAAATGATTTATTATGATATTCCAACCTGTATATCTTTTTTTTATTATCTTACAAACCATCTTGACTTGCTTCATTATGATGACAAGTTCCTTATATCCATGTACTTGATAGAACCATGCCCAAGTCTAATTTTTATAGCTATTTATTAGAGTTGGGGACATATTTGAAAGATGTAATACTCATTTATAGTAAAATATCTTCCAAAATTCAATATTTGAACATAGGTTCTTTTATATAGTTTAAAAACTAATCTCCTTTATTGGTTTTCCTATAGCTATTAACACTGATAAATTAAGCTCACCATGTGGCCTAGTCTCATTTCAAAAATAAGTTATCAACCCTTGATTTTTATTAGGTATAAAAAAATATTTTATATCCAAAAATATATATTGTTAATGTTCAATCTTGGTGTTCCCATTTTATTTATCCTAAATCTTATTCGAGCTTGGATTCTTTGTATTTACTTTGCCTGGGTCAAAGACTGCTTCACTAACCTTTGTTGAAAATCTCTTGGGCTCACCTTTGTTCATTGGTTATCAATTATTAACTTAGATTATTGACCTTTTGACCCATATAACATTTTTTATCCCATTTATTATGATAAAATTCATGCCATTATATCTACTTAGGGACCCCTTTTAACGTTTTGACCTACCCACGTGTCATAGATCTTTGATGCAGGATTGAACATGAGCCCTTGATTCTAATAGGACCCATCATTTGAACCCAAATGGGTAATTCACAAGGCATAAATTTGAAAAATGAGTGCCCATATTTAACATCCACATGAATGTTTTTTTATCTATGTGAATGTCTAAATATTTTTGAACCCCAATGGTTATTTGTCAAGGCTTAAAAATGATGTTCATGTGAATGTTCCATTATACAAGATAAACTTTAAAGACTTATATCTTGAGATAGAGATCTCAGTGAGACATGAATTTTTTAGAGTACGATCTTGGAAATAAGGATGTTTATTAAACCTAATCCTTTATCCCCATGAGCCTTTATAAGCATACTTATAAAATATAGTTAACCAACCTGTTCATTTCTAAGTGATGTCCTACTGATGATATGGTTCATTTAAACTTGTGATATTAGATTTTGCATGATCCTTGAAAGATCAATTAGTTTTTTGAGGCACATATGAACTTGTTCCATGTTATAACTTCTTGAACACCATGAAACCTACTTAGATCCTTCTCTTTACATTTTTAGACCCATTGCTCATGGATCAATTAGAATATAATTTAAGTTAACTTTAAGTGTTTCAAAATATTTTCAAGTAATGTGGTATTATTATCTATCATGGATCATTCATTCTAAAATAAATCTAATCAATTGGGACTTTTATTAGCTCCTCATACCATGGACCCCTCCAGGTAAAGTTTTGTATATAGGCCAAAAATTAACCAATAAGACTATGGATAGAGTCACAGTTCACATCAATCAAGAGGTATTTATGAAGTTATTTGATACAATTGTCATAATGTAGGACACATTACAATACTATCTCCTGACAGAGTTAGAAGGTCATCAAGTCAAAATAAGAGGTTTGAATCACCTAACGTGAAATAAATAAGGCAAATAAATGTATGAAAACCAAAGATAGTAAAGAGGGGTCATGCTCAATATACAAGCTCAAATAGAAAGTTTGATGTGATAGAGCATACTTCAGATGTGAAATAAAGTCATGAATGTTTGTTATCATCTCATATTTATGATCAAATGGTTGATGAATAAGTCAATCCTATAGTGCAAATCAATCCTAAAAGGATCCTGAAGGATATTCAGTCTTGTGAAAACATAGAGATTTAGGAATCTGAGCTTATGTTTTTTAGTGCCCTATGGAGAGAGGTTACTCCATTAGGATTCATGGAGACACTCATTATTTATCAAAAGAATGGTGGATTATTGATTTGAGGTGAATCACTTTAGCTTATTGACTGAAGTTGATCTATGTTGAGAAGTGGACTTGTAATCTTAGTTTATTGGAAGAAGGTATTCATGGAGTAAGGGGAAGCATGTTATTGCAATGATTCATAACTTATGTTACAAGAAATTTTGGTTTTAGATGGTAGTTTATGGAATACCCTTTTTCATTAATTTCAAAGGGGGATAAAGTTTTAAAAGGGAGATTGACCAAATTCGGGGAGATGAGAGTGATCAAATTGAAGAATGTTTTGCCATCAATGACAAAGGGGGAGTTTGTTGAGAAGGGTTGTCATTAATGTCAATATTGATCTCATTTATGTTAAGGTGCATCTATTAAACATGATTGGTGATGGTTAATGGTATGTGAGACATGATCTTGTGTTCTTGATGTGACAAGGAAATCATATGACAAGAAGACAACTTAATGTCTTTCTATTGAGAGAGAATTTGAAGGCAACCTAATGATTCTTACGCTGATTGTTGTCAAAATTTTTTAGTGTTGTAAGAGTGTTATCTGATGAATGTTTTTTTGGATACCATCATTGAGGTAAGCATGTTTTAGTACTAGTCTTTGAATACAAAGTGTCTTGAGAAGCCTAGTCATAATAAGCATAGTCATATCATGAACATATGCATGGTGAGCATAAAAAGGTATGTATATATTTATGACATTATTTTAGGAGAATTTAATTCATGTGATAAATGTGTATAAATATAAAAGAGTGTTTTAAGATCAGTTATCAAGCTTCAAGTGCTTAAGAAGCCTAGTCATGGAAGTAGTCATAGCTTGTAAAGTTCTACTGAGAAAGTTTAAGCATGATGTCTTGGTGAGATGGATGAAAAGAGGAATAAGAGGTTTTATGAGGTTTATTTAACATGTATTTGAGGTATTAGAGCAATCATGTGAGTCTTTGGGTAAGCTTGTAAGGGTAGGACCTACAAACCTAGTATGCAAGTAGACCATTTCTAGACACTGTTTGGCCTAATGAGGCATCATGATATGTTGTCAAGTAATATGAAAGATTTTTGATTTTTTTTGATAATGAGAGATATTTTTTGTCATATAAGTGATTTTTATAACACATGTATAATGGTTATATGGTCAGTTTCAAGGCCTAATATGATTTGCAGGTCAAGTTCTAGAGTGCAAAGAGAGAGAGAGAGTCTCGCCTAATGAGGGGTCATGATCATATTTAAATATGTTTGAGCTCACATTATCATATATAGGTATGTTATTTTTTTTAATCATATTCACAGAGTTTTAGGTCATGGTTTGAAAGAAAAGCATGAAAATTGGTTTTAAGGTCTCTCAAGTGCACAAAATGAGGGGTCTCAGCATGAGAAGGACTTTTAAGTATTCATTGGCATGTAACATCTACATGGGAACTTGATATATTAAGGATATATGGGTAAGGTTCCTAGATAATATATCTATGCATTAGTTTTGTAAATAATGGGTAGTCCTTTATGAATAATTATTAATACCAAAAATCGTGTTAACCCTCTCTAAAACCCTAATAATGACTCGATGTGAAATATATTGTTCAAAATAGCCTTTCCAGGTGTGTGAGTATACCCTACAGGAAAGTGTTAGTTTCTTAGAAACTTGTTGTATCAATCAAAATTGACCAAGTCAAAGTTGCTAAATAGATAGAGGATAATTTTTGAGAAGAATTTTATTTTATATACATGGTGGTTTTAAGATAGGTTATATCTCTTAGGGTTTCTAAACTAGTCATCCAAGTTGACCAATCACTAACAGACCTAATGGTGAAAATAGTGAGAAACCTAGGTAGTAGTGAGAAGATGTTTATGGATGTGTTATCATGTAATAAGGATGAGTCAAAGTGCATGAAGACATTTTTACATATTTTAATAAATTTTAATGGTGCATATAAGTTTTTTATATCATTGGATATGATGAAAATGTTTCTCATAAGTTGATCTATTTGGTTAAGATGAGATGATGAGTTACAAGATTATGAAATTGGTCTGCAAGACCAATATTGTAATTAGACCATGGTATAATTATATATTAAAATGATATAATAATATAATAATATAATTCACATTAATTATAATTATTTGAAATTTTTCATATAGATGTTGAAGGTTATTATCACCATGACTATGCTTGAAGGCAAGCTGGTAGTTCTGGGTAAACAAGTTATAATAATGAGTTTGAGACTTTATGCCTTGAGTTGAATAAAATAATTGATGTTATGTTGTTATTTTTTACTTGTATGTCCTATCCATTATTTTTATAATGTTTTTAAATTATTTAAATTAGTGACAATGTTGAATCCAAAATGGCTTGACTAGATGTGTGAGGTTTGTGAGAGAGAATGTCAACAAATTGGTTTGCAAGACCAATATTTTTCATTAGATATTGTGATATTTTTTGTGGAGTTTATTATAAGGATTTTTTATGATAATATTAATGCATTATAATTCCTTTATTATGTTCTTTAAGGTGTCAAAATTTCTATTTTCCATGACTATGTTTTGAGGCTAGTTAGCAGTTTAGAGTAAGCATTTTGCATAGAAGAGTTTGAGCCTATATACCATAAGTTGTGAAGTATAAAACATATGGTGATGAAAATTAGGTCATGTATCTTATTTATATGATATTTTTTTATCATTATTATTTTTCAAAACTATTTTTACGTTTTAATTGTTCAAGATAGACTTTCTAGGTATGCACAAGCCTAATTATGAATAGCTTAAATGGTGTGATTCAAGTGGTGGTTGGATATAAAAAGTATTATGGAACATAAATGATATTATTAAGTGATTATATGAGTGTAATATGATATTTTACTTATATTTTATATTTTTTAATGTGTTCTTAGTAAGGAAAAGCGTAACATGTCCTAAAGTAGACCTAATGGGATTAGGTCTCCATGAGACCTAAAGATGAAATAAGGCATAATTGAGGTATGTTAGTCCTAAAGGGACTAAAATATTTTTTGATACATGTTTATGATATTTAAATAGATATATTACATGTTTGACCTAAGAGGCTAATGGTGTTTGGCCTATCAAGAAGGATATGAACAAGAGACTTGTATAAATACAAGGTAGTTTTAGGCCTATTAGTGTGTAGAGGTTAAACAAATAAAAATAACATATTAAAAAGAATAACTAGGTATTATAGACAATAATATGAGTATATAGTATCTATGATGAATATTTTATAGAGGTTATATATATGAGGATCAACATCATATGAAGTAATCATTCTTGAAGATACCTAGTTGAGTGAAGGAGGCTAGAAGATAATTTGAGAGGTATAAGAGTGTAACGAGATGAAGAGGTGATCATTATCAGTTGGTTAAGAAACAAGGTGTCATAAATGTGATTCAATCAATTAGGTGGTTGATTTGGTGCTCCATGTAAAGTGGGTGCTTTACTAAATTTGGTGTTTATTTAATAGGACTATAGTCCATTTGTATATATTAATGGGTTTTGTTCCCCTTGATGTTTTCCCACATATGTGATGTTTTCATGTATTTAATAATTATGTGGATAGGTTTTTATTCATGATAGATCTATATTATTTTTAAAATGGTCTATGATTGCTTAAATGAAATTTATAAAAACATTGTTAAAGATTAATTCACCCCCCCTAAGTCGTTCTGCTTCCAACACTAATAAGATAGAAAAAATCAGGATGCTAATACTACATTACTAGTATGTTATTTCCTAGATCTATAAAGACCTTAAAGTCTTTGACCCAAGTTTGATGACATAAACTATCCCATTTAGGAATAACCAAAGTCCATTCAAATAGAGGTAATGACTTGTGAACCCAATACTAAAACCTCTTATTCATAAGGAAGTTCATAATCTCTTATTAACTGAGATTATTTTACAAACTCATCACTCAATTTTGGTAGCTAACTTGGTACCCATTATCAATAATAATGGATAAATTCAACTATTTTTGAATTTTAGAAATATAAACTAGGCTTTTGATAAAGCTAATTACCCTCTGGTCTCCTTTGATGAATTGATCTAGATTTTAAGTGGATATTATATGATGTCCTTATTAAAAATATTCTTTGGATATAATAAAGTCATATTCAACCTATAGGATTGATCAAATATTGCATTCATCTTAATCAACATTGGTGAAACTGTACATAGGGCCATAGACTTTGATTTTGAAGGTATAATAGGAAAATTCATTATTATTTACATGGATGAACTAAATATTTTATCAAAGTGTAGATCTGATCACATTCGCCATCTCCAAATGATATTTGAAAGATCTAGAAGGTATGGTATCTCCCTCAATCATAATGAGAGTATGTTTGGTGCTACCAAAGGTAATATTATCAATAACATCATCACAAAGTAAGGTATTTGTATATACTCTAAACATTATAATTTCATTTATAGGATACTTCATCCCAATAGTAAAAATTAATTAAAATATTTCTTAGTTAGGATTAACTTTATAGGTAGGTTTTATCTCAGGTTTGGCTAAGATTATTAAACCATTGAATTTAATGTTAAAGTAGGAGGCTAAAGTGAAATGGAATTTCAAAGTGAGGAAGGTATTCAAAGATATAAAATATGCTATCATGAAAATTATTGTGTTAATAATCCTAAAGCACACCAAATATTTTTACCTCTATTCTATTACTTTCAAGCACATTGTATCTACATTGATAATCTAGAATATGGATGGAGAAGAACACCAAATAAATTTCATGAGTATAAACTTGAAGGATGTAGATTTGAATTATTCTACCCTAGATAATCATGCATGATACCTAGTCATGGATGTGAATAAGTTTAATAATTAAATTCTTAGGAATAAAGTGGATGGTATCATCTTGAACCTAGGTGTAAATCTAATTTTAGGAAATAATGATATGGGAGAATGTAAAGGTTGATGGGTGGCTAAATTATAATAATATTATATCAATATTAAACCTACCAAGTTAGTCTGATGATAAGGTCTCACTTAATTGATCACCAAGATTTACCCTAGGATTAATTTACACCAAATAGACCAATTGATAGTGTTGCATCCATAATGTCATGGTTTGGTCATCCATTACCTTCTCTACATGATTCCACCTCTAGGACTCAATCATATGTATAAAATATCCTTAGGTTAAAAGTGACCCATTATTGTTAAAGAAAGGCATTCTATATTAGAATAACTATGAAGCTATCTACATTAGATGCCTATCATAGGAAGAGTTGAAGGAATTAATGACCAATTTTCATGAAAATATGTGTAGTGTCCATCCTTATAGTAATGTAACTACACATAAAATCCTATGAGTGGGATATTATTAGTGCACTATTTTTAGTATGTCCATTCCCATGTGTGTTTATTTAACCAATATCAGACCTTCACTAAATGATAAGTCCACATTATAATTCCTTTTCATCTCATCATCACAATAATAACATTCACCTAATGAGAACTCAATTTAATAGGATTTATTAATCCAAACTCCTCAGTAGGCCACATGTTCATACTCACTACCACTGATTATTAGACAAGGTAGACCAAGGTAGCGGAAACAAAGATAAGTGTAACCAAGGAAGTCACCAAGTTCCTTGAAGATAATTTAGTTACATGATTTGGTACCCCATCCTTTATAGTATGTGACAATGGGCATACATTCCAATCAATAAAGCTCACTGAATGGGCCTATGAGAACAAAATTACCTTGAGGTTATCATCCAACTGCTACCTATAAAGGAATGTCTTATTTGAGTAAACCAATAAAAACATAGTCAATGAAATCAATAGGTCCATATAGAATAATCATAGGGAGTGGAATTAAATTTTGAAATATCCTTTAGGCTGACCACACTAGATATACGTAATCTCTCATAAGATCACATTTTATATTGGTTTATATATTAGATTCTATCTTCTCAATGATCATCAAGTGGACAACCTATAGTTAGTTCAATATTACATGGAGGAAATTGGGAAAACAATATTAATGATATTATAAATCATCAAATTAGAGGATGCACAAGAAGAGGACCTACAAAAATGTAGTATACATTAAGCGATTGTCAAGAGATGTTTCAATAAGAGAGAAAATATCAAGTGATTTTTGATATTAGACCTAGTCTTGTTATGAGATAAATCACAAAAAAATAAAATGAATCATTCTAAAATTTACCCTCTCTATTTTGGACCATACAAAATCTCTAAGTTGTTAGGGTAGAACACATTTAGATTAAAGGACTTTGAAGGAAATTATATTTGACTACCTATAGAATAGATAGTTCTTGAAGCACTACTTCTTAGTTGTTACTTCTAATGTAATTTGAGAATAAACTTTCCTTGAAAAGTGATTGCTTATGTATGTATTAGTTTTAAGTTAGATATTTTTCTTTAGTTGTGTAGTTTTTTTCATTATATTGTGATTTTGATTTCTTGTTCCTATTTTTTGTTATTTTCCTCAGGTTTATTTAATTTTAGGTTTTCTCTTAGTTTCTCATTATCCATCATTATTAATCTTATGCCAATTTATTCTCATTCCTAATATTCATATTAAGAAGTAGCTAAACCATTTCTTAGAAGTTAGGATCTAATCCAAGAACTCATCCTTATGTTTGATCACCTCAAAGTTGACAAGTCATCGAAAACCCAACCCTAGTAGTGTAAGGTAGAAGGTTATCCCCCATTATTCAAAAACATGATTGTAATATTAACCTCTATTGAGAAACCAAATGAATTAAGAGTCATTTAAAAATGAGAAAGTGAATTGATAAAATACCTATTTCAATAATAGTCATCATAACACTTAAAAGGAAAATATTGATTATAATATAATTATTGAGCAAGTAAATGACCTTATTGATGAAATGAGCCCATTGAACCATTCCTCAACCTTGGTTTTATTGATCCCATACCATATTAGATTGAACAAAATAAAACATAAAAATTAAAGGAATTTTGAAACTCATGAAAATTCAAGTTTCTTCATAGAAATAGGTAATTTGGATAGCCTCCATCACAAGATTTCCAACCTGGATGGTAATGGAACAATACCTAGAGTGACACCAAAGGCATATATATTGAGGATATAGACAAATGGATGGAAAAAAATCAATTCTTGAGTCTTAATTTTATTAGACAAATTTTATAAGTAAATTACCCTATCAAAAGGATCTAAATGCTTGATATTTGCCTAAACTTGACCAATTGATTCAAAATAACAATACAACCATTTTTTCCATAAAATGACCCTTTGAATAAATTAGGGCCCAATATGTTATTTTTTGAAGTATAATTGAGCACTCTCTTTTTATCTATGTTTATCTAATAGGAGTTTTAGATTCTTATCTCATAGTTTAATATGGAGTCCTATAGTCTAGATTCTAAATGATAAGGAAATATTTTCTTGTAGAAGTCGCCATTTGTTGTGACCAACATTCGCCATTTTTAAACTATCAAATGAGGACCATATTTGAATTAAAAATTATGTGTTTATTCCATTAAAAATTAATTAATTTAGACTCAAGCTAAGATCATTATCTTAAATTCTAGGTCTAAATCAAGGTTATTATAGAAATATTGTCATAGTCCCTTCAATTTTAAATCTGACCTTTAGTATAATGAGGTTTTAGTTTAATTCTAAACTACCAAGATGACTAAGTATTTCTTAAGTTAATATTTACATTTTAATTTTCACCCTTAAGGAGATGCTCAACTCTCTTCTTCCAAGTATCAAATTGAAATCATATTTCTTGCTATGGGTGATAATTTCAGTGAAATGAATCTCTAGATTAGGGGCTAGCTCCCTTTGATGCACCTTTAAATCTCTGTATAATCTAACAATCATGTATGATAAGGGGTAAGTAAAAAACTAAGAAAATAAAATGGTGATCCACCAATATGTATTATCCTCCTATTTGACTAAAAATCCACTACTTAAAAGTAAACAAGGATGTTTCACACATACTCACAAAAAAAAGACATTATTGTATCAATATTTCATAAGTTAGATTTAGGAACGTACTTAAAACTTAGGAGGGTGATGAATTATTCCATAAAGAGAATACACATATACCACTTCTAAGACTCTTATACACTTAGTAAATAATACTAACAAAGACCTACAACAACATCCCTTTTGCAAATTGGTAAGTGACAATAGATTGACATGATAGAAAAATAACCTTTTCACTAGTCATTATCATCAATATTCAAACCTGTACTCAATAGTACAATGTGTGAATGGTGAAATCACTTATATATTTCTTCAAGAGTTACAAAAGTACAAATCTAGTTAGAATGTTCCCAATAACCAATGGAGGTTGTGAAATGAGCCAAGAGAATGAATATATATAGCTTTGAAAGGTAGAGCAATCAAAGGAAGTCTAAGGGTCACTTGAACATGTGTCATCTTGAAATAATCAATTACATTTACATGGGAGAGAAATGGTTGAGCTATGCCATGTTACGGAATGGATCAGTTCAAATGAGTTACAACTAAACCAAAATCATTAGTTACATTTGAAACAACTAAACCAAAGCCTCAATTACATTTTACCATTTTTATCTCTTTTTCATCTTCAAGTTTTGTCAAGCCTTTCTTTTAAACTCTAATAACTTATTTTTGTAGTCTAAAATTGACATTTTGTGGGTCATCACTCCTTAGGCATTTTCTTTGGACTTTTTGACTCAGCTCTTTTTGCAGACAATTTTCCCAAACATTCTTTCACCCTTTTGTTTCCTTTGTATTGGAAAAGTTTTCTAAAATAATTCATTCCTTCAAACTTTTTGTTTGGCCCTTTGAAATTTTCCTTCAAGTTTCTTGAAGTGGACCTTTGGCTTTAGAATGACCCTTTCAAATTCCTTCAAATGAACCTTCGACAATTTGAAAAGACCCCTTTGGAAAAGTTGAAAGTATCCTTCAACTTTTAAAAATGACATTCTAAAAGGAAAAAAATACCCTTTGGATTTTTTGAAATGGTTCACCTTCTCATTGAAATAATCTTTCAGACTTTTTGAAAATGTCCCTTTGGGAAAGTTGAAATGTCCTTCAAATTTTTTGAAAAGTACCTTTCAACCTTTGAAAATGACTCTAAAAAAAACTAGAATGCCCTTTATAAAAGTTACAAGTCATCCTTTAGATTGAAAATGTCCTTCAAAAAACTTCCAAGTGTCCTCCAGAAAATTTTCATGGATAATTTTCCTGACAAAATATACCATTCAAAAAAATGAAACATGCCCTTTCAAAAAGTTGAAAGTTCCCTTTTTAGATTGAAAGATATATTTCAAAAAAATTGCAAAGTACCTTTAGAAAAATTGCATGGATAGTTTGTGTAAAAGAATTTAGAACTTTGTCTTTGGGAGATTTGTCTTAGATAAATAATCTGAAATAATTTGTTACATGGCTAAATGAAAAGTCTGGAAGAAATACACTTAAGGAAAAATCTTCAAACAAATTTTTTGAAAGAATTTAGAAAAAAATTACAATAAAAACCCAAAAGAATTAAGCAAAGGCTTAGCAAAGAGAAAAAATGAACTTTCTGAAAGGAAAATACTTATACATTTATTGGGGCTTTGACAAAGAACACTTTTTTTGAAGAAAAGCTAAGTACTAGACCTATCCAAAGATATATACTTAGAAAATTATTTTCAAATAGGGGTGCCCAATTTTGTCCAAAAGGGAAAAAATTTGGTCAATAAAATAGTGACTTGTAGGGGTAGTATACTTGCTATACTGACCAAACTAGTAGCCTTATCCAATTTAGAGCTAATGGAGTCAATGGATTCTTGAAGATAACTAATAAGGATTATACCAAAACAAAACACAAAGAAACACACCACATAACAACAACAAGACCAAGCAAAGACAACACAAAATAAGACAGACAAACTCACACATGTATATAAACACTTAAGGAACACAAGATAAAAAGGAAACTATGTACAAAGAAAAAGGAGGACATCAGTAAAATACTTTAGATATATCCCATTGACTAGGATATGTAGATCCTCTCCATCCAAATTTGAGAGTTAGAAAGCATTGTGTTATTTTCACTATGTGATCACATATGGTCTACTCCATTAAGCATAAAACTTTATGTGTCTTTCAAGCTTGGCCCTATCTTCATCCCATTTTAGGATAATGTCTCCTTCTTTGAAACTCCTTGGCATGGATTTATTGTAAAAATAATTCTTTGTTTGCTCTTGGTAAGTTGTCATGGTTTGTATAGCTTGATCTCTTGTCTCCTCAAGCTCCATCAACTCACATAACCTGACTTCCATGCTTTCATTCTCCATCAATCATAACTGATAGGTGAGGTCTAAAGCTAGTAACTTATGTGAGATAGGAAGCCTAGCCTCCCTTCCATACAAAAGTGTGTATAGTGAGTTCTCAATTACTCTTTTTGGGGTTATCTTATTAGCCTAAAGGGCTATCTTTAACTTGGTGTGCCAAGCTCTTTGATTCTCCTCCATTGTTCTCTTAATGATCCTAATCAAATTCTTGTTTTTTGACTCAACTAGTCTATTCCCCTAAGGATAGTCTTTAGAGGAGGTGCTAGGATATATGCCATGTTTCAAATCCCATTCACTTGTCCTTATTCCTAAGAAGGCTAATGAATTATATAAAATGACTATTGAAGGAACTCTAAACTTGGTTACTATACCTTCATAGAAGTCTGGGACTGATTTTTCATTTACTTCCTTGAAAGCTATAGCCTCCACCCATCTTGTAAAATAATTAGTGGATGTCAACACCCACTTGTGATGAGCACTAGAAGGAGGATTGATCAGACCTATGAAATCTAAACCCCATTACATGAAGGGTTACTCAACCTAGATTGGATGAAGAGGAAAGGAAACTAGAACTTTTTTCCCATAAAAAAGAGCACACTTTTGGAATTTACTTACCCAAGCATGAGTGTCCTTAAACAAGCTAGGCCAGAAGTAACCAACCCTCATAATCTTAGTAGTTGTGGTTTTAGGAACAAAGTGACCACTAGTTGGTCCATCATGAAACTCATGCAACACTTTGTCAATCTGATCCAAATAAATACATCTCAATAACACACCTAATAATTCCTTTCTAAATATCACTCCATCAATAAGTACATAAGGAATAGATTCTAGCCTAAAATACCTTCTCTTGGCCCTATCAAGACCTTGTGGAAACTCACCAGTTTGAAGGAAGTGAATCATGTCTTGTGTCTAAATCCTCATGGTTGAAGATACAAATACTATAAGGTCATCATGGAGTGATAAAAAAACCTCTCTTTGAATTCTAAGGAAAGATGCTCACATAGTCTTGTTCCCTTCACTAGCTTGGTTGTTTTGATTTCCACATCATACTCCATCACTTTGGTGATCCAACCTGCCCTTTCCTCATTCAAATCTCTGCTCAATAGAAATTTTTTCACACTAGGATGAGGTATAAAATTTTTAATCTTGTTATCATATAACATATGCCTAAATTTCTTTAAACTCCTTATGACTGAAAGCACTTGTTTCTCAACATATGTGTATCTTATTTCATAGCCTTTTAAACCTTGGCTGAAAAAGGCAATATGTTATTTCAAATCCTCATCATTTGCTTGGGTAAGCATGGTATGAATTATCTCTTCATTCCAAAAAGTGTGAAAATTAAAGTCCTTCGAGAAGTTTGGACTTGCAAGAGTAGGAGCTTACTCAATGGCTTGTTTTATTTCTTCAAAACTTTCTTTCCTCTTTCCTGTCTAAGTGAATATCTCATCCTTCCTTTGCAGGGAGGTGAGGGGCTTGACCAGGTTAGAAAAATCAAGAATTAACCTCCTAATGATATTTATCTTACCAAATAAGCTTTATATACCCTTCTTATGTTTAAGCAAAGATAATTCTAAGATGGCACTTACCCTTTTAGGATCAATAGATAGACTTTTCTTAAAAACAATGTGACCTAAGAGTTTACCTTCATGAATAGTAAAAACACACTTCTTTGGGTTTAGAGAGATCACAAACTCTCTACACCTCTCAAAAATGTATCTTAGGTGATTCAAATGATATTTTGTTTCTTTAGAGAAAACTATCACATCATCAAGATATACCAATATAATGGCATTGATTAGTCCTTGGAAAGCCATATCCATTGCACATTGAAAATTAGCTCTAGAATTTGAAAATCCAAATGGAATATTTTTATAGGCATATGTGCCCCATTTGGTGGTGAAGGATATCTTGTATTGGTTACTTTATTTTACCAAAATTTGATTGTACCTAGAATGACCATCTAGGAGAGAAAACATCTCAATACCTACCACCACTTGTAAAATTTGCTCCATGGAAGGGAGGGGATAATGATCTCTTAAAGACACTCTATAAAAGTCCCTAAAGTACACACACAACTTTATATCCCCATTCTTATTTCTAATAGTGACTAAGTTGGATAACCAAGAAGAATGTTTGATAGGAAAAATGATTCTAGACTCAATCAACTTAGTGAGCTCTTTCTTCATGAGTGGTTCAATCATAAGATTGATTGGCCTTTGTCTTTGCTTGATGGGTTTGGAATTTTCATCTATATATATGGTGTGTTGAGCCATGTTTTGATCAAAACCCTTCAATTCACTATATTCCCATGCAAAAATATCACTAAACTCTTTGCATAGTTAAATAAAATCATGCTTTTCTTGACTAGTGTATACCATTTCAAGTGAAAGTAATTTCTTTTTGAATATCTTACCATTTCATATTTCTCTTTATTGGTTGACATTATTACCTTCTCCTTCTTTAACTATTCATCCTTATTTAATATGCTATCAAGAGTCACTAGGACTTTGGGAAGCTTATTAGACTTTAGTTGGGCAATCTACCCTCCATATTGCTGCTACAGTTTAGACTGATTCTTGCAAGAAAACTCAGCCTCTTCTTATAGAGAGAGTTATATTTTTTTATCACTATCAAAGAACTACCAATAAGTGACATTATCTAGTATGGATCATCTCACAATCACCTTTAGATGGGGTTGGTTTGTGTCTTCTTTTATGCCCTTTGGAACATCAAATTGAGTGCCAATAAATGCCAACCTATCAGCATGATTATTGCCTTCCCTTGGATTATATCTGATGTTAAAACCCATGAAATATTCTACAAGGTCTTAAAATCTATTCTTATAGGATTTGAGCAAGGAGTTCTTGGTCAAATTCTGCCCTCTAACTTGATTCACAACAAGCTCGCTATCACCAAACACTTGTAATTCCTTAACACCTATTTTCATTACCCATTCAATGACATGAATAAGAGCCTCATACTATGCCACATTACAAGTGCATGAGAATTGAAATCTGAAGGTTGAAAAATACCTTTCCTTTGAAGGTGAAACCATCATAGCTCCACCACCTACCCCCATCTTGCTTCTAGACCAATCAAAGAAGAGATGCTATAAGACATTCACATCCTCATTTGGATTCATGAAATTAGGCATGAAAGAGACCTTATAATGTGTATAATAGACTCCAAGACTATATTATTCAATAAAATTATAAGGATCATGCTCATAGTTGTCATCTCCCCACTCATATAGGAATAAATCAAAAACTCCCTTGAGGGAAGATGATGGAGATTGGTCAATGTGAAGCTCCTCTTCATTAATGATGGAATATTTAACATTTTAAACCTTAGGTGAATATGGTTCCAAGTGATTTATACGGATATTTTATGACTCAATCTTCACCTTAGTTCCATAATTTATCCTAAATAGCATGTAAGACCAATTGGCTACCAAATATCCACCTATCTTGGATGTAATGTTCCTTAACAAGTAAAGAGAAAAATAGGGAGATAAATATAATGCTACCACATCATGAGTAATTGAAAAATTATGACAATAATAAATGTTAAAATTCAAACCTTTCACTATCTCCAAGGTCTTGGTTGGTGATCCATACAATTACAAAACTCCTTTAGTCATTGGCTCATACTTGAGCCTTAGCTTATTTGTTATACATTTAGGCATAACTGAGTGATCACTCCACTATCTATGATGTAATTATGAAACAATAAATCACCAATAATTATAGATAGGTAAAAATTAGGATTCTTCTCATCTTTCTTCACTTTACCATCTATGGATTGAGTTCTATTGACTAAAATCACATTGTCATTTTTAGATGGGCTAGCCTGTTTGCCCAATACATGTTATTATTTTTTAAGTATATATTTTTGACTTGGTAATTTTATAGAATCCCATAATTAAATATTTATATTAATATTCTTCATTTATTCCACCACATTGATGGAATGATTACTCACCTTGGGGTTGTTTTTATGAACATTGATACCTTGTGATGTAGCATGTGTAGCTAGAATTGTAGAAACTAGCCTAAAATTTGGAATCCTCTAATTTTATTGAAATTTAGTATATATTTTAGACACACTTACCATATTATATGATGTAGGAGTCACAATAGGTCCTTTATTATCTCCTTGAGCTTCATCGACAACCCTCCTTTTGGACCTAATATTAGAGGTAACACTAGTATTCTGATTGCTTGCATTTCTCAAGTAATTAATGGCACAAAACTCACCCTAAAAATGATTTATGAGGGTATAATCAATATAATTTTTTCCATTTTCCACCCCACCTTACATATATCCTTCAAAATTTGAAGCTTGGAAAGATTGACTACCTTCTATTACCATACCTTGATTGTGCATTTCATTTGCATAGGCAACTTGTTCTTGACCATGTTCAAAAGATGGGTAGTTGGGTTGTTATTGGACCAAATTATTCTAAGTGTGGATAAGGGCTTTGGAGGATGAAGGATAACTAGTATTATATCTTTGATAAGGCTTGACATGGGTAATTTAGCCTTGTCCCTGATTATTGCCCTAAAAAGGAGGTATATTTGTTTGTCCAAACTGATTGTAGGATTGATATGGTCTATAACCTTGAGATTTTTATATTTTGAGGGAGACTAACTCATTTTTAAAAAAATTAATTAGGATTTTAAGTTAATGTATTTTATTGGTAGGGGCAATGGAAAATTTTTCTTGACTAGGTAAAGGAGCTAAAGTGGGCAATGCACTTTGACTAAGAGAATGCAAATCAGGGAATAGTGGCATTAGAGGTCTAGGAGATATCTTTCCCACATGGAGAAGAAAAATTTAAGATATTTATGTCTATTTAATAGGTAAAAATAATTGTGTTTCCACCCATATATTGAATCATCATGGCAATGTCACTATTTAATGCCTTAAAGTAGTTAAAAAATGCATAGTTTGTAGTTGGCCTCACAAGAATTAGTATTTTGTCCCAAGTTTTTTGTAACCTAGTATTAAAATATTGCATGAATTCATGTGGTTCCCTTTTTATTGTGGTAAATTTCTCAACTAGAGATAATTTATCACTCTTTTCTCTAAACCTATTAGTCAATAGGGTCCCCAACTCATCCCATGAGTGAATAAAATTTACAGGTAGGGTCCCATACCAATCCAAAACTTTTACTTTAAAAGAAAAGGCCAATAACCTAATAAATACATTTTTTGCATGATATTATGGATATTAAAAAAAATTCTATATTTTGAATGTGATCAATGGCAGTAATAGGACCATCTCCACTAAAATATGGGACACTTTTGAGGGCAGCTCCTAGAATTTGATCATATTGGGCAAGATGAAAGGGAGATGGCCCAATGAAAGGTACAAAAGGTTGTCTTATAGCCATTTTATAATGATCACTATGGACGTTTGGAATGGAATGTAACACAAACATAGAATCTTTAACCAAAAATTCTCTTTTATAAGGATGAGTTCTTACAAATCTATACCTTTTGGTGGAATATGGAGGTAATTCCACAAACTCAAAGGGTACACATTTAGTACTAGACCTATTGGTCACCTTTGCAATGGAAAATAGGATTGATCATCAACCAAAGACTTGAATTCATTAATGGAGTCACCAGGTACTAAATGTAGATGTTTCTTTCTCTTCAATAATGCCAATATCAACACCAATCTTGAATAATATTATAAGACTTAGAGGTCCCACTGAGAGTGCCAAAAAGTCTTGACATTTAGATTTGTACCCTTGAGGATATGCTCAAATCTCCTCATCACAAAATGGAATCATCTTTCTTACTGTGGGTGATAATTTCATTGAGATGAATCTATAGATTAGGGGCTAGCTCCCCTTGATGCACCTTTGAAGCTCTCTTTAATCTATAAATTGTGTAGGAAAAGGGGTAAGGAAAAAAACTAAGAAAATAAAATGGTGATACACCAATAAGTATTATCCTCTTATTTGACTAAAAATACACTACTTAAAGGTAAATAAGGATTTTTCACACAAATTCACAATAAAAGGACATTACTACATCAGTATTTCATAAGTTAGATTCAGGAAGGTACTTGACACTTAAGAGGGTGACGAATGATTACATGAAGAGAATACACATATACGACTTCTAAGACTCTTATACACTTACTAAATAATACTAATAAAGACCTGTGATAACATCCATTTTTCATGTTGGTAAGTGACCATACATTAACATGATAAAAAAGTAACTCTTTCACTAGTCATTATCAATAAGATTCAAACCTATACTCAATAGTATAATGTGTGAATGGAAAAATAACTTGTATATTTATTCAAGAGTTCTAAAAGTACAAATCTAGCCAAAATTTTCACAATAACTAGTGGAGGCTATGAAATGAGCCAAGAGCATGCATATATATAGCCTTGAAAGGTAGATAAATCAAAGGAAGTCCAAGGATCACTTATACATGTGTCATCTTGAAATAATCAATTATATTTATATGGGAGAGAAATGGGTGAGATATGTCATGTCACTGAATGGATTAGTTACAATGAGTTACAACTAAACCAAATGCATTAGTTACATTTGCTACAACTGAACCAAAGCCTTAGTTACATTTTTCCATTTGTTATCTCATTTTCATCTTTAGGTTTCCATAAATCCTTTATTTTAAACTCCAATGACTAGTTTCTATAGTCTAAAATTGACATTTTATGGGCCTTCACTCCTTAGGCATTTTCTTTAGACTTTTTGACTCATCCCTTTTTGTGGACAATTTTATTGAACATTCTTTTGGCCTTTTTTTCCCTTTATATTAGACAAGTTTTTTGAAAGAATTCATTCCTTTGGACTTTCTATTTGGCCCTTCAAAATGTTCTTTTGAGTTTATTGAAGTGGACCTTCAGCTTTGGAATGACCCTTTCATCTTCCTTCAAATGGCCCTTCAATAATTTAAAAAGACCCCTTCAAAAAAGTTGCAAGTGTCCTTCAGCTTTTGAAAATGACCTTCCAAAAGGAAATAAATACCCTTTAGATTTTTTGAACGGTCCACCTTCCCACCAAAATAATCTTTTGGACTTTTTGAAAATGTCCCTTCAAGAAAGTTGAAATGCCCTTCAAACTTTCTGAAAAGTACCTTTTAGCCTTTGAAAATTACACTCAAAAAAATTGGAATGCCCTTCAAAAAAGTTACAAGTGATCCTTTAGCTTGAAAAGGTCCTTCAGAAAAGTTGCAAGTGTCCTTTGGAAAATTTGCATGGACAATTTTATTGACAAAAGATACCCTTCGGAAAAATGAAACATAACCTTCAAAAAAGTTGAAAGTGTCCTTTTCAGCTTGAAATATATCTTTCAAAAAAATTACAAAGTACTTTTGGAAAAATTGTGCAAATAATTTATCTAAAATAATTTGGCACTTTGTCTTCAAAATATTTTCCTTAGACAAATTGTCTAAAAGAATTTATTACTAGGCTTAATGAAAAGTCTAAAAGAAATACAATTAAGGCAAAAGCTTTAGACAAAAATTCCAAAAGAATTCGGTAAAAGCTTAGAACAAAAACCCAAAATAATTAGAAAAAAGGCTTAGAAAAGACCAAAAATGAACATTCTAAAAGGAAAAGACTTGTACATTTGTTGGGGCTTTAACAAAGAACACTTCTTCTAAATAAAATCTAATTACTGAACTTGGCCAAAGATATAAAATTAGATGATTTTTTTAAATAAGGGTGCCCAATTTTGGCTTGAAGGGCCAAAATTTGGCAAACATTTACTTTACCAATTTAATTTTCATCTGAGTTTAAACGTCTAAGTGGACATGATTATTAAAGTTATTCAATATATCTATTTGGATTTTAGTTCTATGGTGTGTATCAAATTTGAGTTTTCATTTATTTTATGGACTAGCTTAGCTAATTGGAGTTACCCAATTATGTGATATTTTCAATATTATTCAAACAACATAGGTCCACCTTGCTAAGGCACAAATGATCCATCTCAAAAATATCCTCTAGTATGGGTGATGTTTTTATACTTAGTCATTTTTCATAAGTTTTAGTCCCAAACTATCACCACATGTATCTTTTACAACTAGAGTAACTATCAAATTGAAGAGTGTAAATTTAATTTGAATACCAATGTATAAACCTTGAGCCCTATGATTAGGCCATGATTTATCATCTAGTTTACTCACTTATATCAACTAAAATGAATAATACAAAGACTCTATGAGCATATGGATAAGCATGGATCATCCACATGTCTCAATCCTACTCATATGGAACCTATAAATAGAGATAGTTCATGAGGTTCCATGATTATATATATATATATATATATATATATATATATATATATATATATATATATATATATATATATATATATATATATATATATATATATATGATACTCCTAATGGTATTTAATATTTGACTGTGTATGCTTGATAACAAGATATGGATGAGTAAGATCAAGACATGTGTCATGATCTTATATATATATATATATATAAGATCATGACACATGTCTTGATCTTACTCATCCATATCTTGTTATCAAGCATACACAGTCAAATATTAAAAACCATTAGGAGTATCATGGACTGATGAGTGAGTAGATGTCATGTGAAGCTTTTAAAATTTGTTAGTCTCCCAAGGTGTTAGATATGTTATATTGATGGGAGATCTTGATGAGTGATAATATGCCGCATGGATCATATCAAATTTATCAGTATACTAGGGATTCTAGAGAATTTAGAGCCATAGGAAAGGTTGACTAGTGATCATATTCCACATGGAGCCTATCAAAATTTTAAGTCTCCTAAGGGTGTCATATAAATCAAGACCCTGAGAGATCCCAATGAGTGAGAAGATTTTTTGTGGATCCTATTAGTGTTTTTTATATTTTTGGGGTGTCATAGATGTCAAAACCCTAAGAGATCTTGATGAGTCAGCAAATATTTTTTAGATCCTACTAGATTTGTCAGTCTCATAAGTTGTTAGAGATGTTAAAAATATATGAGATCTTAATGATTAATTATATCATTCATAGATCATGTCATGATTTTTCATCTCACAAGGGTGTAAGAGATGTTAGATAATTGAAAGATCCTATTGAGTGATCAAATGTCATGTAGATTATATCATATTTTTCACTCTCTTAGGGGTGTCAGATATGTTAGAACCCTAGGATATTCTAATGAGTAAGCAAATGTTATATGGATATTTTTAGAGGGTAAAATCACCTAATGGTGTCAATATTTCATAACCCCAAGAGATAATGATGAGTGAATATATATCATGTGGATCCTATTAGTATTTTTAGTCTATCATGGTTGTTAGATCCTCAAGAGAGTCTAACAAGTGAGTAGAGGCCATGTGGAGGATTTAGAGTTATTAGTCTCTTGATGGTGCCAAACATGTCATATCCCTAGGATATCTTAACCCACCATAAGATGTGACTCTCTCATGCAAAATGATAATAAATGCCTAAGGCATCTTGATTGATTCAAAATAGAGACATAGTTAGAATCCATACCAGATCACAAAGTTCCATGTGTTACTCTTACATTGTAAATGACAAGATGGACCAAAATGGCCTAGACAAGGAAAAGAGAAATACACATTAGATCATAATTTGATATTAGAGTGTCATGGGTGATTGATAGGACCAAATGGAAAACTTCAATACATGATTACATAATAAAGTGACACCTCAATTATACCTAGTTATAATTTCCTAAAATAAAATACCTAACTAGAGGAGGACATGTGTCCCAATTAGAGGATACCCAAGGTGATGTAGGAGATAAGGTAGGCATGTACCTACCAATATTTGAATTAGTCAACTTGGGTAATTGGATTCTGATTGGATAACTTAAAAATTTCCCTTCATCATTACTAAATCTAATATGAATTCACATTTTTAAAATTCTCTAAGTAAATATCAGAGTTGTTGCCAAAATCTAGATAATACGAGTGCAATGGAGACGTGATCACACAAGTTAAAGAAAGTGTACACCACATAGATGCTAAAGTAATTTGAAAATAACACAATAAGAGAAATTGCATAAGATAAAATGGAGAAAACCAAAATCTGATTAACATGAGATGGCCAAAGTGAGGACTACAAATAGGAGAGTATGTAAATAACTCCTCCACAAAAGGTTGACAAGGCACCCCAAGAATAGAATGTAACTCCTCCATGAAAGGTGGTGACAAGGTGTTAAGAATAGAGAAGTAACTCCCATCAAGGGAGTTACTTATGACATTCTTATGACACCTATGACACATCTATGACACACACCTCCACATAAGCTAGCCTATCCCACAAATGTAGGAAAACTCCATGTATGCATAAGAAATATAATTTCCATAATTAATAAATAGGGAAAAATAAAAACCTACACTAATACCCCCCCATAAGTGCAGCTTAGGTGGGCAGTGTGGAAATATAAAATGGGTCTTGGTAACTAGGCCTGATGAGGTACCCATGTACAAATGCAATCTTCCATAAGATAGAGAAAAGGAGAAAACCCATAGGAAAAAACTCCCCCCCAAAAGAGAGACATAAAAAAAAAGAGGCTAGAAGGCCCCCCTAGAAGATGATGCTACTACAGATGTGGACCGTACCCCAAAAAGAGCTCAAAGATGAATGAAGTTGCTTTTAGTGAAAGGTTTGGTGAAGATGTCTATAACCTGCTCCAAAGACTGGCAAAATATCAAGTCAATGACTTGAATATGAATAAGATCCTAAATGAAATGCATGTAAATCTCTATGTGCTTGGTCCACAGGTGCTAAACTGGACTCCTACAAATCTAAATGGTACTCTGGTTATCACAATAAATGATGGTGGGCTACCTGATAGGAATACCAAACTCCAAAAGAATCCCTTGAAGCCAAATAGCCTCAAAAGCTACATTAATAGCTCCCATATACTCTACCTCTATGGATGATATAGCAATAGCATTTTGCTTCTTGCTAGACCAACTAATAAGACCAAAACCTAGAGAGAAATTGTAACCAAAAGTGGACTTGTGAGTCTATGAATCACCAACCTAGTCTGAATCTATACATCCAACCGAGTCAACATCTATGCCAAATTTGTAATGAATCTCGTATTTATGTGAACCCTATATGTAATGCAAGATCCTCTTAGCTTCTTTCCATTGTAATTCATGAGGTTCATACATGAATTTGGAGACAAGTCCCACTGTATATGATATGTCAGGCTTGGTGTGAGTCAAGTAGATGAGACTACCAACAAGTTGTCAATATCGAGTGGCATCAACCAATGGTGAAGAACAATCAGCCTCAATCTTGACTCCTGATAGAAAGGGAGTCAGAGATGGCTTACAATCATCCATGTGAAACTGAGCCAATAATTCAAGAGCATACTTAGGCTATGTAAGAGAAATCCCTAAATTTGACTGTGAGATCTTGATGCCAAAGAAGTAGTGAAATAAACCTGAGTTTGTCATGTCAAATCTATCCTAAAGAGATGCCTTCACCACTATAATAGCTAATGAAGAACTCCTAGTGATCAAAAGGTCATCAACATATAGAACCAAAATCAAGAGTGAATCATCCTACCATAAGAAGTAGACATTGGGATTAGAATGGCACCTAATGAAACCTGCTATGAGAAGGAAGGAATCCATCTTGGCATACCAAGCCCGAGGGGCCTATTTGAGGCCATAGATAGATTTCTAAAGTCTACATACTAAGGAAGAATCTTGAACAAATCTTTGTGGTTGCTCCATGTAGATCTCCTCCTCTAGGTCTCTATGAAGAAAGGCACTCTTCACATCCATCTGATGCACATCCCAACCATGTGTTGCGGCAATACCCAAGGTGAGTTAGATAGAAATCATCTTTACAACGGGTGCAAAGGTCTCTAAGTAGTGAATGTCTACCACCTGTGAGAAACCCTTGGTGACCAATCATGCCTTATACTTATCAATCAACCCATCTGCTACAAACTTGGTCTGATATATCCACCTACATCAAACCATCTTTCTTCCCTTAAGAAGTGAAGTCAAATCCCAAGTGTGATTTTTATTAAGGAAGAATTTTCTTCTTCCATAGCATTATCCCACTCAGGTACCCCTGACGCCTCTAGAAAGGTCTATGGATATAAAATTGAAGCAAAGAAGGCATGTGGATCTCTCTAAAAATTTCCCCTAGTACGTCTGTCATCTACGAGATCTCCTACCCAAGTGCCAGCACTGTCAAGTGTCTATCTGGCCCAAAGTGGCCTAGAAGTGGGCGATTCAAGTGCTAACTCCCCATCCTCTGACTGACTAGAGGTGGATGACTCTGCATCACTATCCTCACTGTCTAAACTCAAAGAAGAAGAAGATGTCTCTAGCTTAAGAAACTATTGTGGCTAATCTGAATCTAATGAGGAATCATCATGAAGAAGTAGATCTGATGAGGGAGAAGAAGTTTCAAGTGTTGAGTCTCTAGGACTCTCTTGAAAATGGACACTTCTCTTGATGAACAACTCATGAGTGATTAGATCTAGAAGGCGATATCCTTAATACCATCTGAATATCCTAAAAAGGTGTAAGGCTTAGACTGACATTCCATAGCTTTTCATTTATTATTTGAAATGTGGGCCATGGTTGGGGATCTAAAAACTCTAAGGTGTTCAACATCAAGTTTCCTTTTATGCCAAGCTTCAAAGGGTGGTATCCCTTTCAAAGCTTTGTGAGGAACCCTATTTTGAATGTAGCAAGCACAATTGATGTCTTTGGCCCAGTACCATGGTGCTAAGGATTTGGAGTGAATCATATAGCTACCCATCTCTTTCAAGAACCTATTCTTACATTATGCAACCCCATTCTGTGAAGGACTGTAAGTGACTGTGCACTACAAATAAGTCCCCTCTGTGGTGTAAAACTACTCAAACCTGATGCTGACATACTCCCCTCCATTTTCAATTCAAAGAACCTTGATGGATTTCTCACTTTATTTCTCAACAATAGCCTTGAAGTCTAAAAAATTACAAACACTTCATACTTTTGTTTGATAAAATATATCCAAGTGTACCTAGAGAAATCATCAATGAAAGTGAGGATGTACTTAGCCCTTATGAAAGATGGTTTGGGAAAGGGTCTTGATACATCACTATGAACTAATTCCAAAGGTTGTGAAGCCCTCCAAGCTTTGCCTTTGTCAAATTTTGCTTTGGGATGCTTCCCAAGGGAGTACCCCTCGTAAAGTCCTTTTGAGAATTGGACATGAGGCAAGCTAATGTCCATGTCATTTTTGCAAAGTTGCTCAAGGTAGTGGTAGTTAAGGTGGCCAAACCGCTCATGCCATAATTTGCTAACTCCATCTAAATGAGTCAACAATGCTATTGGAGAAGAATCTGAAGCAAAATGTGAGAAGGTGTATAACCTGGCTTGGTGATCTGCCCTACCCAATGCCACTGTAGTATCACTATGCAACTCCTTGATAGCCACTGAATCTGGTGAAAACTCAACTCTCATGCCCTGACCAATGTGAGTGATTTGGTACACTAATAGGATATTGGTTGAAAGAGAAGGAACACTTAGAACATTTTTTAATGTTCTTCCTTCTATTTCAATTGACCCTCTCCCTACAACAAAAATTGAAGTGTCATCACCCAAACTAATTGAAGTCATGGTACAAGGCTCTAAAGATGAAAACTCAACTAGTGAAGAGCCCATGTGGTGAGAAGCACCTGAGTCAATGACCCATGAAGATGTGGAAGCTATTTTAGCTACAAGAGCCTTGCCCTTTTCTTTCTCCTTACCCTTGCCTTTTGCCTTAGTAGAATCTTGGGTAGATGAATTCTGCTTGATGGACTCAAGAACACCTATGTTGTTCTTCTCTAGAAGATGAGTTAGGTGGTCTATTTGTTTCTTCATGCACTTGTGTTCATCATTCCCTATACTTTTAAAATAGGCACACTTAACCTTCTCCTTTTTAGGTTTGGCATTGGAGGATGAAGACTCAGTGTTATTTTTGGCAAGATTGGTGTTTTTTTTCTTCTCCTGATCCTTGTTCTTTTTCTTCTTCTCCTTTGTTGAAGTCTTATCCTTACCATTTCCAGATATCAAGGCTTGGGGTTGAGTAGACTTCATTTTTCCCATTTGAATTAGCTTATCATGCTCCCTAGTCAAGTTGGCAATGAATGAATCCAAAGAAGGCATTTTCCTTGTAGTGCCAAGGGCACTTTTTGTGGCATGGAAAGTGGAGACAAAGACTGAATAGCTTGGACCTAACTTTGTGAGAATAGAAAAGATGAGTTGATCATGTTTCTTCTCTATCCCACATTCTTTCAATTGCAATCTAAGGGCCTTAAAATTAGTGAAGAAGTCCTGTAGGGTGTTAAATTTGCTAGGAATTAGACTTATGAGTTCATTTTCGATCTCATGACCTCTAATCTCAATTAGCTTCCAAAAAAAAATTTATAAGGTGTCCCATATGTCATTAGGAGTTTATAAGGATTATAAGTGGAAGAGAATTTTTGGAGACACAAACAATCTTAGTAATCCAAAGGCTTCATCACTACGGTTGTACCACTTGACCTTTTCAGCATCAGTGTTGGGTTCTACTTCAGTACCCATGGTGATCCTATACAACCCTTTGCTTCTAGGAATGATTGACATTTTAACTTTACATTCATGATATTTGAAGGGTTTTAGGGGTTTAAGTTGAAAATAATCCATTTTTTAGCTGAATTTAGGTGAAGTTGTGTTGATTGCAAGTTGTGAATGTATGCAGAAAGGAGAATGAAAGCAAGTTGTGAAAATAAATCACACCCCCCAAAAATATTGAGCCCCCCTAAATATACAAGTTCACACTCAAAATACGTCATGCTTAGCTAAAAATGTGTCTTAGAGCAATCAATGCAAGACTAAAGCAAACAGGACGTTGGACTCAGCTGAAAATGCGTCCCGAGAGACCCAAACTTTTGGCACTTTATAATCTAGTGCATTTTTGAAAAATAACAAGTCTATGCTGTGGAGAATTTAATTATAAGAAATTTTTCAAAATAAGGCACCCAAAACTGAGCTACCATTTGCAAGATATTAAAGTTATAATTTTCTCATAAACTAGTGTTTTTGCAAAAAAAGCACTAAAACATTAAAAAATGCCTTTTATGGGGAGAGAAAGAGGCATTCCAACCACTCGTTAGATTTGACACAAAATGAGGAATCCAAAGGAGGTTTGTGTGAGGGTGAATTGGCCTCCCACCAACCCAGGCCTTACCCTTCATCTTTGTAGGTCAAAGATACAAGTTTTAATTCAAACACAAAAAAAAAAAAAAAAAAATTGTCTAAAAAATTAAATACTCAGTCAAATTAACTAATTTTTGTTTTAACAAGTCAATTTTAACTAAAAATAATGAATAAAAGATAGTTTTGAAGGATGCCAAGTGTCCAAGGGGTGCCAAATAGGATGCCAAGTAAGGAAGGGGCGTCCAAAAGCAAACAGTCCAAAATTTTGACTCAGAAAAGACAAAAAATTAAATGCAAACCCGATGTTGGGCGTACAGCCTGACTAAGGTGCCTTAATGGAAGGAAGTATTAGAATGTCTTTACCATAAAAGAGGGCACACTTTTATTTTTTTAGACAGAAAAATAGATGCAGCAGTGTCGTCTCAAAAAAAGGGCACAGTTTTAAATTTTCTCCCAAAAAATAGTACAAACCTGGATGCCATACGGCTTATGGCTTGGCTGGAACTAACTATGGAATGGAGTGCTAAAGGACTAAAATGTTAAATACTGATTGTTGTGCCTTGCTAGAGGTAAATTTGGTGTGGCAAAAGACTATGGCATGGAGTTCCAGGCAGATAGTTGGCGCACTATACTGACTGGGCAGCAGCTAATTTTTGAGTGGGCAGTGCCTAAAGTGGTAGGTGCCTAGTCTAGAAATCTTCACCCTTTCTACCAGAACAATAAACAAAATGCATATTTTTTGCAAAATAACAAAAAATTCCTCCATGTTATTGAAGCCAGAATAGATTAATCAAGACACCCAAAGGCCAAAGATAGCAGAAATGATATTGACATAATTTTTTTTATTTTAGACCAAATATAGAATAAAAATAAAGAGAACTCCACTCCTCTTGATTTCAAAATAAGCTAAAAGCATAATCACATACAAGATTATTGGGTTTGCTATGATACCATATCATAGTTGTTTCTAGAATCCAGATAATATGAGTGTAATGGAGATGTGATCACACAAGTTGAAGCAAGTGTACACCACATAGATGCTAAAGCAATTTGAAAATAGCACAATAAGAGAAATTGCACAAGATAAAATGGAGAAAACCAAAATTTTATTAACATGAGATGGCCAAAGTGAGGACTACAAATAGGATAGTACATGAGTAACTCATCCACAAAAGGTGGACAAGGCACCCCAAGAATAGAATGTAACTCCTCCATGAAAGGTGGTGATAAAGTGCTAAGAATAGAGAAGTAACTCCCATCAAGGGAGTTACTTATGAAATTCTTATGACACCTATGACACATCTATGACACACACCTCCACATAAGCTAGCCTATCCCACAAATGTAGGAAAACTCCATGTATGCACAAGAAATACAATTTCCCTAATTAATAAATAGGGAAAAATAAAAACCTACACTAATAGTAGATTCTAAGTCAAGAAATAGTCAAGCGAATTGATCCATAAACTTAGAATTGAAATTGCATAAGGCGAGCCCAAACTACCATTAATAAGAAAGATCATGACATAGACCTATAATTCCTCAAAGTAGTTTAATTTAATATTAAAACTCCTAGATTCCATGTATCCTTACTTTCAAAGCCTTCCTAAGCTTCCAGTTCATTCTTTAGATTCATAATCATATGTCAAACAACTTCCCAATCTCATCCATGGCCATGTCATCTTCAAATCCTAGTTAGTCCTAAATATAGAGATACCATATTTTCATTAGACCTAGCCTTCTTTGATCACTACAAAAAAGTTTTCCAATTAATTGAGGATGTGAAAAATCCCACCTTGGATGATGATAAGGATGAGACATAATTACTCGATGAGATTTTTTACCTAGGAAATTAAGGATTTCATAAGGCCACTACCAAAATAGAGGTGTTACCATGTGATAATATATTTTTCAAAATGTTACATAAATCTATACATGTACATGATATTGTGTAGGACATCATATACTATGCAGGATCTTAGAAACAAATTATAGATTCTTGAGGACTGATTTTAAGTAGCATTATGATCTACCAAAGTACACCTTAGTTTACGAAAAATCCCACCTTTGATGATGATAAGGATGAGACCTAATTACTCGATGAGATTTTTTACCTAAGAAATTAAGGATTTCATAAGCCCACTACCAAACTAGAGGTGTTACTATGTGATAATCTCTTTTTCAAAATGTTATATAACTCTATGCATGTACATGTTGTGTAGGACCTCATATACTATGCAAGATCTTAGAAAAAAATTATAGATTCTCTAGGATTGATTCTAAGTAGCATTATAATCTACTAGAGTACACCTTAGCTTATTACTGGATCAAAATGGACACATAGAATAAGACACATGAGATATATGAATCCCTTTAGGATTAGATAATTGATGGACTAGAAAGGATGATATTAAATCTTACCTTGTTCATATCTTTTATGAGGTATTTGATACAGGGATCCATCTTTATAAATCATCTATTTAGAGAAAAGAATGTCATTCATGTGAACATCCTTTAGGTGTTGATACTGAGCATAATCCTCAAAGGGAAGGGGGTCATAGTTCTTGGATATCTCATCAACTTTAAAATGGTTAAGGGTGTTAGTGAGGAAAGCTGAAGTTGAATTTATATATGTTGAGATATCTTGTGAACATGGTCTATGCCACCCTCACATTCAAACCTTTAGTGTTCCTTCCATGGACCCCTAATAGCTATGTGGTCCATGTGTTTTTATAAAAACTATACATGCACCATGATAAAGAGCAATTTGGGATATATGTGAGTCCTTATACTTAGTGTTATACATAGACATAAACAAGAGTCATATTCCATGACTCTCATATGAGATCAGGAATATGCTCCTACTAATAGAAATTTAAAGGTACTATCAAGATAAAACCATCATCTAGGCGGAATACATATATCAATCCCCTCTCTCCCAAACCTACCAATTCCCCTACTAACCTATTTATCAATAAATTTATTATTAGTTAGTTGAAGATGCATTGGTTACTTTCTTGATCATTGATAGAAGGCATTCCCATTTTTCCAATATTCATCTACACAAGAGTATAACTTACTTTAACTATGTAATATAACACATAATAGGAATTAATATGACCTAATGTGGGCCAAACATATAGAGTGAGACCCTCAAGGGTTCATCATTGCCTGTGTGGTAATGTATGTGGTTTACCTCAACATCATGTACCACTATGAAACTCATGAGGATGATGAGATTAATTTCAATTTGGTGAATGATGCTAAGTGATCACAAGGGCAAAGAGAGTAAATAATAAAATGAATAATGCCCAATTAAATATGATCACCAAGGAAAGGTAGGTTCCATCTCAATAGGCTCTTCTAACTTAGTCTAAAGAGGACATTAAATAAACTTTGCCCCACATATCTGGGATAATTATACATGGGGTCCTCACACCTTCACCTCAATGAGATTAACCTTCCTAGTGTTGAAATATAAAATCTAGATTAATGTAATATAGGGCCAAAAGGAGAAGAGATATCCTAGGGCATATGGATGGTAGACTATCTCTAAAGTAGGATAATTATTTACAAAACTTAGATCAAACATATAATATTTTTTTATGTTGAGATGATAAATATATAAAGTAAAACTATGGTAGATATTTCAATAATAATGAAAAAAATATAATTATATTATTCTCATTCTAACATAGATATAGATCCAGAACATTTATGAAGTGGATTAGATCTAGATTTTAGAAAATTTGCATGATTATATAAATTGTACTTATGTAGTAATATATAATTGCATCGACTTAGGGAAATTGCATTGATGTTACTACCTCAATTAGACATAAGTGTCCAATAAATATGTGTAAAAATAGGATGAGTCACTTGAAATATTTTTTATTTTTATGTCATCTTCAATCTAGTGCATTTAGATTTGGGTCAAGGATTGTCACTCCTTATCAAATAATAAAATCCTAGCTCTACATCTTCATATTGTTTGTGGGAAAAGTGGGTTAGTGGACACATGGTGTTGAGATTCCCAAAATCCACTTATATTAATGATCATTACCTACATAACCAATAGTTTTATGAGGACCTCAAACTTATGTAGTTATCCCATAGGTTTTGTTTCTTGAATGAATCATGCCATGTGTGATAAGCAAGTACAATACTGACCTATCTTGTAACTTTGAAAATGTGGCTCATAGAATTCTCCTTTAGTAATTCAAACCTACAGCTGTGTTATTCCTAAAATAAATTATATAAATAGGATAAAAATGGAAACTTTTCTCACTTGATTTATTTATTAAGTACTTTTGGTAATTAGTTTTGGTCTTCTCTAGGTCTATGCTAAGTTTTTGTAGGTGAGGAATGAATGAGGGTTGATATTATAATTATACCAATCCCTTTGGAGAATATATCACATTAAATCACTTAGGCTGACCATAGTAGTATGTTTAATTTATACATTACATGACTTTAGGGAGATATATGTTTATATTGGAATATGACACTTGCATCAACATAGGCATATGACTATGACACAAGTATTTTGGAAATTGGAAAATAGGTGTAAGTCCAAAACATGAAGAGATATAAATAAGTAGGTTTATAGAATTTTTGGCATGATATAAGTCACAGGTCATTATAATGACATTGGTTAAACTAATATATAATTAATTAATCATAGATAGATACTGAATGCAAACCTTTTGGTAATAAGAAAGATATATAAGTTGAAGGTAAATCCATGATATTGTTTTTACATGTATATAACATTAAAGTGATATATAATTCAAAAATAGTGTCTACATTTTCCCTCCCCTTTAATATAGTAATGAAATTACTACTTTAAAGGAAATAAATGTGTATCTGGGTGTATATGACACACCTTCTCTTTGCTTGAGTCCAACTTGAGTACTTTACTATTGACTTAATTGTAATTATTATCTCTTAAACCCTACACCCACTAAATTGGAAGGATTTGTTCAATGAGACAATGGGAATGTCCCTAAGGTGTGGGACCCTTGTGCTACTTGGGATGATCCTCTAGATTAGGTTGGATTCCTTTTATTCTAAATGCACCTAGTTTAAGACCAGTGTGTAGGCCTAAAGAGAATAAAGGTAAACTATCATTAATCTAAACCTAGGATCATTGAGGAGAAAAGCGAGGGAGAAGGTATGAGAATGATAAAAATAAAAGGTGATGTGCCTAGAATAGAGTGAGCACTCCTAGTGCCATAAACATGGTGTAAAACTCTAAGAATAAGATGATATCATATAGTTTTTTCCAATTCACTCTACATGTATAAGTACTTCATATAAAGTTGTGAGAACGCAATGAAGCATTGAGAGGGATGAAGATTATCCACAGACAAAGCCTATGTAGACCCTATCCCACATAATATATGACCTATAAGTGAGTTATAAGTTAAATGATGAGGTTATAGGAATGGAAAATGATGAGAGGGGTGAATATTACCCATAGTTAAAGATCAACAAACACAAATAACACATAGGTCAATGGAATAATAGAAAGAGGCAAACTAAATTATCATTAGTTTACAAGATTTAGCCAATACAAGTGCTCATAGAGGGAAAGTTAAGTAGCATAAGGTTGTAAAAATGTGTTGACCTATTTTACAATTGAAAATCAAGATTTTATAGAGAACAAGCTTATTTTACAATTAATGCCACTTATGGTGATGGGTACAACTTTTAGTTACTTTGCAACACCATAACCATGCTTTCTACAGTTTGTGTAAAAAATCAAGCCTAGAAATAATAGCAAGAACATTACATGTGCATGGAGAGGAGGAATATTTCCTTGACAAGATCAAATATTGGCATGACTTACATTTTGATGTCTAGTGGTTGCTTACGTATTTAACTATTTTGGTAATACCTTGAGTTTTTGAATATTAATGTTGTGTTTACTAAAGGACAAGATGACCATGCTTATGAAATTCAAAAATCCATGGAAACATCTTATTTTGGGTGGTTTCTTGCTAAAAGTATGTCTCAAATACTTCTCCATTAATTTCACACATTTATCTTTACTTTGAAACCTATAACTGAGCCCACTATAGATAAAATCCAATCAAGGATTATTGGTTTTCCTATGTTTATATAGATGAAACTCTGCTCGATGCTTATTCCCTTATATAAAAATTTGTCACCCCCTTAGCCTAAACAAATATATATTACCTATATAGAGCTATATTGACAATGCTTGCTCCTTTTTGTAAATCCTAGTTTAACTTGGGTTGCTTGAACTTAGTTCCATATATTTTATGCCATCTTAGGTCCCTTCATTTATTTTTATTGAGTTTAACTAATCCATTGAACTTAATTGAAAATGACCTAGCTTGGTACTTTGTTTATTGATTATCATCAAAGTGAATCAAGCTCTATTGAATTATTGACCTTTACTCACTTATTATTGATCTACCTTTATATGCTAAAGTAATATCTATTATATCTACCTAAACCCACTAACCTGCTAGTCACCACTCATTGTCATATTTGATTTGGGATCCTAAGATTTGGACACTTGTCAAGCCTATATTTATTCAGGGACCTTTGTGCATTTTTTGAATGCCAACAGTTACTTTTTAAGGACCAAATTTGACATCTACATGAATATCCTTGGATATTTAAATTCAAATAGTTACTTGTAGGGGCCTAAATTTGATGTCCATACACCTATCATGGGATATTTGAATCCTAACAGTTATTTACTATCCTTGAACTTGACATTTATGGGACCATCTTGGACCTTTTGAATCAAATTTATCAAAATAATTTGTTTGAAAGAATTCATTTGCAAGTTTTGCCTCAAACAATTAATCTAAAAGAATTTAGTCAATAGGGATATTGTTGTAGAACAATTTACCCACAAGAATTCATGCCTTAGCCAAATTTTAGAAATAGTTTTACTAAAAGAATTCATTCCCTTATACCTTTTTTAAGAAATTTTGTTAAGGACACTTTACCTATAGAATTACCTTTCATCTCTTTAGAAATGGCCTTTTTCTCCTCGAGATTACCCTTCAAATTTTTTGAAAGTGCCCTTCATAACTTTTGCTTTGGTCCATTTTGCTTGAAAATAACCCTTTAAAAACTCTAATTTTGACCACTTTTCTTGAGAAATGACCCTTCAGGAAAATTATTTGGGGACACTTTGCTGCAAAAAATGACCTCTCAAAAAAATTGTATAAGACACTTCCTTAATAAGATATCCTTCAAAAAATTTCATAAGACACTTTGCTTGAGAAAGTACCCTTTGGGAATTTTGAATGGACAACTTTGGCTAAAAAAGACCCTTCAAAATTTTTGTTTTGTACACTTTTTGAGAGATAATCTTTTGAGTTTTTTGTTTTAGATAAAATGTATGAAACAATTCTTGACACTTGGCCTAAAATACCTAAAACAAAAATTGTACAATAAATAACACTTAGCCAAATAAAATGGTAGAAAGAAATGAAATTATCAAAAGGAAATCCAAAAATATTTCCCAAGTAAGATTTACCTAAAAAATCCTAAACTATAGCTTGATCCTTTAAGTCTCAAACATTATGAAAATATATTCATAAACCTATTCCTTTGCTCTACATACCTATTCCTCATAAATATTTAGGACATAGCATTTTATCTAGGAAAACTTTGTATGTGGGCCAAAAATGGCTAACATTTTTTGTGACTCATAGGGAATCATGCCTACTCTGCTTGAGAACCTAGACCATGAGAAATTGATTGGGTAAAAAATTGTTAAATCTATAACCTACTTGGGCTATACTTGAATAGACTGAATTGAGTCATATCCCTCAATAAATAAAAAGAGATAATAAACAACCAATGTATGAAATGAACTTAGAGGAAAACAAATCTAAACTAAGACTATACATTGTGTACATAGAAAATTAGGGAAATACAATGTGATATAATCTAATTTACAATATACAAACTAAAAACATGGGCCTTCACCCTCATGGGTAAAAAAAAAGCCTATAGGTACTTGGCATTGTGCACCTCCCTATTGTTAGTATGTGATGGAAGGAGGTGAGGTGGAATTTATTTAATTTGAAGGAAGTATGCCCGAATTAATTTTGAAGAGCACTTAGGGAAGTTCATATAGCTAGGTTTCCCTTTGATGAAAGAATCCATCAAGATGTGTAGGATATTTCTTTCTAGATGACAAAAGTCTTCAAAGTTAAGCCACTTCTACCCATATCCTTTAGTGCCTAATAGCAATATTTGCTTGGACTAGGCCTCCTAGAGATTAGGAGACTTGTGCTCAATACTTGAAGATCTCATGAACATGATAGGTTTCTCTTGTGAGATAATTATATCTTTTATGATCTCCCTTATAAGGTGCTCAAGACAATAGATGTGGAGTTTACTTCTTACTATATCCTCCCCTTCATCTTTGTGTTACTTACTGGGAGGGTAAGGTAAAAACTTACTTTTAATGTCTTTGAGGGACATGCAAGCATATGTAAGGTCATCAAAGAGTTGATAACCATATTTGAGTATGTTGAACAAATTATCATTCAAATCTTGAGAAGGTTTACCTAATAGGATGCCTCCCTCTTGACCCTAACCTTTCTAATAAAGGTGAAATCCTTAACCTTGGCTAGATTTCAGTCTACTTACAGAGGAACATAACTTGTGCATAGGATTTTGATCAAATCCTACATCTCCTCATCACTTTGTGTTACCTATGCATTGATTTCAAATTATTTAGGTGGTTCTTCTCGAAGCAAGCATTCTCTTTAATGGATTTGTTCACCCTGAGTTATTTTTTTAACTGCTCCTCACTCTTTTTCATGAGAGGCCTCATTAGATCTTCATGACCAACTTCATCTTCTTCCATATTAAATGGAAGCTCATCTATCCAAAATAGTACCTCATCATCTCACTCTTATGCACTGCCTTACTATATAGCTAATTTTATTCATCCTCTTCCTATAGTAGCTCTAAAATTTATACCTTTATGATGAAAAGAGGGCCATCAATGATGATTTCTTCATCATACTCACTTGAAGTATCATTTATTCATCTGAATGGCCTTCACTTGCCTTCCATATAACCAGTCCTCCTTTGAAAAGGGAGATAATGGGAGGGCAAGAGGTTTCTATTGGTATGGAAGAAGGGGATTATATAAGGTTGGGCATCGCAAAGTTAGGATACATTGTCTAGGAAGGTTGTCATGTCTACACTTAAGGATTTTGAGTGAGGATGGATCCTTGAATTGGCACGGGTGAAGGCTCTTTTAAAATGGCAATTTTAAATCTTGGTACTTTAAATTCAAAATATTTGTTAGAAAGTATAGGGGGTTTACCTTGACTGAAGCTATGGACTTTGGGTGTAGAATTTATATGTCCCATGGATTGGCTTGCAAGCATAGGGGGAGCCTATTTGAAGATAGGAAAGGAAGGAATAGAGTCAGTTAAATGCAATTCAATTTTTGCATCTTTACAAGTAGCTGATGAATCTACTATTTCTTATTTATGATCTTCCTAGCCAAGCATTCCTCTTCAAATATATGTTACTCTATCATCTCCTTTCATTGAGCATGAGCTTGATCAAAAATATTCTCTTATTGCCTACCATAACCTTACTCTCTTTCAATCTCATTTAGTTGTCTCTAAAACTTAAGATGTATATTATTTATGTTATTTTGAGGTAGATCTAGAGGGTAGTAATGTTGATTAGGAGTGAGGTAGCTTATGAAAGGTTGATTAGAAGCATAAGTAGGTTACCATAGGGGATGAATCAGGGGAAGTCTACAAGCACTCACATGAGCTTGATATGATAAATGGGGAGGTATGAACACAACACTTTCATGGAATAGGGGTGGAAAGAAATATCTTTAAGCACTTAGACTGCTTAAACTAGTAGATTTTGTTTATTTGGAGTCACTAAGTACTCTATGGAGTGTTTTCAACACTTGATAGCTAAGGGTATCACCGATTGCATAGATTTTATTTAATTGAATCCCACTAGGCATACTAGAAACTATTATCACTCAAACCCTATACCCCTATACTTGTTGAATTACAAGGATTAGTTGAATGAGACAAAGAGAACATCCTCAAGGTATGAGACCCTTACACTCCTTGGGATGAGACTCTTGAGTAGGTTGGATTCCTTATATTATAAACATACCTATTTTAAAACTAAAGTACAATCCTAAAGGGTAGAAAGGTAAACTATCACTAATTTAAACCTAGAATCTTTGAGGAAAAAAGGGAGGGAGAAGGTAAGAGAATGATGAAAGTAAAAGGTGATGCACATAGAATAGAGTGAATTCTCCTAATACCATAAACATAGTACAAACCTATGAGAACAAGATTATATCACATAATTTCTACCAAGTCACTCCACATGCATAATTATTTCATATAGAGGCATGTGAATTCAATGTAGTGTTGAGAGGTATGAAGATTATTCATAGACAAAGCCTATGTAGACCCTTGCATGCATAGGATATGACTTGTAATAAAGTTCCAAGTTTGATAAGGAGGTAATGGGAATGGATAATAGTGGGAAAACATTACGCACAATCAAAGATCAATAAACACAAATAGCACATAGGTTATCTGAATAATAGAAGGAGGTGAACTTAATTCTCATTAGTCTACAAGATTTAGCAAATAAAAGGGCTCATGGAGGGAAATTTTACAAAAATAAGGTTGATAAAATGTTCTAACCCATTTTACAATGGAAATCCATGATTTTATATATAATAATCCTATTTTAAAATTAATTCATGACTTGGGGTGATGGGTACAAATTTTAATTCCTTTGTGATGCCATAGCCATGTTTTCTATAGTTTGTCTAAAAAATTGGGCTTGGAAATCAAATCAGGAACCTTACATGTGTATGGGGAGGAGGAATATTTCCCTAACAAGATTAAATAGTGGCATGAAATCACATTTTGATGTCTAGTGGTCGCTTACGTATTCAAATATTCTAGAAATACCACAAACTCCTACATATTAATGTCTTGTTTACTAAAAGACAAGATCACCATGATTATGAATTTAATAGAGCCATGGTGATATATTTTTTTGGGTGGCTACTTTATAAAATTATGGCTTTAACACTCTTCCATTAATTGTGCACATTTAATTTTAATTTGAAACCTCAACCTGAGCCCACTATAGATGAAAACCAATCTATGATTATTGGTTTTCCTATAGTTTATATAGATGCCACTCTACTTAATGCTTGGTCCTTTTCATAATAATTTACCACCCCATTGGCTTAAATATACCTATCTTACTTCTATAGAGCTCTATTGGCAATGCCTAATCCTTTTTGTAAATCTTAGTTTAACCTGGGTTGCTCTAACTCAATTCCATATATTTTCCACCATCTCTGGTCCCTTCATTTATTTTTCTTGAGTTGAACTACTTTGTTGACCTTAATAAAAAATGCCTTGGCTTGATCCTTTGTTCATTTATTATCAACAAAGTGACTTGGGCTCCATTAACTTATTGACCTTTGCTCACTTGTCATTGATCTAAGTTTATATTATCAAACGTGCTCCATTAGATCTACCTAGATCTACTAACTTTTTAGTCATCACTCATCATCATATTTTATTTGGGATCCTAGGATTTGGACACTTTTCAAGCCTATGTTTAGTTGGGGACCTTTTCATGATTTTTGAATATGAATGGCTACTTTGTGAAGACCAAGTTTGACATCTTCATGAACATCCTTGGATTTTCAAATTCAAACAGTTACTTGTATGGGCCCAAACATGACATCCACATACCTCTAATGTGATATTTGAATCTTAATAGCTATTTTCTATGCTTAAATTTAATTTTTGCAAGACCATCTTGGACCTTTTGAATCAACTTTGCCAAAATAATTTGTCTGAAAGAAATTGGTCTTCGGGGAAATTATTTTGGAATAGTTTCCCCAAAATAATTCATGCCTTAGCCAAATTTTGGAAACAATTTTCTCAAAATAATTTATACCCATGTAATTTTTTTCAATTTTTTTTTAAAGGACACTTTCCCTATAGAATTACATTTTGGCTCTTTCTAAATGGCCCTCTACTCCTTGAGATTACCCTTCAAGCTTTCTGAAAGTGTCATTCATAACTTTTACTTTGGTCCATTTTGATCAAAAATTACACTTTAAAAACTCTAATTTGAACTGCTTTTCTATAGAAATGACCCTTCAAGAAAATTTTTTGGGGGCACATTTCTATAAAAAATGACCTCTCTAGAAAATTATATGGGACACTTACCCGAAAAGATATCCTTTGGAAAATTGCACAGGATACGTTACTTGAAAAAGTACCCTTCAAGAATTTTGAATGGACCACTTTGGTTGAAAAAGACCCTTCAGACTTTTTTTTTGGTACACTTTGTGAGAGATGATATTTTGGGTTTTTTGTTTTGTACAAAGTGTTTAAAACAATTCTTGACACTTGGGCTAAAAGACCTAAAATAATTTTTTTGAAAGAAATAACACTTAACCAAATAAAAGGGTAGAAATAAATGAACTTATCAAAAGGAAAGCCTAAAATATTTCCCAAGTAATAATTTACCCAAAAAGTCGTAAACTATAGCTTAATCCTTAAAGGCTTAGACATTATGAAAAAATGTTCATAAACTTATTCCTTTTATTTACATACCTATTCCTTAGAAATCTTTAGGACACGACATTGTATCTAGGAAAATTTCATATGTGGGCCAAAAATGGCAAACAACAACAAAAATCAAGTTAAATTATATAATTAGTGCATATAATCTGAAATTGAATGTAATAAAATGACTAAAAATTGAAAGAGAGCAAAGTTTAAGAATACATATGTGTATCGATGCAACCATATTACCTTTTGAAAATTTTATTTGAAGTATGTATCATTATGAATCCTTAAAACTATGATTATGACAAATATAAATATGGAAAGTGCATATATATAAAGAGATAGAAAAAAAATAAGATAACATATACCCCCAACCTTGGAGAAAATATGAGTTTCCACCTAGAAGATGAGATTATCTCGACTGTGTAACCTAATTATACTTATACACTAGTGAGTGTGAATGAGCCAAGTCATAGCACACTAAAAATCTAGTGAGGCTAGATGATGTAATAAATTCAAGCCTATAAACTTGGTAATATTGAGTTATTCAGTCACCTCCACCATACCAAAAATCAAACTAGCTACTATAATATATTGGCTAAATACAATCCATAACAATCTAACTTGGTGGGTGGTGATTGTATACAAAGAAAAATGTAGATGACCTATTAACAAATCCTAGCTCAGAGAAGATAAATCCTTATTACACTTTTGATTATTGATACATTAGATATTTTGGGCCATAGCCAAGATGGATCCAATGGACCTAACCAATGGATGTCTTACCATAATAACATCACTAGAGAGGATTTCCAAATCCTCTAGTCATGAAACATAATGCAATAACCCTAACTAGGTCCTATGTTTTCATATTCGTAAAGTATATACAAATCAAATTAAAATCTAATCTAGTGATCAACAAATATTATTGAATAAATTTAGGTCACAAACATAAAAATTAAACCTGCATAGGAGAATCTTAATTAAGGTATGTATTGATAAAACCCTAATGCATGTAGAGAGAAATATATTCAAAATTCATTACTTATGCTACTTCTATGTACTAAAATAGAGGAGTAAAGTTAGAGATAATTACCTTGAAGATGAACATGTTAAGACTTAATCTCTCCCTTGGCCAAAGGTTCTTTGTAATAGGTTGTTGTGGTGTGTAAGGATCACTATGAAATGCCTAAACATCTAATAATTTTCCATAAGACAAGATTCTTCTCCAAGAATAAACCCTAAGAAATAAATTTTCAAGTATAATGGTGGGAGAGAAAATTGTAAAGAAGTGTAAATGAACAATTAAATTTGTTTTCTCTAAGAAATGGAAAAATTAATGTGTTCATATAGCTAAATCTAACCCTAAACCTTTTCAAAATTTTAGTTGATAGGGTCATCCCAATTGACTCTATATCATTAATTGATAAAAATAAATTAGATCCCAGTTTAGGTAGGCCAAATTTGACCTAGACCTGTAACATGATTTTAAAAATTTAAATATAGGGTAGCCCAAGCTGACAGTGTAATATAAATTTTAAAAAAGGGTTTTAGGCTTAGGAAGTGGCTAATTAAAGTGGTGAATTATTTGGAGGAGCATGCAATGTAGGAGGCAAGTCTTAGGTAAGTACATAGGAGAAGGTTGTATATATATCAAGTGCTATATAGGGGATAAAAATATTGCAAATCACTAATGGTATACCCACCCACTTATTGGTGTACCCTTTAAGGCATGCACTTAGATAGATTGAGACTTGATGGGTTCCAGTAAGAGATAAACATCAATAATTGATAAATTTAAAAAAAAATATGTGTATACATATGCCCCACTCAAAGCTCATCACATGTCACTTAAGTGTAACATGGGATGGTTCTTGAGAAAAGAACATAGAAACACACAACACAACACTAAATCTAAATAAATTATAATATTTTAAAGCATAAAATAACTCAGAGTAAATGGATGAAATAAAATAACTAAAAATAAAATTAATGTATGAATACTTTGACTTACCTTTATCATTAACTAGTTTTCTATTTTCTTTGTAGTTTTAATTATGGAGGGATAGATACTGATTTAGACAAACCCAAAAATACAAAATGAAAGAGCAAAAAGAAACAAACATAGGGAAGCCAAGATAATGAAAGTGGTGTATGTATGACGTACTCATAAATTTGGAAATCTGTGGTGATAAATGCTAAGTTAGGACCAAATGACCAAGTCAAAAATTAGAGTAATTTATGTTACCAATAATCCAGGGCTACTAAATGATCAAAAAAATCAAACAAGTAAACCTTAAGTAAGAAAGTCAAAGAAACCAAATCAAACAAAGGATGCAAGTGAAAGGAAATGGTAATCAAACATCAATGTCAAAGAAGTAACAATCCTTACTTAAAAAAAGATGGGTAGGAAATTGTAAAATAACATTGATGATTGAGTAGTAATAATCCTTAATCATCAATGGCAAAAGTGATTGTAATGGAAAAAACATTGGTAAATGATAAGTAACAAGATAACCTCACTCAATAATGGAAAAAAGTACATGAAAAATAGAAATAGATGTAATTATCTGAAAAAGGGTGTACAACGAAAATTTAAAAATAGACAAAGTTGTCCCAAAAAAGCAAGGTAGAATAAATAGAAAATTTTCAAATAAACTAAGGTAATTTTATAAATGTGAATCAATTATGTAAATAAGATAATACATAGTCACTCAAGCATATTGTTTTTTTCTAATGATAGATAAAACCAAAACAAAGGAGTGCTAGCATGTTAAGATGTGAAGAAGAGGGAATATAAAAGTGGGAAAGTATATTTATAATCAAAATTGCTTACAAAAGGGGGAAATGAAATGGGTGTAGGGGAAAATAAAGGAAAAATCAAGGTAGAGAAATTCTTTATCAAAGTCAAGAGACAAAAATCAGGTTTGTAAAAACAAGAGGAATTTTGACATTAAGGACTCTAAAGAACTTTTCCTAACCACACAAGCCTTGGGTCACCAAATCAAGTATGAATATCATCCCATGAAGGATATATTCATGAAATTTAAAATAGATCAATGTTATTACAATATGTTCCCCATTTCTAAGGACCCTTTATAAAGTCATCTATCTATTACAAAGATTTGGTACTTACATGAGATAATAGCTAGTACCATATATGTTTTGAATTTTTCTATCCCAATCTACTAGACTACTACACCCCAATAGACCTCAACTCTATCATGAGGCAAAATATGGATTTTGATATTTTACTAGAGATAGGATATGTGCTATGAATAATTTATTTTGGTGTGATTTTGACTTTTTAATTTGTATGTTACCTTTCAATAATTGCCTTTTATCTCAAAAGATTTGGATTTTAAATTTGAAGGATTTTTTTATTCCTCCTCCATATGGATTAGAAGAACCAAACATGGGTGATAAAAGTGACTATCATTTGAAAACTTTGGACTTAGTTGCTAATAAAAAGAGATTTAAGAGCATGGTGTATAAGAGTCTTTAATTTAGGTGAAATAATTTTTTTATCTTGAGTTCATCCTTATTTTATCTAAATTGGAGTCAAAGGAAAGTAAATAAAGGGAATTGAAACATGAAATGATTTGAATTACTTAAAATCACAATAAACTGTGATAAAGGTGAAAAGGGATACAATGATAGGTAAGTAAGATTGATTATCATAAGAATTTTATAGGTGTAGGGAAACATGTTAACATAGTTTGTTGTGAAATTTTTATCTACAAAAGAAAACAAAAACCAAAGATGAGAACAAGGGATTACAAACATGTAACTGTTTCTTAACATTGTAGAAAAAGAACACTTGGTAAGAGAAAATGTGTTTTTGGAATAAGAAGGTAGTTTTATGAGAAGAGTTTAGTCATATCCTTGAAACTACACTCCAACTCATAAAAAATAAATCCAAGAGGGTATAATAAAATAAAAAATTGATATTTGTGGGGAGGGCCTGGTATTATCCATGGTCTTACACTACAACTCACAAAATAAAAAATCAAAGAAAATGAAAAGTATGTGAAAACAAAAATGGGAAAAATTGTATTTTGAGGAGGGCCTGGTCCTATCCATGGTCTTACAATGAACTCAAAAAATATAAACTAATGTGGGTGAAAAAAAGTATTGGAAATAGTAAAATAAAAAGGAGTTCATGAGGAGGACTAGGTCCTATCCAAGGTTTTACAATGTGAACCATGAAAAAGTGAAACCAAAGGATCAAGATAAAGAACTAAGGTTTATAAAAAGAGAAACTACTACAGAGGGTGAGAAACATGTATAAATGTTTCTAAAAAAATTAGTATTATAGTATATAGAAGTATGATAATAAGGGAAATATCTAAGGAAAGTTTTTTTTCAAGAATTATGTATTGGTGGGCTTTTTGAAAACATGGCCTTCATTAGTTTGAAGGCAATATGTGATATAACCAATAATATCTTTCACTAAATAAGGGACCCAAATTTTTGGGCAATATTTTCCTTCTTTGTCATGGGTATAGTCTAATTTAAGGACTAGATAACTAACATTGAAAGTGAAGACTTTAAATTTTTTACTACGTTACTTTGTTATATGAACCTTGTATCAGAGATTATGTTGTAGAGTGAATAAATGGTGTTCATGAATAAGGTATAGGGCATGAAGGTGAGTTTCACATAATTCTTCATCAAGAATGATACCATTAGGAGATGTATGTAAGGAGGGAAGCTTGAATTCTAATGGTAGAATATATTCAAAACCATATACTAGTGAGAATGATGTTGCTTGAGTGGCAGTATGAATGTTAATATAATGGGCCTAAAGTGTAGGATATAAATGAAAATGCCAATCCATGCAAGTTTCATGGATGGTATTTTGAAGGATTTTATTGAGGATTTTATTTGTGGCCTTAGCTTGTCCATTTCATTTTGGATGATAGGGTGTGGAGAATTTATGGGATATTTTAAATTTAACACATAACTACTTCACATCCTTATTTTTTAAATTTATACCATTATCAGAAATGATAGTATGGGGAACTCAAAAAATGACAAATGATTTGGTTAAGGCTAAACATGGAAATACTAATTCTCATGATGTTGATGAGAGGCATGGATTTTACCCATTTGGTAAAATATTCAATCATCGTGATGATAAAAGCATGCCCATCCTATGATCTAGGTAGTTTTCTAATGAGATCTAATCCCCACATGGAAAATGGCTAAAGATATTCCATAGTTTAGAGCTTGACTAGTGGTGAATGGATTAGATCATCATGGATTTGTCAATGACTAGAATTTTTATCAAATGCAATAGCATCCTTTTCGAGAGTAGGTCAAAATTATCTCATACATAATCATTTATGTGTTGTGCCATGTTTGATATGGTGGCCATCAAAAATTCCCCCATGTGATTATTTAAGGAGAGGAATGACCTCATATTTCATTACACAATAGAATAGGGTACCTTTGGTGTTATTATAATAAAGGGTGTTATATATAAATACATATTTGAAGGCTTATTTGTGAATTTTATTCTTTTCATGAGAATCCATATCTAGAGGATAAGTTTAATGCTCAAATAATAGGATAATGTTTTTATACCATGGGCTCTATTGAATATTTATATCCTCAATATGATAGATAAGTGAATCTTATGATTGAATAAAATATGGGAATTTTATTATTTGAATAATAAAGTGATAATCATTGAGAACTTGATGTCAATAAAATAAAGACACCAAAGAAGCAAGAGAATAAGTGATAAACTTTTGATCTCTTAGAATGAGATGGATGGTAAAATAGGTGAATTATTTGGTGAGGGTATTGGCCATTTGATGATAAGTGATAATATTTTCACTTTTAAATTGATAATGACCTTTAACCTAATATAAAATTAGTTGGGAGTCACCTAAAGCATGAAGATATGTAATGTCTAAGTTAGGTGACACTCTCATGCCTAAGATTAATGCTTCATATTTTATCATGTTATTAGTGACATCAAATTTAAGCCAAAATACCAAAGTGATAATTTTACCATGAGGATTAGTGAGTATACAACCTACCCAAACTCCTTAGATACATTTGGTGCCATTAAAATGAAGGGTCTAGGTGTCTTCATGTAAATCGACATTGATTTTAGGAAGTTAATCAATAACTACTTTAGATTTAGTAGTATCATAATGACATATGAATCTTCTTTATTACTTTTTTTTAAATTAGTAGTGAAGTTTTGAAATTAGTCTTTAAGAAAGATATCTTTATTGAGACCTTTAATATAGAGAATGTTATCATTAGGGAGACTATCTTGAATATAATTAGTAGCAAGTATGGGTGCTGTTATAAGTTGGTCAATAATGAATTGTCCCTTGACATATTTTTATGTGATAATGTGAAGGTAAAATTCCATTAAAAGAACCATCTACTTTCTAATTCTATCTCTAGGTAAAAAGGCTTTGGAGAAAAAGTGACAAAGTGTGTTAGAATGAACTATGACATATGTTTTTTTATAGAGCATGTAGTGACTAAGATTTTCAGCTACAAAATATATACTGAGGCAATCACATTCTACTTTGGTATAACTATTTTAATAATTAATGAGGGATCAAATAATATAATATATATCATAGTCTTCTAGTATCATCTTATTGGGAAAGAATTGCCCTAACTAATATGGGTGTATAAGAAGTGTCAAAATTTAAAGGATGGTCATTAGAAAATGGATAAAAGGTTGAAAATGGAGAAATGATTCTTTCATATTATCAAATGCCTTATGACAAGGACCAATAAATTTGAAATCATTACCTTTATTAAGGAGGGAACTAATATAATAAATGTGATAAGCCATTATATGTACAAATCATCATATTTCCCCAAGCTTGCCAAGATAAGTATGAATGTCTAGATTGAAACTTGGAATATGCATGTTGACTATATCATTGATCTGAATGGGATCGACATTAATACCATGAAGAGATACTAATAACCCTTGAAATTTACTAGATGTAATGCCAAAAACACATTTGTAGTGGTTTAGTCTAATTTTATATTTGATGAGTCAATCAAAGATGATGGAAAGATCATAAAGATGAGTTTTTTGGATTTTAGATTTGGAAATGATTTATCCACATCAATTTCCAAAATATTATGTATAAGTCATTAAAAATGTGGGTCATATCCTATTGATAGGTAGCTCCAATATTTTAAGGCTGAAGGGAATTTTAACATAGCAATAGTTCCCCCATTCCATGGTGAGAATTTTCTTATATTGGTCTTTGGGTGAGATATGAATTTGATTATAGTGTGAAAAACCATCCATGAGGGATAACATTTTGTATCCAATAGTGGAATTTATAATGACATATATAAAAGGTTATGGAAATCTATCCTTTAGATAATAAAGATTGAGGTTATATAAATTGATGCCAATGTGAATGATCATGGTGAATTTTTTATGAATAGATATAATATTGGAGACCCATTCAAAATATTCCATAGGTTTGATAAATTTGGCCTCTAATACTTTAATAATTTTTTATGACATAAGGTAGAAACTTTGGGCTAGATTCACACTATTTTTGTTGAACAAGTTTTGCATCAAGATAGGTGATGATGTTTTGTACCATGATACTAGGATCAATACTAGGCATGTCCTCATATGACCAAGAAAAAGTCTAATAATATTTATCGAAGAATAATCTAAAGTTATCATGTTCAATTGGTATGAGTTATTGTATTTTACTTCATAATCATAGAATTTACATCTCAATAATGATATGGGGTGTTTGGAATAGAGTAAATGGGATTATTTTTAAGATAAATACTAGTAATGAAGTTATTAAAATTAGGGACCTTGTGTTTTACATTCTAAAGTTTGTGATGTTACCAAGCAATTTGAGGTTCTCGAGAATGGATTAATTCAATGATGGATTACTTTCTAGTTAACATGGGTAAAGGTCCATAATATTCCACATCTACTTCAATATCAATGATTTTGTTATCATGGTGATCATATTAAGAATGTATCTGGCATACCTTTGTGTCCTTTTCATCAAGAGTGATCTCAAGAGTAGATGGAATATAAAGGAAGATTTATTAGATTAAATTGGTTTATATTTGGAATCATTGATGGGAAGTGGATCAGGTAGATAACAAATGTGATAAGAGGTATAAAAGGTTTTAAAATTTCTAAATATTTGAGAGGTAGAATTTGTTGAACCACCCAAAGAGTATAAATAAGTGGATAATTAATTGGAGTTATATGACCTTCATCTTATAAATAAAAATATGTGGAAATGGTATGAAAATTATAGTTAAAATCATGTATTTTGGCTTAAGGTTTTGAATAATATCAAACATTTAAGTCTCTTAATTGAGATTAGGCCATAATTAAGAGTAAGATTCATCAAACCACTAGACTATTTTGAATGGATATCAAACATAGTTCCAATAAAAAATCCATATGGTATACATATTTGTACTAATTTAAAACATATCAACAAAGTATGACCCAAAGATGATATTCTTTTACCCAACATTGACATGATTGTCAATTATATTACTAGGTATGAGATGTTATCCCTCATGGATATATTTTCTAGATATAATCAAATCAAGATAGCCCAAGAAGACCAACACAAAAATATATTCAAAACATCATGGGTAACATTCTACTATCAAGTCATTCCATTTATCTTAAAGAACATTAGATCTACTTATCAACATGTTATGATTGTCATCTTCCATGACATGATGCATGATATTGTTGAAGACTATGTTGATGACATCATAGTTAATCAAGAACATGTGTTAGAGATCCTAATATTCTACAGAGAATCTTTGAGAGAATTCATGAGTACAAGGTCCATCTAAATCCTAAGAAGCATGTATTTGACATCACTTCAATATATTTTTTATGATTTATTATATTACAAAGAGGGATCAAAGTAGACCCTACTAAGGTCAAGGCCATTATTGAAATGCCTCCACCTTTAAATCAAAAACATCTCTATTGCTTGTAAGGAAAGATACATTCTATTCATAGGTTCATTTCATAATTTTCATATAGGTTCCACCCATTAAAACATATCTTGAAGAAAGAGTCACATTTTAATGGGATCATGAGTGTTAATTAGTATTTTTGAATCTCATAACATATTTGGCCAACCCTCTAGTTTTGAGACTACCAACACCTAGACAACCATTACTTTTTTATATTTTTGTGATTGAATATGCACTATGGGAACTTTTGGCCCAACATGATGATCAAGGAAATGAAAATTTAGTTTATTATTTAATCCATGCATTGGTGGCTTATGAACATATGATATGCCTATTGAGAAGGAATGTTTAGCTATGGTGTTTGCATTCCAAAAGCTGTGACACTATACATTGAATAACAAAACTATTGCTATTTATAAAGTGGACCCTCTTAAATTTTTATTATCTAAATCAGATCTCATAGGTTGCATGGCCAAATGGGTCATTCTCTTAAGTGAATTTAATGTTGAATATTAGAATTAAAAAGCTATCAAGGTGTAGGTTATTTTTGATCAACTTATAGAGGCCCCTATTATTGACACTTAACCACTCATATTAAAATTTATAGATGATTATATCATAATAGTAGAGGAAGTGAAACATGAAACTAAATAATGTAAATTATATTTTGATGGTTCCTTTACTTATCATGGATCTAGATCTGACATTTTGTTAATTACATCATAATGGGATCTGATTCCCAAGGCATTTCATATCAATTTTCATTATACTAATAATATGGTGGAGTATGAGGTACTTATTGTGGGACTTTATCTTGCATTGCAGTGGGATATCCATCACTTAATGGTCTATGGTGATTCCTAATTGATTATCAATCAAACCATAGATCAGTATCAAATTAGAGATGATAATATTGTACCCTACAAGCATATTGTAGATAATCTCAAGTCTCATTTTAAATCCCTACATTTTGAATAGGTACCATGGACCAATAACATAGCTACCGATGCAATGGTGATAATTGTGTCCATGATATAGATAGATAGTAGTGCTAAAGAGTATCAATTTCTCAATGAAAATCCTATATAGCTTACTCATGTCTTGTTAGATTTAGAAAGTGTATGCACCATTGTTGGTCCTAATTACCACTTGACCTACCTTGGTTTCAAGACATTTTTAATTATTTTCATAACCACATGACCTTTTCAATAATTTTTAGAAAATTTTCCTTCACCACATAGCCCATCATTACCTCATTGGAAATATGCTTTATCATAAAGGCTATGATGATATGATACTTCTTTATTTATATTTGATCAAATCCAAGTTGGCACATAAGGAGTTTCATGAAGGAATGTGTGGAACCCACACTAATGGTGTATTCTTTGTTTAAAATCTCCTTAGAATAGGTTACTATTAAATAAAAATAGAGATAGATGCTTATAATTATGTAAGGAAGTGTGTTACTTGTCAACAACATGGTAATTTGATGCATGCGCCTTCCTTACCACTACATCTAATTACTATAGCATGGACATTTTATATATGGGGCCTTAATCTCATTGATAAAATTTAGCACACATCTTCTGATGGACACAAACATATTCTCACTACTATCAAGGATTTTACTAAGTGAATTAAGGCCATTCCTCTCACATCACTAGGAAGTAGATTTCTAAGTTTATACATTATCATATCAATTTTTGGTATGGTATCCTAACATGAAATATATCTAATAATGGTGGATCATTTGTAAATCAAGATGTTAAAACCCTTTGTGAAAAATTCAAAATCAAGCACAAGAAATCCACACAATATAACATGCAAGGAAATAGACAAGCCGAGGCATCAAACAAAAACATTATGGCCATAATTAAGAATATTTTAAATGATGTTGGCTATAATTATCACTTAAATTTTTTTCTTTCCCTTTGGGCTTACTGAATTAGTCATTTAACCCCCATAAGAGTGACTTCATACTCCTTTTTTTATGGCATAGAAACTATTGTCCTAACTAAGATCAAAATACCTTCATTGTGAGTATATTTGGAGAACATTAAAGATGAAAAATATTATAGAGTCTCTAGGTTACAATGATTATAAATTATTGATGGTAAGCATTTTGTTACCCTTGAAAACTTACAAGCCTATCAAAATAGATTACATAGAAGGTACAATAAGCACATTCTCCCTCAAGTGTTTTAAATGGGTGATTTGGTCTTGAAAGACAATTATGAGAATACATATGCTGAATTCAATAGAAAGGTACAGTTTCAACCCATTTGGATAGGCCCATATGTTATCACAACAAATTATAGATTAGGGGCATACTAACTAGCTACTCCAGATGGTGAAGAACTTCTAGAGCCCTTGAACATTGTACATCTCAAGTGGTTCTATGCTTGACAGTCATTTGAACCATTGTCTATAAGACCCCTTACTTAGGGGAAATATGTGATGAAGTTATTTTATCCCACTATTATATCTTGGACCATCCTATTGTGGACCACATTCATTCTATTTTGACCTATCCTAGACTGTTCTCATGAGAACCATATTCTTTCACAACTTTGGATAGTTGAAACTTTGGACTATTGGAACATTGGATAATTTATATTCTAGATTGAATCTTTTTATCCCACCCTAGACCATCCTATCTTGGACCCTATTCATTTTGTCTTATTTTATCCTAGACCATTCTTATTATAACCATATTCTTTTTATACCTAGGGCCATTATAACCTACATAGTTTTATCCATTAACCAATTATGTGTTGAAGGTTTATCAATGATGTCTCCAAGGTGACCAAGGATATTGATGATGTGTCATGTGTGTTATAATTATAATTACAAAGTGTGATTCAATATGTTTTAGTGTTATTGCATGATTCTTCAATGTTTGACTTAGTGAGGTAATTGGTGGATGTTATTGATGGTATGATCATGTTACAAAGACCCTATTGTGTGTTTTGAGTACATGAAGTGCTTATGGAAGTGAAAATAATTCATTATAGAAATCATATGAGTGTCTAGGTTCAAGTAGTAATTTTAATAGATAAAGTTGAGTGAGCATATTGATGATGTTAGCATTCACATGTGTGAAGGTTTCAAGAGCAACTTGATATATGGATAGATTCCCCTATGTAAGAAGATCATATGGTTCAAGTTTTAGGTCTTGAAATGGAGCATAACAAGAGTTATTAAGGTAAAAATTTGTCTTCTTAGATAAAGTTTAATAAGTTATTATACTTAGCCAAATTTATAAGAAATATCTAATGGTGATTTTTCAAAAGATCTAAAGGTGAGTGTTTAATCTAAAAGATGAAGATCTATAATGAGAATTTAATTAGGTGATGAATATATATGGAAATCAATTAATATGATTAGATAAAGATATAATGGCGAGTTTTAAACTTTTTAGATAGTGATTAATGGTGAGATAAAATTCAATAAGTCAAAGATCCTAATAATGAACACAATGAAGTCATGTGTCACAATCATGGATATCTAGTAAGTAGATCAATGGTACATGTTTGATGAAGCAAATAGAAGATCAAATGAGTGTGATAAACCATGTAGAGAAAGATAAATGGTGCATATTAAGAAAATAACTCAATATAATTCCTCGAAGGCACATAGGGCTGCCATGTGGTGAAATATCATTGAAGATTGATTATAATGTGTGTAGAAAGCATACGGGGTTGCAAAGTGGCATGATATTAGAAGCAAGGATAAAATATCAATGGTGAGAAATGAAAGTTAAACATAAGAAACTCCCAAGGAGATAAATGGAGTGTGTTTTATCAAGATATGCAATGAGATGAAGACACGTGTAAGCAATGTTTGCATTACACAGTGACCATTGGCATTTTAATTAGTAAAGGGAAAAACTAGTTTGTAGTATTTTGTTAATATATTTTGATATAGGATGAATTTCTTGATGGCATAAAAAGAAAAATTTAAGAGGAATTCAAGGTAAATATAGAGAATATATTTATAATGTTTGAATATATATACAAGTAAAGTTGTTAAGCTCCAAAGTTGACTAAAGGTTTGACCATGTTTTACAAGTGACCCAAGAAAGATAATTGAAGAGTTCTTATTTATATTTTGATGTTTCAAGATGAAATAACTATTAGAGAGTGTTTTAAAATCCATGTGGGAATTTTTTTTATGTATTTTGGGGGCTTGACCAATCTATATTTAGTGTAAAAAAAGGATTAGAAGTTGATTGTGTTTAATGAATACACCAACATTTTGAGTGACCATCTTGTAGAGGTAAATTGAAGATGTTCTGAGTAGATTTGAGGAATAAAATGAGTATGGAGATGTTTAATAAGTATAAAATATTGATGATAAGGTATTGGTTTTCATTATTTACCCTTGATAATTTATGGAGAGTCAAAATAGCTTGACTATATTTTAATTATTTATGACTAGTCTGAGTGGTCATTTTGAGAGAGTTTATTTGAGTAGTTAGGGCCTGTGTTGAAGTGTCTAAGGCAAATTAAAGTATTTTAGAGGTCATAAAGGTTTCAACCATGGGATATAATCATATGTATATTTTAATATAATTAAGTAGTTGCTTCAAAATTTTGAGACTATATTTTCTAGTATTAAGGCTTGAAGAGCAAGGATACAAAATTAGTAGGGTTAAGTATTGAGTTGGTGTTTCAGCTAGCCTGGACCCATGAGGGAGTAATCAAGGGTATATTAAATATAGGTTTTATATTTTATAATCATTTGTGGAAGATGAAGGTGATCTAAGAGGTTTCAAAAGTAACATGTGGATGTGAAGGCCTAATTATTTTGGGTCTCATTAAGGCCTAATGGAAGATTTGAGACTTAAGGACTATGGCCAACCTATAGAGTGGAGTGTTTCACACATGTAATTTGTGTGGATACCTATTTAAATTATAATTAAAGTATGGTAAGCATATTGGCTGAAAATGATGGGTTAGATCAAGAAAGTGGTATAAGTACAAGGCATATTTGTGTTGTTTGAGAAGTTGAGAAAGTGTGTAAATGAGAAAAATATGTGTGAAGGTTGTGAGAGACATGTGGATGTCTTGAGAGGTAAATAAAAGTGTGGATTACATGCATGAATTTTTGGTCATAATTATAATGTTGAATTTATAGGTTTGATGCATGAGAACAAGTGAAGGTAAGTAGATTGATCTAAAAGGTGGTTTTGGATGCCTTGCTTGTATGTGAAGGTTTGAATGAGTGAAGAGGATTAAAGGAGGTTATTTTTTAGGGTTTCTCCATTAGATAGAGAAACGATCAAAGTTATGGATTTTTTCATTTCATAGATGTTTTTTTGGTGCTCAATATCTTAGGTAAGTTGGTGGTTATCATCTGTAGGGGTTAGTACTCCTTGTAAAGTGGGTGATTCACTAAAGTATCATGTTTTTAATCATCTTATAGGATAATTAATCCATGTTTTTGTAGGATTTAGAGTGGGTTTTCTCCTCCAAGAGGGCTTCCCAAATATATCTTATGTTATCTTGCTTATCTTTCACGTTTATTTCTATGAGTGGGTTATTTACTTCTTGATTGATTATGGTGTATGATTAAGGGTTTGAAGGATTTAGATTGAAGTTTTGAAAAATATTGATTCACTAATTCACCTAGCCTCTCAATGATTATACATCTAAAAATTGGTATCATAGCTTGACCTTATGTATAATTTTAACCACTTGAAGGTAATCTTAGTCACAATGATAAGTTATCGAGGTTTCTTTATTAAGTAAGATCCACTGTTAAATGAATCTAATTATGCTTTCTAGTGTGCATGAATGGATACCTACATCATGTACTTGGGGTTTGACACTTGGAAATCTACTTTGGATGGTTATTCTATGCCACATAATACTCCAACTAGTACTATAGATAAGAAGCTAAGTGAAAACAATTCCAAAACTATGAATTATATTATTTGTGGTCTTTCAGAGGTTGAGTTCACCAAGGTAATCCATTACAAGTCTGCCAAGGAGATTTGGGACAAATTATAGCTCATCTATGAAGGATATTCAAAAGTCAAGTTTGCCAAACTAAAAACCTATTGAAGGTAATTTGAAAGTATTAAAACTAAGGAAGAGGATATTATGGATTCCTATATTCTAAGAGTTGATGAAGTAGTGAACATGATCAAAGGCATGGAAGAGGTTATTGAATAAGGTAATATAGTATAAAAGGTATTAAGCTATCTCACTTTCAAATTTGATTCAAAAGTTTTTTATATAGAATAAATTTATGATCTCACCAAAATGAAGATGGATGAATTGCACGTCATTCTCTTTTCCTATGAGATGAGAGTTAATGAGGATAAACAACCAAATAAATAAGCAAATTTTAATGTAGAAAAGAATATAAAGAAGAAGTTCCAAGGTAAGAAGGTCAAGGCTGATAATTTTTTTGATATTGATGATGATAAACTAATAGCTTTGTTAACAAGAAAACTATAAATAGGTTCAGTCATGTTTAAGGGTAAACTTCCATTCAAATGTTTCAATTGTGGAGAGATATGTCACTTTGCCAATAAGTGCCCTCATAAGCATAATGGAAATGATAATTAAGAGCATGAATAATATCATGATAATTACAAGAATAAATTTAGGTATGATAAGAGTAAGAACAATTTTAAAAGGTATAATGGCCAAAAAAAGTTTTACGAGGATGAGAGGAGTCTCTACACCCAAGGATATTGTAGCTCATCTTAGGAGAATGATGGAAGTGATTCTAATAATGATCATGAAGATGATGGTCCTATTTAATATGAATCTCTCTTCATGGCTAAAAAAGGTAGTTGTTCATATCAATAATAATCTATATGGTTTAGAGGTGGTTTAGGTGATACAAATGATAAAGAAGATAAGGTAATCTTTGATACTAAGTTGATGAATGCCCTTGATGATCTAAATATTGAGAAGAAGAAAATCAAAAAGTTTAAGTCTCAAATAAAGGACTATAAGGTGAAATTTAGTGTGTTTGAGGTAAGAATAGAGGAAGACTTTAAAGAGTATAAAAATTTAGTCAAGTTTCTTAATGATTAAATTAGAGAATGTGAATGCAAAATTGAAGGCCAAAGAAGTTAAATGTTTAAGGTATGTAACTAAGATTGGTTTTTGAAGAGACGATTTGAAAAATACTTCAACTAAAGTGAAGTCATTTGTGAAGTTTGAAAAAGAATCAATTGATCTAGATAACATTCCGAGTAGTAAAAAATATACAAGTGATAGAACTAGTCTTGGATACATAAAAGAACAAAAGAATACTACTCATGATGATTTGAAGACTTTTGTGAATAAGAACAATTAGAATTTGAAGATCAAAAATCAACCAATAAATGAAGTTACTAAAATAAGGAAGACAAATCAAATTAGATAACCAAATACAATAAGATATATAAATTTTAATGGTTACTACGACACTTATAATCAATTCAGTCATAAGGCTAGAGAGTGTAGAAGACCATCCAAGAATGAATTTTCTTGAAATTATGAATGGAATCACCAATCATGTTCTATGAGTCAAATTGAGTACTATAGTTGTCATGACATAGGACACATTTCAAGATTCTATCCTAACAAGGTAAGACAAGATGATTTTGCATCAAGAAGAGTGGTTTTCTACAATTGTCTAGGAATTGATGACATTGATAAGTTCTGAAAACAAAAGACATCAAGTCAGAATAAGTCATTTTAGGCTCCTAGAGTGCAAGGTAGAAGTCAAGTTAATATATGGAAACCAAAAGTGGAAATTATGTGCCATGATAAGTCTACAAGTCCAAGTGGACTATTTGCCATGTTAGAAGATGCTACATAGGTTGAATAATGCCAAGGGTACTCATTATCTACTCATGATAAGAATAAAGAGACAAAGCTCACTAAACAGATCAAGGTAGTTGAAACTTGTCCTAAGGTATCTATAAACTTAAGTAAGCAAAATGATGTTGTTAAACAAGTTTCTTATAAGGAATATCAGTTGAAAATGTCAAGTGTTGATGTTTTGAAATATGAGATTGATACTTCAAGTGAAAAGGTATGCTAAGAATATTTATTTTCTCCATGTATTATGAATACCATACTAAAATTAAAGGAAGTATTTTTTAAGATATCATTATCTAAGTGGGGCATGGATTTAAGGGGGCTAATTCAGATAGTTTGAAAGGTTTAGAGAGATGTGTATTATGTGATGGGAAGCATATGTGAGATGCCTCAATCATGGTGGATATATGAAGATGTATATTATAGTTATGATTTCAAGCATATTTTCACAATGACTTGATCAAAAAAATTCATGTGTTTTTAAAAATGTATTGAATCTTGATGCAAAAACAAAGGGGGAGCTTTGTAAGTGGTCAGGTCCTAGGATCAGAGGACTATGTATTAGAATTTGAGAGAGAAGGTATGAAGGTAATTATGTTGATTCATTATTGTTGTAAATGGTCTAAATATGCTCAAAAGTGTGAATAAACTTAGGTGAGTTAGGGGGAGTCCCTCTTAATGTTTTCAAGGTAAGTTCATGTAGCTTCTGATGTTCATGTATGCTTTGTCTTCATAAAAGCTATGTATGATCAAAGAAAAGTGTAGTCATGGAGCATGTTTGAGAAGCTCAAGGTAAGAATATGTATGAATAATGTTAGGGGGGATATGTTTCATATCTCAAAGGTGTTTATTTCCTATTATTAGTCCTTGAAGTCTTTTCAAGACCATAGGGTTAGGAGTTGAGCCAACTTTATCATTGTGTCAAAGGGGGAGAAAGTGCTTGAAGAGAGAGATAGAGTCTCAACATAATCTTTCATTTGGTGTTTAACATCAATGACAAAGGGGGATATTGTTGGAGGTTTGTCAATGATGTCTCAAAGCTGAGAAAAGATGTTGATGAGGTGTCATGTGTGCTAGAATAATAATGAAAAAATGTGCTTCAATATGATTTAGTATTATTATGTGGTTCTCTAGTGGTTGACATAGTGAGATAATTGGTGGATGTTATTAATGGTATGATCATGTTGCAGAGAGCCTTGGGGTGTTTTGAGTACTTGAAAATCTTATGGAAGTGAAATGAATTCATCAAATTAGTAATATGAGTGTCTACATTCAAGTAGTCATCTTGAAAAATAAATTTGAGTAAGTAGATTGATGACATCAACATTCACACGTATGAAGGTTTCAACATAAGCTTGATATATGGATATACTTCCCTATGTGAGGAGATCATATGGTTCAAGTTTTAGGTCTAGACATGAATCATTTCAATATTTATTAAGGTGAAAAGTTGTCTTCTCAAATAGATTTCAATAAGTTCCTATACTTACCCAAATTTTTAAGAGGAGTTATAATAGTGAGCATTCAAAATATCTAATGGTGAGCATCTAATATGACAGATGAAGATCTATAGTGAGAATTTAATCAAGAATGAATATCTATAGTGAGTTATTAATATGAATATATAATTATATAATAGAAAGAACTAAACTATTTAGTTAGTGATCAATGGTGAGAGTGAATTAAATAAGTAAAATATCCTAAGAATGAACATGATGAAGACATGTGTCACAATCATGGAGATCTCGCAAGACAATTAATGGTGAATGTTTAATCAAGCAGATAGAATATCAAAAGAGAATCTTTAATCATGTAAAGAAAGATAAATGGTGTATATCAAGTCAATAAGTCAATAGAATGATTAAAAGGCATGTAGGGATTCCAAGTGGTGAAAGATCATTGAATACTAATTTTAGGGTGCACAAAAGGCATGCGGGGATGTCAAGTGGCATGATCTTGAAAGCAGGGATCAAAGATAAATTAAAAGAGATTAGATTTATTGCTAGGAAACTAATAAGTAGATATATGAAGTGACTTTTTGAAATATGTGAGAGGACACAAGATGAAGACACATGTCTGTAATGTTTGCATTACATAGTGACTATTGGCATTTGAATTAACAAAGAGAAAAACTAGTCTACAACATTTTGCTAATATATTTTGATCTAGAATGAATTTATTGATTGTGTAAAAACAAAATTTGAATAATAATTAAATTTTAATATAGAGAATATATTTATAAGGTTTGAAGGTATATAAAATTAATGTTATTGATCTCTAAATTTGATTAAAGGTTTGACCATGTTCTGCAAGTGACCTAAGAAGGATCATTGAAGAGTTCTTATTGGTAATTCAATATTTCAAGATGAAACAAATATTATATATTATTTTAGAATTCATGAATACCATCCATATGGATTTTTGATGTTTGAAAAATCCATATTTAGTATGAATAAAGGATTAGAAGTTGAAAGTGTTTATTGAATACAAAGGCAGTTTGAGTGACCATCTTACAAAGGTAAACTCAAGATGTTCTAAGCAGAGTTGAAGAAGAAAATGAGTATGTAGATGTTATATATGTCTCAAATATTTATGAGAATATATTGGTTGTCATGATTTTCCCTTGATCAGTTATGGAGAGTCAAAATAGCTTGACTTTATTTTAACTATTTATGACTAGTCTAAGTGGTCATTATGAGAGAGTTAATTTGAGTGCTTAGAGCTTGTGTTGAAGTGTCTAAGGCACATTAAAGTGTTTTAGAAGTCTTAAAGGTTTCAACCATGTGATATAATCATATGTATATGTGAAAATATTTTATTATTCACTTCATAAGTTTGAGATTATATTTTCTATTTATAAAGGCCTGGAGAGCAAGGAAACCTAATTCATAGGTTGAAGTATTAAGTTGGTATTCCAAGTGACATGTGCCCATGAGGGATTGAGAAAGGGTATATTAAAGATAGGTTTGATATGTTTAAAGCATAGTTGGAAGTTGAAAGTGTTTCAAAAGGTTGATAGATTATCATGTGGATGTGTGATCTAGGTGACAATTTAGGTGGTATAACAAGCACCAAGATGCGGTGATACAATGGACCACAGTTGCCAAAGCAGTTGTTGTAAGGCCCTAGATTAGGAGGTTGGTAGACTAGGTAGGGTTGTATGTAGCTTTATATTGTTTTAAATCTTGGATGCCAAATTGTCAAGTGACAGTTAATTCCTTGAAGTTTTTATTGCTTTAAATCCTCACCCGTTATGTCCTCGAGCTTTGTATTATTTTATGTCCTTGAGCTTTGTATTGTTTTAAATTTTGGAAGTCAAATTGTCGGTGACAATTATTTCCTCAAATGGTGTATTGTCTTAAGTCTTCACCCATTAATTCCTTGAGCCACTCAATCTCTCGTGAGATAATATGTATAAATGAAGAACTTCCTGAAATGGGGAGGTAGACATCTCTTCTCAGAGATAAGCATATATTTGTATCTACAATTTTTTGATTCAACAAAACATCCCTTTTTAGAGATAACATTATTTGAATTGGATTGTTCTTATTTCTAATTATCTTTTGACCAAAGCTTTTGAGTTTTAGATGAGTGGTATCAGAGTGGTTTGTCTTGAGAGTGTATGATCTCGAGGAGGAGGTTAGGATATAGGAAACTTGGGTGGGAAGCAATAGAGCTTCTAAACTTTCCACTTGTTCATTCCAAATGAATTCAAATGATGGATGACATCAAGACATCTAATCCTTTCAAGGAAATGGTGAATGAAGCCCTCTAATGGAAACAAGCGTAGATGCTGCAATAATTTGCTCAAATTCTTCAAACACTTCTGATGGGAAATTCTACCTTTATGGCTACACGTCCCAGCTCCTCATCGAGGGAACTTCCTTTTGATGCCCCAGCACCCTTCAAGGTTTAGGTAAATTTTGATATTCCCACATTTGAAGGCAAAATCAATGTTGATGTAGTAGAAAATTGGTTGGATCAACTGTCTTCCTAATTCTCTATAAATAAGTTCATCGATGGAGAAAAGATCAATTTTGCTCCTTTGAAATCATCATTGCCCGTGAAAAACTAGTGGGAAGTGTACAAAAAGAGGTTTAGTATAGATATCATTGGCCTTTGGGGTGGAACCTACTTAGGATGATTTTATGGAAGAAGTGAAGGAAGAATACTATCCCCTTGAAGCATATGATGATCTGTACATGGAGTGGCAGCAACTTCACTAAGGTAAGGAACAATCTATTCAAGATTAAACTAACATTTTTAATTCTCTATCTATGAGACTGGGCATCCAAGAAAGTGAGAAACACAAGGTTCTCAAATATCATGGTGGAATACAATGGTACATATGGGGAGAAATGGAACTCTTCAATTTGGAAACCATCGGTGAGGCATACAAGTTCATAGTAAAGATTGAGTAGAAGCATGGAAGAATGGATATAAAGAATTAGTCTTCAAAATGGAAAAATGATAAAGAAGGTCAAACATGAGGCCAAAATTGGAAGCAAAAGGAAGGAAAGATTAGGAAGTGGTGTGGTTATCACAAATCTAGAACTCACTCCAAAGAATAATGTCAAGCTATCAAATCACATATTTTTGAGTCACCATCCTCAACATCTACTGCTCTACCTCATACATACCCTGTAGTCAAAGAGGTTGAAGAATAAATTATAGATGTTGATCCTAAAGCCATTATAGCTTCATCACAAACACATGATGAGATGCTAGATGACAAGGAGAGGTTGTTTCACTCTAAGTTATGGGTGAAAGGTAAGCCTCTACATTTCCTTCTTGATAGTGGAAGTCAAAAGAATTTAATATCTACTAATGTTGTGAAAAGCCTAAATGTGGCCATGAAGCCTCACCCAAAACCATACAGTATTGGTTGGTTGAGTCTAAGAAGAAACCTCTATGTCACCCACCAATGTCTTCTCTCATATGTAATATAACCTTTCCAAGATGAGGTCTTATGTGATGTGGTCAATCTAGATGTTTGTGATGTACTCTTTGGTCAACTATTCATGTATGATCGACATGGTATATATGAATCAAGAGCTAGAAGGATCACTCTCACTCTTGGAACATGGCACTATAGGGTACCAAAAGTACCACCTTCTATATCTATCTCTTTGATTAGTGCCAAGAAATTTTTTCTCATGGTGGTCAAGCCAAAAGAATTCAAAAGGGCTAATGTTACAACCTTGACTACACAAACAACAAAACAATAGAAGCAAATAGATATCAGGCTAGAGAAGTTCATAGCCTTCCATCCACATACTGATGGTCAGATAGAAATGGTGAACAATCAGGCCCTGCATAGTTCCATAAACCATAGTCCCTTCCAAGTGTGCATCAGGAATCAAATCAAGACACAACTACCACACCTGATGGGGAACATTGACATAATGGGGACCATTGCTTTTCAAGAAGAGAGGAATGATCCAGGTGATAATTTAGGTGGTATAATGAGCACCAAGATGTGGTGGTATAATGGACTGTGGCTACCGAATTAGTTGTTGTAAGGCCCTAGAGTTGGTGGTTGGTAGACTGGGTAGGGTTACGCATAGCTCTGTATTATTTTAAATCTTGGATGCCAAATTGTCAGGTGATAGTTAATTCCTTGAAGTTTTTATTACTTTAAATCCTCACCCGTTATGTCCTCAAGTTCTATATTGTTTTATGTCGTCAAAATCTATATTGTTTTAAATTTTGGAAGTCAAATTATTGGCAATAGTTATTTCCTTGAATTTTGTATTGTCTTAAGTCTTCACCTGTTAATTCCTTGAGCCACTCAATCTCCCACAAGATAATATGTATAAATGAAGAACTTCCTAAAATGGGAAGGCAGACATCTCTTCTCAGAGATAAGCATATATTTGTATCTACAATTTTTTTATTCAATAAAACATCTCTTTTCAGAGATATCATTATTTGAATTGGATTGTTATTATTTTTGAATTATCTTTCGACCAAAGCTTTTGAGTTTTGGATCAATGTGAAGGCCTAATTATTTTGGGTCTCATTAAGGCCTAATGGAGGATTTGAGTCTTAAGGACTATGGTTGACCTATGGAGTGGAGTGTTTCACCCATGTAATGTGTGTGGAGACCTATTTAATTTGTAAAAAAAGTATGGTAAGCGTATTTTCCAACCAATATGGGCTAGACTAAAAAATTGGTATAAGTATGAGGCATATTTGGGCTATTTAAGAAGTTGAGAAAGTGTGTATATGAGAAAAGGATTTGTGAAGGCTGTAAGAGCCATGTGGATGTCTTGAGAGGAATATTAGAGTGAGGATTGAATGTATGACCTTGTGTTCATAATTATAATGTTTAATTTATATATTTGATGCATGAGAACAAGCAAATGTGTGTAGATTGATCCAAAAGGTGGTTTTGGATGCCTCACTTATGTGTCAAGGTTTGAATGAGTGAAGAGGATAGAAGGAGGTTGTTTTTTAGGGTTTATCCATTAGATTGAGAAGTAATCAGAGTTATATATTTGTTCATTTCATAGATTTTGTAGATTTGTTCATTTCATAGATGTTTTTTTGGTGCTCAACATCTCAAGCAAGTTGGTGCTTATCATCTTTAGGGGTTGGTGATCCTTATGAAGTGGGTACTAAACTAAAGTCTCAAGTTTTTAATCATGTTATAGGATAAGTAGTGCATGTTTTTCCAAGATTTAGAGTGGTTTTTATCCCCAAAGAGGGTTTTCCACATAGATCTTGTGTTATCTTATTTATTTTTCATGTTAATTACTATGAGTGGGTTATTTGATTATTGATTTAATATGGTGTATGACTAAGGGTTTGAAAGATTTAAATTAAATTTTTGAAATATATTAATTCATTTATTCACCCCCCTCAATGATTTTACTTCTAACATTAAGATCCTAATTATGACTCATAGGCATTCTAGACACATTCAATGCCAGTTCTACATAGTATTTTAGCCTGAATCATATTTTACATCTTCCTTTTCTAGATAAGTGAACATGGATACATCAACTGATGGTTTTTTCCCACTAACTATCTCTTCAGATTTATCTAGTTTTAATTACTATTATTTTATTATTTTATTGGTGTTTATTAGGCATTATTGCCTTAGTAGGATCTTGATCTCACCAATTTTTGAGCATGGGCCATTGTAACTAGATTTAGCTATTATTATAAATTTTAATCTTGGATGGAATCTCCATAATTAGTTGGTTCTCTATGCCATTATTTATATTCATGGTCCCCATTGTATCTGGTTTAGGTGTTGTTTAAACTCTTACATGTGGGTGTGCATCTCCTCAATTAAGCAATTCCCTCAACCTTTTATTAATATTTCATTTCTTTTGCTTATCCCAAAAACACAAAAACATTAGAAAATGATTGACAAAAAAAACCAAAACATTATCTCACTTTTGTGTGTTTTGATTTCCCATACTCTTACCATTTTTCAAGTACTCTTTTACATCCTCTCACCATTTTGTGAGCCCCATTTTCCTTATTTCCTCTAAAACATTAATCATGTTTTCTTATCATCATTTTTCTTCTATCTCATTTCCTGGGAGAACTACATTTGGCTTGAAGTTAATGTTGGATCTTGTGTCCATGAAACTATATAGGTAGCATCCACTTGTCTTGTACATCCGGAGTTAGCTTGGCCACCCCTTTATTTTTATTATTTCTCACCCATTTTGTTGTTTTATTGTTTCTATATCACTTAGGGGAAACTTTGTGTCCTTTTTTCTTGTTATGTTGTTCTAGAACATAATGCCTCTACTCCACGTACATGAACTATTTTTTTCTACTCATACTAATATTATGAGTAACTCTTATTTGTGTGTGTTTATTTGATTTTTATTATTGTTTTGTTGTGCTTCCTTGTCTATCCATTTATAGTCTTGTTTATTTTTGGTATTTTGTGTTACAATTTTATCTTGTAATTTGTTTGATTTTTTTCAAGTACTTCTTAATACCCATGGATCTTGATCATTCATAGTTGATTTCATGTTTTTTATTGAATTGTAATTTCTTTGCTTTAATACATTCTTGTTCCTAGTTAAATCTTGATTTTTCATATCTTGATTTTAAGTTAGGTTAACTTTATGTATTATTTTTATCTTTTATTTTTTCACTTTTATTTAAATTTGATATTTGTAACTTTGATTTTGGAAAATATTGTATCATTATCCTTAGTTATTAATATTCCCATTTGAACCAACTCATCACAATCAAAATGCAATGTCATTATAGGTTATTCATACTTATGATTCATAATTTAATTTTGATAAAGTAATCACTATTTGATTTGGATTTCAAGTCCAAAAACTCAATACATCTTTGAAGATCATCTCTTAATGCACCGATAAATTAAACACTAAAATATATGTAAGACGTGCATATCTTGGCATACATGTGAGTCTAATTAAATAGGGGTCAATTTTTCTTTTATTTTCCTATTTCCTCATTCCATTTTATCCTACTTCTAGGTTAACTACATTGGCTTGAGGTTTGTCTAGACTATGAAGATAATAATTGGATACATGATGTATCTCAGGTTAGCTTGGCTTGTAGACACCAAAAATATGCACACCATGATTATGAATGTCAACATTCCTATGGACCACTTTAAGACCCCCTTGGTACCAATCTAAACCTTTGACCCCTAATTTGTGTCTAGCCTATGGTCAGTTTTCCCAATTGACTTGACTTTACTTTTACCCACCTTTTCCCCCTTCACCCTCAACTACCAATAGCCAGGATGCCCACTAATGGTCACCTTTACTATCATTGGTTAGGGTGCACCTCTTTAACCACTAACATGCAAGCCACCCACCTTGATTTTCTAAAAATAGATAATCTAAATCCATGTGTGAGCCATTACATGCACAAGTTATAATTAGAAGGCCTAGTTAACATCTTGTTACAACTCTCTTGCCTTACTTATAAGAAGAGAGGAGCAGGAAGGTGAAATCCATCTGCAACTATTATCAAGAACTTGTACATCTATAGTTCCTTTATTTTGTAAGTCAATCATCATTAACAATCCAATAATCTATCCATCACATCAGAGATACAACTTGCCATCACTGATTCACCAAAGTTCCAAGTACCATTACTCTATCAAAATTACATCAGATTCTACCAACAAGTCAACAACCTCAAACACCCACCTGATCATCATTCTATAAGATAAGTATTTTTTTACAGTATTTAATTACCTTATTTTCATTTTATACTCATCCCATCACCAACCCATCTCCTAGAATCCAACTATGGGCTAACATCAATCTGAGTATTTACCAACCTAGACCTACACACAATAACTATCGATGATTATCTTAACCACCAATAGTCTACCCAACCATTGATAGTCATCTTGACCACTGATGGTCACCTTAACCATAGATGGTCACATGACACACTAAAGGTCACTACGGTAGGAAGTTATATAAATCTATTTAAAATTACCTACCCTCTACCAAATCTTATTTTTTGTGTCCCTTCTTGTTCATAGACCCTTGCCTAATTTTCTAAAATAGACACAAACCATCTAGAATTAGTATTAACTTGATTATCACTAGATTAGTGATTTTTTATCTATTTATTTATTTATTTCACTTGGATTTTTACCCTTTGAGGAGATGGAAAATATCTCCTCATCTAAATGGCATAATGGAAACACCTCTAGGCTTGTGGGTAGCCTAAGAATGAGGTGAATCTCTAGATAGGGCTAGCTCCCTTGATGTACCACTTTGGATTGAACTACACTCAACTTTTAGGGGTGGAAAAGGAAAGAGATAATTGAACAAAAAATAACCTAAGGGAGGTTATACATCAAAATATATGATGACTTCCAACCAATTTCATGTTACACATGAAATCAAGGGATAAATTAAACATACACTTATCCAATCTATGTCTTCTCACATCAATATTACATTATGAGGTTATGGATGAATGCCTTAGGATAATAGAACTATACAAGAGTATTTTAATTACACTATTGAATATATTAATTCACTCAAACCTATAAATATCTTTGAACACTTCATATTCTCTAAAAGAAGAGGCTACAAATAGGTGAAAGAATGAAAAAACATGTTAAGGAATCCATAGTTTTAACTAAGCAAGATTCATCATCAAATTGAAAACAATATGAAAAATAATGGAATAGGTAAAAATAAGTAGTATTATTTATCAAATTATATTCAAAATATTTTGCATTTGCCATAGTTAGGAGGAACATCTCTTATAATGGCCAAAATAGCTAGTTCTTATAGATATTGAGAGAGTGAGTAGAAGAGAGAAGTCCAAGGGTCATAAGGACACTTGAAAATACAATAAAATTATTTAATTGTTAATGATAAGAGGAAATTGGGTGAACCATGTATCTTTAAGAATTCCAATGTCCATACAAGTTATCAAACTCTTGCAAAGTGGCATAAAATCCTTTTCACTGGCTCAAAAAAACTACCTTCATTATTTGAGCTTATTTAACATCTAATAACAAATTATGAATAGTTAAAATTATTTTAATGAAGGTTAAGGGGTTTATTAATTCATATCCATGAATTTTTTGTAGGCTTGGTCCTCTGTAATCATCTAGAAAGAAGATATCATCGTCTCCAGTCTAGAAAACTCTTCCTCCATTGACCCTACACACTTGGCTCCAAAATTGGAATTATTTTTTCATTACAATATATGGAATGGAGTGTATGAAACCATTAAACACCCTCCACTTCCTTATAATCATCAAGTACCCATAAAAATCACCTCATTTTAAGATCTTTACCCTTGTTACTAGCTTATCTAATATGCCAATTTTGACTGGCTGAGATGAAATAGATTATTGAGGAACTTAGAAGTTGTTTCAAGGAATTAAATTTATATTTGGAGTTAAATTAAGCATAATATTCCTCATAAAGTTTATTTCATCATTTTAATCCTGCTAAAACCTATAAAACACAAAAAATGGTCAAAATACCATGTTTTACCCCATGCCCATACAATTACATACATCCAAAAAGCATGAGAGGGAGACTAAATGAGTATTATACAAGTTTAAATAGTTTTCATTGTCAAAATATTCCATCATATTATCTTTCCAACTTTATTTCTACAAACTAGTCTTTAATTAAGGTTTACAAGGGTTTCTAACAGTTTTGACTCTTAAGGTTCATTCATAAAGGTCTGACATCCAATTATTAAAATAATTCCACAAAAAAATAGTTAAAAACATTCATCAACATCCATAAACTTCTTTATTTCCCATGCAAATCATCAAAAAAATATGTGAGTACTAAAACTTCTCCTATCAATCTCTTTCCTCCATTCCAACAAGCCTAAATTGTCTTAAAGTCCAAAAAGGGCCTCCTCTATGGTTTATTTACATATAAATGGTTCATAAACTTATATAATAACCATAATAACATTCCAAAATTCATTTTAATTCTTTTTCAAGGTTTAAAAAATGTTAGTACCTTATTTAGATTTAGGCCTAAATCTTGCCTAATAGGCTTGAGTTATCCTTGAAGCCCAAAGTGGCTCCTCATAGATTCACCTAAAAAATAAATGCTTTAAAACATTTTATATGGTACAAAAAACATGTTAAAATATATTTGTAATCTCATTTATGGCTATAATTAAAACTAACCCCTTATTTGAGTTTTAGGCTAAAACCATGCCTTTAGGCCTGCTTACAAACCTAGTAATCTAGATCCTCTTGCTTGTTTCCATCATTTAGTGAGGTTTTAATCATGTTGGATTATATGTATTCAAACATTTCACACCTTTCAACTAGGTCTCCTTATCCCATGTCCATATTTTATACCTCACCTACCAAAACCTACCAGTCTTGTATAAGTGGAAGTACCCCCTATCTGAGACAAAATAGGGGTACTTCCCCTATTTGTCTATAGAAAAAAACAAGTGTATGGGATTATTAAAGTTTTTAGGATATACCCCAAAAAAATATATCCTTTTATCATTTTATTAAACCCTTTTAAAGTTTTAAAAACTAAGGCAAACTATTAGGAAAAGGACTATGTGTAGGGTTTCGTGGTGTAAACCATATTTTGCTTATTTGAGCCACTCCTCTATTCCATATCCATTGTAAAATGACCATGTAAATTTTCATTTCTATGATATATTGTATAAAATATTAATTATAACAATCTAACCCCTTAAACACTCTCCATACCCTTGAATTCACAAGGCTGAGTATCTTATTCGTGACAGTGTTTTGCTATGAAAGTAACTCCTATAGGTTTTTTAAATGATAGTTAGGAATTAAATATAATTTATAAGCCTCAATTAATTTTTCCAATAAAAATTAAATCAATTTTATTTCTTCACTTCACATTTTGGGGTTCGAAAACTTTCAATACCAGTCAAGACTGGTTGATTGTATACCCTACCTTCTTGACTATTGTAGGTGTTCATAGGGTCTTTAGGAACCTATGTACACTTTTTTGAATTGATAAGGGTTAATGGATATCATAATTTATTTTATTAAGGTGTTAATGGGTTTTATTTATCATTTAAACCCTTTATTATCCCTTGAGCTCACCAAACCAAGCTTTCCCTATGAGGACTATAACCCTTGCCTTATTGACTATTGTAGGTCATTCCTAGCCTTAAATAAACTTGGTATTGGTGTTTAAGGATTTATTTTAATTTATTTAAGTCATAAAGTGAATGTTTATATTTTCATTCACCTTTTAACCTTAAAACATTACCAAATATAAAAGTTAGCTCACTACCTATTGACTGGATGTAGGTGTGCATTTAGGCCACTTGTATGGATTAGAAGGTATGTTGGGAAGCAAAACATAATGATGTACCTTAATTCTGATTATATTTTTGGTCCTATATTTTATTTTAACTAATTAAAACCACTCTTATATGTTTTCAATGTCAATAATTTCAACTTTTGGATGGATAAGTTCTTATTAGACTCAGACCTATAGATGATAATGCCTAGATTGAGTGCTTTTTTAGGCAACTTTGAATCTCTAAAATTTCATCTTCTCCTCACTCTTTAACCCTCATATTTGGTATATATATTGTATATACTACATGAAACATGTTACACCTCTTTGGATACTTTATAAAACCTTATAATCATGCTGTAATAGGTCTACTAAAAACTCCAGGAGCTCTATTTTATCTCTTTTAGGGAAAGTGGGCCTAAAATAGTCCTTAAGTCCTTGGAGGTAGTTTCCAAATTGAAATTGCCAATATTATCCCTTTAAAATGGAATTAATTATGTTTTATTCACTATAAGACCTAGAGGAGAGTTTTAAAATCAATTCCAACACCTTTTAATGGTTCTTTAGCTCTCTGTTAGCACCTAGAGGTAGATTGTGTTTTGGTTTTGGTCATGGAGTACACAATGTGCATGTTTTAAACTCATGAGCATACTTAGACCCTGACCAATATTTGAAATAGGTGTTTATCATCATACAAATATTTAAACTAGCTTTCAAAACCTTTGTTCAATGTGGTTTTCCCCTTTCAAACACATGTAAATGAGCATTTTCATGGTAGACTAACTGACAAATTATATGTGACTACAATTCAATATAGATGATTTAAATAACATAGTGTGTAATGATGATGGGACAAATAAAATATTTGAGACATGGAAAAAAATATATCACAACCCTCTAAAGACATTTTCAAAGCTTGAAGATTTGGAAATGCTAAAAATAGGCCTATCATCTCTTATAAGACCAGTCTGTAAACCCAAAATGATTTACCTATAAAAACACATTGTAACATAAACCCAAGCATGTAAAATTTTATATGGGAGAGTTAAAATCCTATGGAACCAATATCAGTAGTTGAGTTGTATGAACTTTCCCAAACAAGATCAAAACTTGCATAGTGCATAAATTAGTAAGTAAAAAATTACAATTAAATTCATGTGGATGGTTCATGAAGCACAGGCCTTCATTATTAAAAATACTTATATTTAAACTAAGGTCTCTAAGTTTAGTTCATCCTCCTAAAATTAATTGAGCTGAAATCTCCTAATCTATTTGTTTTAATCACAAACCTAAAGGTCAATTTTGCTTGCCTAAAACACCTTATGACATATGTATTAGACCCCTAAAACACCTAAAAGTCATGTTTTTTCCTATGGGTACCATAATTTGACCTAAAAGTCAAATTTGGTCAACTAATTGGTGATTCATAGGGGTAACATGCTTGTTATACTAACTAGACCAGTAGCCTTATCAGTCCTTTGGGCTTAGGGAGTCATTTGAAGTTTGAGACATAATAAGAGGACCTTTACCATAGGATTTGATCAATACAAGACCATTTGATTACCTCAAATACATAAACTAAAGGACACACAAAAAAAAATCCAATATACTAACAAGACACACACACACACACATGTGCTCAAGGCACTTAGGGGAATCAGAGAACAAACTACTATGCACAACTAGAAACTAAAAATACCTCCTTTCTATGATTAAAAGGAAAATTTCTTGAATCACCCTCTTTATGAGAAGAATCATAGTACAAAAAATTCTTATCCTTGAAATGGATCTTTGTAGATAAGACCTATTCTTTTGTACTTCAGTTGACCTACCCTCAGGTAGATCATCTTCAAATAGGTATCCAATGTAGATATATTCCTCTTGAACATTTTCACATAAATCATACTACTACCTACTCTTCATCTCATGATCAACTTGTATCTCCTTAGTAGGCATGGATTCAAGAGGAATAGTTTCATGCTCCTTAGAATATTGAGGCCAATAGGAGCTTAATCCATCTTTCAAGATCTGATGTGCTTCTACCAACTAGTTGAGAGGATGATATCCCACTTTGATAACTTAAAACATATAATCATCAAATCTATATGCTTCTTGAAAGGATATATTTTAATGATTTATTTTCCTTTACATACTTACTTAAGTTCTAAATCTACCTTATACATCCTTAACTAGATCATATAATTCTTAAATAGGAGTATATCCTATTCCAATGACTTAAAGAAATTCATCCAAAGGCTACTTAAGAACTTCTTCTTGCTCATCATCACTTGTATTCATATCTAAAGAAGTGGTAGACCCCTTGAGAGACTCAAAATCATTTCAAATGTTTTAAAACTTCTACCATAATTCTTCATCCTCTTCTTGATTAGCATCATGAAGGGAAAAAAAAGAGAAGCTCCTTCATACTCTTGATTAGAATCCAATGGAATTCATCCAAGATTTCCTCTTCAACACAAGAAAAGCATTCTTCACTATCAACCAAACAAGAAGACTTAACACCACTTATCTTTTCTTCAAATCTTAGGATCTCTTGAGTGTTTTCAAATTATGTCTCAGCTATCATAATTTGATCTTTCTTGTCTAGCACTGAAATATCTTCCATCTCCTTTTTTGTAATTCTAAGACTTGGCATTTTGAAGTCATGTCACTTAGTCCAATGAGGCTACCAAGGAACTAGGATTTCTTCAAGCAAGAGTTATGATTTTTTGTCAACCAACTTCTCCTCTTTAGTTTCCCATAACATAGGTCCATTAAGGCAAAGGGAGTGAGGTGAGGACATAATTAACTAGTTGGTGAAGGTGGCACACATAACTCAAAGTCAAATTGAGAGTGAAATGGAGAGGAATTTTTTGGAAGCTCTTGAATAAGGGGAGGCAAACCTTAGGCTAAAATAACTTTATTTTCTTCCTTACACTTGAATATTGATTCATTCACATCTAATTTATCTTGAGTAATCTCTTGAGGGAGGGTGGATTGGGTGTGTTTAGGCATAGTATTTTCTTTTGGGTCTAAACCTTCCATCACACCTTGACATAGCAATCTCATCTTTGCCTCTAATTCTTCAATTTGTTTGGCTAGGTTCTCTAGGAAAAGTTTTTATTGAAGTTCATAGGAGTATTCATGAGAATGAGTAATGCATGAGGGATGACATAGAACACCAAAATATTCTTGAGTAAGGGTTTGAATAACTTGCAAATAATCAACTTCATTCACAACTTCACACTCCTTATCAACCACACTTTTAACCTCTTTCTTTCCCCGTGATTCTATTACCTTACTCCACCTTAGGATGTTAGGATTATAAGTCTCTTTTTAAGGTGGTGGGGATGAAATATGAGAGGATAATTAGGCTTTAATTCTACTTATTTTTTTTCTAATATAGATTTATTCATATGCATGTTTTACAACTCAATTTGCCCATCAAGATTAGCTTCAAAAACAAGGTTTCTCTTCTCAACGTTCTCTTCCAACTGATTGGGAAAAGGATGACTTTGATATCCTTGATTGGGCTCATGAGTAAGGATAAAATATGGATGATAATAAACTTACAAAAGTGAATATTTAAGGATGATAAGTTTGGTGAGGCTTCCTTTCATGAACTCCTAGCCTATCCTCTAAGTAAGAAATTAGACCACTCATATCAAGCATCTCACTTGTGAGCCTTTACCAATTAGATCTCTCAATATGTGGCCACTCACTTTTGAATAAATATAATTCTTATCTCACCTTATGAATAATATGCCTAGGAACCTATTGAAAACATCCTCTTAGAGTATCAAGCTCCAACATGTACCTCTCATATACCAAAAGTGTTTATTTGAAGGTGGAAATGGATGGACTTGAGAAGTGACTAGGTTGACTAGGAAGAACATGGCATTGAGAAGGTTGGATATAAGACTGATATACTTCATGACAAGGCTGGTAAACTTCATGACAAGGATGGTACACTTCATGAAAAGGATAATTAAGACTTGTTCATATTGATACGGAATGCCATGAGCTTGAAAAGTCTCACCAACTTGTGTAAAATAGTGCTTGACACAAAAATTAGCCATCAAACTTCATTGAAAGCAAGAACACAATGTAAACTATTACCATAAATCTTCAAATAATAAACTGGGTTGCTTAACCAGTTGATATATCTTAAGAATCTCCATTGATGCTTGGATATATGCCTCCAAAGGCTGATTATTGAGAGATAACAACAAAAATATCTCAACTTCTTAGACCAAAAATCCCACTGAGCATGCCAAAAACTATTTTCACTTGGGTTTTCACCCTTTGAGATGGAAAATCTCTCCTCATCCAAGTGGCATAATGGAAACACCTCTAATCTTTTGGGTAGCCTAAGGATGAGGTAAATCTTTAGATAGGGACAACTCCTTTGATGTACCACTTTTGATTGTAACTACACTTAAATTTTGGGGATGAAAATAGAGAGATATAACTAAAATAAAACTAACCTAATGGAGGTGATACACCAAAATATATGATGACTTCCAACCAGCTACATGTTACACGTGAAATTAAGGGATAAATTGAACATACACTTCTCCAATCTATGTCTTCTCACATAAATATTACATTATGATGTTATGGATGAATTCTTTGGGATAGGACAACTAGAAAATAGGAATTTACTGGTACTAGTGAATATACTATCTCACTCAAACTTGGACATATCCTATAATACTTCATATGCCCTATAAGAAGAGGCTTTGAATAGGTGAAAGAATGAAACAACATGCTAAGGAATCCATAGTTTTCAATAATAAATATTCATCATCCAATGGAATAAACTATGAAAAATCATGGAATAAGTAAAAATATGTAGTATTATTGATCAAATTGTATGAAAATTAGTATGGCTTTTATATACTCAGGAGGAACATCTCTTACAATGGCCAAAATGGCTAGTTCTTATAGAAATTAAGAGAGAGAGGAGAAGAAATAATTACAAGGGTCATAAATACACTTGTCAAGATGATAAAATCAGTCATTTGTGCATTAAAATAGGATATGGGATGAACCATTAAGGTTATGAAGTCCAAGTGTCCATTCAAGTCATCAAACTCTTACAAAGTGGCATAAAATCCTCTTAACTGGCTCAAAAAAATTGCCTTCATGATTTGAGCTTATTGAATGACTCATACATTATTATGAATAGTTAAAATGATTTTAATTAATGGTAAGGGGTTCAATAATTCATCTCCATGCATTATTTTTAGGCTTGATCCTTTGGAATCATCTAGAAAGGAGATATCATCATTTGCAGTCCAAAAACTCTTCCTTCATGCACGCTACACACTTGGATTCAAAATTGGAATTATTTACTCATGAAAATTCATGGGAAGGAGTGGATGACACATTTAAATACTCTCCATGGCCTTATAATCATCAAGGACACCTCAAAATCTCCTCACTTAAAGATTTACTTGTCCAATACGCTAGTTTTGACTAGTTGAGATGAAGTAAATGGTTGAGGCACCTAGTTTTTTCAAGAAATGAAATTTATATGGGTAGTTATATTAAATATAAATATCATTAATAAAGTTTATTTGATCCTTTGACTCCTTTTAGAACCTATACAAATCAAAAAATGGTCAAAATACCTTATTTTATATCTTGTCTGTATAATATTTTATAAAACTAAAAAGCATGGAAGGGAGCCTAAGTGAGTCCTATAAAATTTCAAATATTTTTCATTTTCAAAATATTCCATTATATTATTTTTCTAACTCTATTTCTCTAGACTAGTCTGTAATCAGGGTTTATAAGGGTTTCTGATTGTTTTGACTCTTAAGGCTCATTCATAAAGGTATAACATACAATTATCAAAATAATTCCACAAATTTATAGTTAAATACCTTCATATACATCCTTTAAACTCTTTTTTCCCATTTAAATCATAAAAAAGTATGTGAGTACTCAAACTTCTCCTATCTAGCTCCTTCCTCCATTGTAACAAGCCTGAATTGTCTTAAAGTCCAAAAAGGGCCTCCATTATGGTTTATTTGAATCTTAATGGTTCATAAACTTTTTTATTTACAATAATAAAATTTATAAATACAATTTAATTCTTTTTTAAGGTTGAAAAATAAGTTAGTACCTTGTTTGGATTTAGGCCTAAATCTTGCCTAGTAGGCCCAAGTTGTCCTTGAAGCCCAAAATGGCTCCTCATGGATTCTCAGCAAAATAAATTATTGAAAACATTTTATATGGTCCTAAAAACATTTTATAATATATTTTTAATTTAATTTAGGTCTAGAATTGAAATTGGCCCCTTGTTTGAGTTCTAGGCTAAAACCTTACCTTTAGGCCTGCTTACAAACCTAGTAATCTAGAACCTATTTCTTGGTTCCATCCTTTAGTGAGGTGTTAATCATGATTTATTATATTTATTACATCCTTTTAAATATTACAACAAGGTCTCCTTATCCCCTAGTTGATATTTTATACCTCACTCACCAAAACCTACCATTCTTATATAAGTGGATGTACCCCCTATCTGAGATAAAATAGGGGGTACTTACCCTATTTGTCTTAAAAAAAAGTGTTTATTAAAGTTTTTAGGACCTATAACACAAAAATATATCCTTTTATCATATTATTATACCCTCTAAAAGTATTAAAAACTGAGGCATACTATTAGCAAAAGGATTGTGTGCAAAGTTTCTTGGTGTAGACCGTGTTTTGCTTGTCTGAGCCACTCCTCTATTCCATATCCATTGTAAAATTCCCATGTAAATTTTCATGGCCAAAATAAATTTTATCCAATATTAATTGTAACAATATAACCCCTCAAGCACTCTCTATACTCTTGAATTCACAAGGCTAAAAATCTTATTCTTGACGGTGTTCTGATATGATAGTAACTCCTATAGGTGTTTTGCATGATAGTTAGGAATTAAAGAAAATTTATAATCCCCAATTAATTTTTCCAAGATAAATTCCATAAATTTTCTTTCTTCACTTCACATTATGTGGTTTTAAAACATTCAATACCAGTTAAGACTAGTTGCCTGTGTACCTTACCTTTTTGATTATTCTAGGTGTTCATAGGGTCTTTAGGAACCTATGAAAGATTATTTTTGAATTTATAGGGGTTAATGGATATAATAATGTATTTTATAAAATTTTAATGGGTTTTATTTATCATTTCAACCCCTTATTATCCCTTGATCTCACCAAACTTAGCTTTCCCTGTGAGGATTGTGACCCCTACCTTCTTGATTATTGTAGGTCATTACTAGCCTTGAATAAATTTGGTCTTGGTGTTTAAGTATTTTTTTAATGTATTTAGTTCACAAAGTTAATTTTTATATTTTAACTCACCTTATAATCTTAAAACATCACCAAATTAGAAAATTTATCTCATTGTCTGTTGACTGGTTGTAAGTGTGCATTTAGGCCACCTATATGGATTGGAAAGTGTGTTAGGAAAAAAACACAATGATTTATCTTCCATATAATGATATTTTGAGTCATATATGTTATTTTAATAAATTTAAACCACTATTATATGTTATCAAGGTCAATAATTTCAAATTTTGGATGGAGAAGTTCTTATTAGACTCAGACCTGTAGATGATAATGCCTAAATTTAGTGCTTTTTAAGGCAAATTTGAGGCTCTAAAATTTCATATTATCCTCACTCTCTGACCCTCATATTTGTCATATATATTTTTTATAATATAGGAAACATGGTACACCTCTTTTTATACTTTTTAACACCTTGTAATCATGTTGTAATAGGTCTAAGAAAACCCCCTAGAGCTCTATTTTATCTTTTAGGGAATGTGGGCCTAAAATAGTCCTTAAGTCCTTTGAGGTAGTTTCCAACTTTTAATTTCCAATATTATCCATTTAAAATGTAAATAATGATATTTTATTAAATCTATTACCTATAGGATAGTTTCAAAATCAATTCTAACACCTTATAATGGTTCTTTAACTCTCTAATAACACTTACATGCAGACTGTGTTTTGGTATTGGTCATGGAGTAGACAATGTGCATGTTTTGACCTCATGAGAATACTTGGACCTTGACCAATATTCTAAATAGGTTTTTATCATCACAAATATGTTTAACCATATTTCAAAACCTTTTTCCAACATGTGATCCAAAACTTAGAATCTTTGGTTGAAAGAAAATTCAAGAAATAAGAACAACACAATTATAATAATGCTATCTCTAAGAAGAGATGTTTTATTGATCAAATTTTCAAACCCAAAAATATGCATATCTCTGAGAAGATATGTCTCATTTATATTTTAGGTTACATATTCATTTATACACATTTTTAAGGTAGGAGGAGGATGTGGAAGGTCACCAATCTCAAGGGAGGTTAAGTGGTTCGACTTCCATGATTTACAAAAATATAGAATTCAAGGAGTTACTATTTTTAGAAACTTACAATTTTTAAACTAAACTACTAAAATTGAAATTTGGGGCACTTCTATTTGGTTTTTAGGGGTTAAAACCCATCAAGTGGATCTCTATGCCATCTCACATTGTTCCCTTCATTCTTAGCTTTCCAACAATTCAAACAAGGAGTCACACGGAGATATGGTACAAAAGTTATGGCTCCTAAAAGTTCTACCACCAATTGGGGTAGAACCATCACCTGAAATATTGCTCAGATCAACATGGTATTCCCCTTTCAAACACCTGTAGATGAGTATTTTTATGGTAGACTGACTAGCAGATTATATGTGACTACAATTCCATATAGATGATTTGAAGAATGTAGTTTAAAATGATGAGGGGACTAATAAAACATTGGTGACATGGAAAAAAATCTATCACAACCCTCTTAATACATTTTTAATGCATGAAGATCTGTAAATGGTGAAAATAATCTTGTCATCTCTCATAAGACTAGTCTATAAACCCAAGATGATTTTCCCATCAAAACACCTTGGAACATGAACCCAAGCATGTCAAATGGTAGAGGGAGATTCAACATCCTCTGTAACCAATATCAATAGCTAAGTTGTATAGATTTTCCCAAACAAGACCAAAACTTGCATGGTGCATAGATTAGCAATTAAAAAATTATAGTAAAAATTATGGGGATGATTCATGAATCACATGACACCATTCTTATAAATCCTTATATGGAAATGAGTTTATATGAGTTTACTTCAACCTCCCGAATTTTCTTGAGCCAAAACCTCCTGAGATGTCTGCACTAAGCACTAAATTGAAGGTTACTTCTACATGTCAAAAGGACTAAAAAAGGATTAAAATTCTTTTGAGCCAAAAAAGTCACTTTTAAATCAAACCAAACATAAAAATGAGCTTGGGGAAGGTGAAGAGACAATCCATGATATATCCCATGTGGCACACTTCCCCATGGTTTTTAAAAGTGCCATTTTCTTCTCTTTTCCTAAGAAAAATGCCTTCTCTTCTGATGAACCTACCACTTTTAGTTACCAATAGTTGATTAAGACTCCTTAGGACACATGTCAAGTGACATCACATTTTTACACCTTCACACTTCCCAATAAATTCATACAAGTCATTAAATGTACCTTTTTGACTCAAAATGACCCAAAAATGATATAAGGACTAAAAAGACTAAGGACCAAGGCTAATATAACATAAAATGATATTAATTAACCTATAAAACACCTTTTTAAATATTTATTAGACTCCTAAAACACCTAAAAGTCATGTTTTTACCTAGGGGTGCCCCAATTTGACCTAAAAGTCAAATTTGGTCAACATTTATCAAGGATTTCTTATGTTTAATTTCAGTACCTTTTAATTATTGATACAAGTACTTTATCATTCTATTTATAAAATTAATTATTTAAAATGTGTGGATTGATGGCCCTTGAGGAAGCTCTTACTTCTAGGATCTACATAATGTTCGGCAATCCACTCAGTTATCTATCTAACCAACCATTTGCTTTAGTGCTATCTTATTTGCAAGTCATCCTCCCATGCCAAAGAATAATTCTTCACAATCATATAATTCAATGTGTGCACAACCAAATAGGTTTTTAAACCATACCCTATTTATTTTATTCTTCTTCCCTTTTTAAATATATGTTGAAATTCATTAAAAAAATTTGGCACACCTAATGGGACTTTGAGTCTTTACTTTGGGTTTCTTTTCTTTGCATCTTTATGCTCTTCTCTCTATCTATGTTCATTAACAAAACTGAAATATCTTTGTGGTTTAAAATAGAGTACATACATTTATTGCTTGAAATTTCATCTCACATAGTTTAACTTAAAGCAAAGTAATCCTTTCACAGCATCACTTTTGTTATACACACTAAACCAAACCATTTTCATCAATTCAACATTAAAAAAAGTTGAGACAAGGCCCAAATAACATTTCATCCACCTATAATTCGCCTTACCCTTTCCTAGAAATCTTATTTTGAGGTCATTACCAAGGGGAGAACCAAATTAGCTCTCTAGTTGAGTATAAACTCTAAAAATTAGTATATATTACCTAAGCACCCAACACCCTTATTGATGCAGTGTGTGAAGTGAGGGGGTAGGCCCCAATACCAAGACATGTATTGATTCCTAATACAAATACTTTTTAACACCTAAACAACCCAAAACCAAGTATAGATTGCTTCTATAGTACCTAATCTACAAGCCAATTTCTATCACATATTCTCATAACTTAAGGCACAAGCCAAAAGCAAGATTAAAATTAACCATAGTATTTTAATGTACTTTAGTGTGTGTTGGATTTCCTTGATAATTTTCTTGATTTATCTATTTTTCAATTGTAATATTATTCATTTTTTCCTCTCATCCTACTTTCATGGTTCTTACTCATCAACAATGAAGAGACTTAGCAAGTTGGGACCCATCTAAGATTATCCAGTCTCCTCTACCTCTTCATCTATGGAGTATATTTTAGATGTTGAGATTTTTTGTTACTATGACACTTATAATGTGCCTCCAATAGTCTCCTAAGGTTACCAAAACTTTTATACCTTTTAAGATAATAACTCAATATCCTTAAAACATTATCTTAGCATATTATCTCACCATACACCCATTTTAGCATCACCTACCTATCCACCTTATGGTATGCCATTGGGATTTGTAATAAACTCTTATGTTTCCACTATCACTACCCAAATATTAGTTACTAATACATCTACCTCATCTAGAAACCCATCTAACACAACTATACAAAATTGACTAGCTCAATCTTCTAGTACCTAAACACCTCCATTCCTGACTACCAATTCTTCCAACATGGCCACCACCAAACATTTACCTTCCCATACTACAAAATATTTAAATACCCACTACCACCATCACTACCATTCCTCTAGATACCCTCTCTCCACTTCAAAAAAGAATAACACCAATACCTTATACCTTACCACATATCGCTACTAAGGTTACCACTTATCCCTTACCTCTAACTCAACCACCTGTGCCTACTCAGTAGTACATACCCTATACCCAATCATCAGTGATCACATATTCATATGTGGATTCAACCCAACTACCAATGACCACTTACTCATATGGGGTGGTTTCTCAACCTCTATAAAATTATCAATATGTCACTCAACTCCAACCATAGTATGTACCTTACAACCCTTCAGGTGTACCATCCCAAATAGACCTAATGAAAATTCTCATGGATAAGATGACTAACTTAGAGTCATCTATTTATAGATCTCACAATGTTCTATCATATTATTATATATGTAATAAACCCATCCACCCATTTGTGCCTATCAATCCATATCCTCCTCAATGGGAGCTTCCCAAGTTCTCCAAATTTGAGAGTAAAGAGGATCCCCAGTAACAACTTAGGGCATTTAGGCATTCATGTTGTTTTATTGCTATGCCCTCCTTTGCACTTTTCCTATGTCTTTGTCAAGAGCATTATTAGATTGGTATAGTGCCCTAACCAAGTATTCATTTTTATCTTTCACCTAACTAGCTAAAAATTTCTTAAACCACTTCTCGATAAATATCTCCAAAATGGTTTCCATCAATGACTTCTACTCTATCTGGTAGTTTGATGATGAATATATTACCAATTTTTTATCTTTTTGGTGGAGCCTAATCAACCAACTCTCCTTTTCCTTACCCCAAACCAAATTGATCAAACTCTTTACTCTAGCATGTACCAAGCACGTCTCTTCCACACTATATGTTCAGAGTTTCTAAAAGTTTAATGAAGATTTCACCATGTTACACAAATTAGAGAACAAAAAAATTAATGAGGGGAAGCTAAAATGAAAAATAAGAACTCTACTTACAAAACCAATCAGGCTTCCTCCTCCAAACTAAGTAACCAAACCAACACCAAGACAAAAAGTAAGGGCACTACAAATGTGGTTGTATTTAAATCCACTTCTCCATCATTTTCCAACCAACCAAATTCATTTAGTTCCTCAAAACAAAACATGAGAAACCAAAAATAGAACACTTTTAAGTAATTTACTCCACTTGGAGAATCTTATGCCTCGATCCTAGAGAAGCTATTGAAAGCTAATATCATACAGCTTCCTCTTATCAAACCACCTCAATAATTTGATTCTTCTCAACCCACAACTAGTTGGTATAATGATAATGATTTATGTGCCTTCCACCAAATAATAGGGCATGATGTTAGTAGGTGTAACACCTTCAAGACCATTATCCAGTCCCTCATTAACAAGGGGTATCTTGTGTTAGATAACCCAAATGAACCTCAAAAATAGGCCCTTGACATATTTAGGTAGCCTTTCTCGAATCATGTGCTTCCTAAGAGTGATAATAACATAATTGAGTTATCTCATGATGCCCATACTATTAACAAGGTTTTTGATACACTCATTACTAAAGAACTTACCACCCAACCTATATATTCCTCACCCTCTCCACATATTGAGGTAGTGGATTTATATTCTCCTCTCTTGGAGATCCAAACTAAGGAAAAATCCATTTATCCTCATCCACTTATTGAGGTATTGGAGTCATTAACCCCTCCTTGGACTAACATACCAAAACATGCACCCATCTTACCTTCCCCCTGAACCACCAAACAACTTACTAACCCTATAGAGATCATGCTCAAAGAGGAAGCCCCCATGTTTTCACCTCATATAGAGGAGTCACCCACACAAACCTTTCATCCTTTTATTTAGGAAAAGGATGAGTTTACCATCCCCTATCTCAACCCATGGGCTTATCTTTTAGGTCCACTATCTAAGGAATAAAACAAACCTATAAACCATTCTCTAGGTTAGTGAAGAAATTAGAATTTATCTCCAACCCTAACATGGATTGAGCCACCTTTTGGTAGTAATTATGGATACCTTATGTTACCAATCATGAATCTTTGACCATACCTTTAGTAGATTAACCCACCACTCCTATTATCCAAACACCTATCTTACCAACCAAACCAATGAAGGCTTCTACCAACCCAATAGTTCCTTAACCATCTAAGGTACCTAAGCCTCAAGCAACCAAATAAACTTATCAAATGAAAATTACCAAACCAACTAAAAACCTTAACACCTTCCCCACATAGAGTTTTACTCACCCATCTATGAAGGTGGAGCTCACCTCACCGAACCCAGTAACCAAGCATCAACCAAAACCAACCAAGGGAGTAGAAATACCAAAAGGCCAGATATCCAAACTCTTACTTCCTTCCACCTTACCCTCCATCTTGGGGCCTCATCCCTCCACTCTAATTATAAATTTGGTCATCTCAACCAAGCCCCAACTACCACCAACACACATGATTTTAGACATACCTATTTTTGTTGAATTATCAATAACCAATCTACCTATCCTAAAATCTCCTACCTCTACTTTATCAACCTCTACCTTACCAAAATAAAAACCACCAACCAAATTCATTACCTTACCCAAAATTTTAGTCACCAAACCCACTCCTAAAAGGGCTTCCACCTTACCAACCAAGACCAAAACCCCTAAACCCTCTCCACCTTTAGCTAAATCCTAATCTACCATTTTCAAAAGAGTACTACAAGATTCTTTCTTGACCCTACCCCCTATCAGACCATTTGACCCTCTTGATCCAAAACCTATCTAGTATAATGACCACCATGTGTGCTCCTATCATAAGACACCAGGCCATGACATGGAGGATTGTAAAGCCCTCCAAACCATTATCCATAAACTCTATGATGAGGATGATATTTTAATAGAGGAACCTCCCATGGGCCCATTACCAATCCAACAACCAATAACCACTAGCCAAAACCTACATATTCCTCCAATCTCACCTCAAAGTTATGTGGAACCAAATAAGTCTCCTAACCTAATTCCTCTCTCTATCCATACCATTCATGTGGTCAAAAAAGCACAAAAAAAGGATAATGGGAAGGCTAAAGTGTCCATCCCATAGACATACCCATCTTTTACCTCCCAACCAAACCCTACGCAAACATCTTCACCTTCACCCAAACCCATGGCATCTATCTTAGGTGCCTCCTAATCTAACCATTCTGAGTCCATTAGGAGAGTGGTGCTCAAATAACTTCACCAAAACCTGATAAAGATGAGATTATATGAATAGATTACGGCTTCACCTCATCATCACCAAGTAATTACATAGGTATTTCAATTGATAGAGGTCTAACTTGAAGACCCTCAACCACTAGTAGCCTTTATTGGTACCCTCTAAATTTCTAATATTATCACCTTCAGGGATTTAGAAATACCTTCTATCCATCTAAATAACCAAGATCCCCCTCTCTTTTTACTAATTAGATAAACCAAAGTTGTATCAAATGAATCATGATTGATGGGGGATATAGTATTAATATCATCTCCTCCCAAGCCTATAACCAACCCAACCTTCCAAATAATGTCAGGTGTAAAACCATGACCATCCACCATTCCTTTAATGATACCATGACCACTACTCTAGGAATGGTTTTCCTTGATATCTATGTAAGAGCTCACACACTCATTAAACTCTTCCATGTATTAAAAGGTGAATTCCAATACAATGTGTTGTTAGGAATACCTTAAATCAAATCCATGGGTTGTGTTCCCTCTACCCTTCATCATTACATTAAATTTGAGCATGAATGCTAGGTCATCACCATACAAGCTGACCCAAGTCCCTTCTCAACATGAAACATGACCTACCAACCCAATTACATCCTCTTACCCCCATCTAGCATACCCTCATTGACAAGGGACAAAGCCTCCATCATGAAAGAGGAAGCCCTACCTCCCTCTACCAATGAGACATGCACTAACTCATCCATCCCATTTGATTATATCCCCACCTCATACCCTTTGGAATCCACATTCCACCATCTTTCACTAGGGGAATATCACCTCCTTGCCCTTGACACTTTCCCTACTCCCCAAGAGTATGGGAAACTTGACCACCAACTTGGGTATGACCCTATATTAGGGTAATTGTTCCCTTTGTACCTTAAAATTATCTAACCCATTTTATTTATGGGGGACTCAACAAACTACTTATTGCTTCCATCACCTCCCCTTTGCCTCTACCATTCACCTCTAGCTTCTCTTACCTAAACAAGCCAATTTTTTCTAAAACATACCTTCATAGGTGTGCTTGGAAAGGATTTGATCTTGGATGATATGAGCATGGTCCACATGAGTTGGTATCCATTAAGACTTGAAATCCTCATAAAAATAATGGCCTTGGTTTCATTCTACCTACCAAGAAATAAGTTGTTTAAACTACCTATCACCACCATTATTGAGGAAGACACCCCTTCCTCACTAACCTCTTCCTCAGCTACATGTGAGGATGATGGCATCATAACACCTAAATTTTTATTTCATAAACATGATTAGCCTTGAACCCCTAACTTATCAAAAAGAGGGGGAAACCATGACCATCCCTTTGACCCATCTTGAGATGATAGGAGATGACTCCCCTACAATTAACACTCTTAAGTGCCTAGATGATGATTCTATTCTCACCTACCTTGGTGCCCCAAATTCCTCCATCCATAAATCCCTTACTCCTGAGACTTTGACCATGTTGAATGAATCCACCATGGATATCAACTTGGGTACTCTAGAGAACCCCTACATTATCAAAATTGGCCAATAATTAAATGCCAAGAAACTTCAAGCCTTCCCCTCCTTTCTCCAAGACTACAACATAGCATTTTTTTGGTCTTATAGTGACATGCTTAAGATTTACCCTACCATTGTTACCTATAACATAGTCACCCACCATGATGCCAAGCCCATCAAGTATAAAATTTGACACATGTACCCTTGTATAGCCCTTCTCATCAAATAAGATCTTCAACATCTTCTATCTATCAATTTCATTTAACCCATTGACTATCCCTAATGGGTCTCAAATGTAATACCTATCACCAAAGACATAGGGGGGACTACACATTTGTGTAGAATTTTTTGACCTCAACCTCACTTTCCCTAAGGACAACTACTATCTATTGAGCATTGACCAACTAGTTGATCTTACAATTGGCAATGAGATGTTTTCTCTCATGGATAGATTCTTGGATTACAATTAGATATTAATTTCCCTTGAAGATCAGCACAATACCACCTTTACCACCCCATGGGGGAATTTTTACTATAGAGTCATGCCTTATAGATTAAATAATGTTGGTGCAACCTACCAACATGCCGTGAATTACATCTTCCATGACCTTATCCATCAGATTATAGAGGAATATGCAGATGACCTTCTCAGAAAATCCAAAATGTGAAAAGATCATTTGGTCATTCTCAATATCATCTTTTAGTAGCTTATCAATTACCATTTCCACCTCAACCCCAAGAAGTGTATTTTTGGAGTCTTGTCAGGAAAGCTCCTTGGCTTTATCATTTCCCTTTGGGGTATCAAAGTCAATCCCACCAAGATCAAATCCATCCTTGACATGCTTCCTCCTATCAATCTCAATAAACTCCATAGTTTATAGGGAAATTTTCAATCCATTCATTGCTTTATCTCCCAGCTTTTTGATTGATGCCAACCCTTTCAACACCTTCTAAATAAGTATATATCTTTCAAGTGGAATGAAAATTATCAAAAAGATTTTGATTCACTCAAAAAGTAACTTTTGTCTCTACCTATCCTTACCCCTCCTAAGGATGACAGACCTTTGTACCTTTATATCTTTACAATTGACCACTCCCTAGGGTAAATGCTTGCTCATCAGGATGAAAAACATAAAGAGCAAGCCATCTACTACATTAGTTGCAAACTTGTAGTGTATGAGACTTGGTATACCCATATCGAGAATCTTTGCTTATATTTAGTCTCCATAGCCACTAAACTTTACCACTACCTTCATAGCCACAAAACCTATGTCATATCCAATACTGACCTACTCGAGTAAATGCACTCCAAGCCATACCAAAACCAATGTATGTCCATGTGGCTCATGATCTTAGAAAAAATTAACCTTGAGTTCATTTAATAAAATTCAATTAAGGGGAAAGTCATTTCCAACTAATTAGTTAAAGCACCATTATTAGACAACAAACCTCCTCCTCTTAAGTTCCATTATGAGTCCATCATGACCCTCTCAAAATCAAACTTCACCTATCAAGTCACCATGTTCTTTGATAGATCAAAGTGGCAACACCATGAGGGAGTAGGTATCATCCTTATCCCTTTTGATGGTG
>JARHVA010006814.1:245000-280000 GCA_037957365.1 Torreya grandis
ACACACACACACACACACACACACACACACACACACACACACACACACACACACACACACACACACACACACACACACACACACACACACACACACACACACACACACACACACACACACATCATGAGTCAAATAACCTCATAATATGTACAAATTGATATAAATGTCTCTCTCTCAAAAAGTACATCTCACTGCATTAGCATGCAGGCCACAATCAAAATGATATATAGTAATATATGATATGTATGAACTATATCATTTTTATGCCTCAAAGGCACCACTATCTCCTGGCATACCACTAGGCCCTGGTACCTATCATACCTATCTATCCTTGTATAGACATTTCCCACTACCTTGGTGTTACCACACTGGCACTACTTGCCAATCTCACTTTTTACTTTCCCCATCAGGGTTCATTAGGGAACGAACTCAAAACTATAGCCTCATAATACCATAACTCCTCCACTATAGCTAGGTATCATTACATGAGGATGGTACTCAATGGTATTGTAGGTGATGATGGTCCTCCTCTTCTCTACCTTAGGGAGTCCCTCTCTTATGTAACCAAGGATAATAAATCCATATCCTAGTCCCTATCACCTCTAAAAGTCACAACCTAACCATGTAAGGTAGGTCCCTACCCCTATAACATTATGACCTATACTTGTGTTGTGGCTAACATCACTCTTACCTATCTATTAGGTCCATCCACTTGTGCCTATTCCCTTTGACCCCCTCTCCTATTTGGGTCCACATCCATAGGCCCCTTACCACTATCATCATCACCAAAATCCACTACCATGTATAACTCCTTGTACCATGCCATGTAACCATCTATAGATCTTGCATCATATATTTATGTCCTAGTTGGTATCTCCTCATGATCTAACAATGTTAGCATGGGATGTTACTCTGGTAATAATATCTTTAAATCCTCACACATATACCTAGGAAATAAACTTGGAATACCTTATAAAATACTAAACTACCTCTACACCCTATCAAATGGGATGAGCTCCACCTCTCCATCCCTCTAGTTGAGAATCCACCTATAACTCTATAAGGATATGTCTACCTCTTGTAGTTATTCCATATTATAAATTGGACATAGGGCCTCTTGATAATGTCATTGATCACTAGTGTACCTAGTGGACCCCTAAACCAATCCACATCATAGGAACCTCCCCTTACACCTGAAGCAGTGAAGTTACCTATCCACCACATGAACCCAACAAGGATCTCAATCTACATATATCATTCCCATGGAAATCCTGCTAGCCTCAGTGCCTATATGTTCCCATAGGCCAAATAATGTATGACTAGGTTGACACTCATACAATACCTCTTATGGGACTTGAAGCTCTACAACTCCCTATATATCTATACTAAGAGAATAGGTACCTAGTTGAATATAGTCCACCCTAGTATTATCTCAACCAAAACCCATAGTAAGAAGTATGGGAACCTCTTTCTACTTGATTCAATGAGGGAAACATGAGATGACCATCATAAGCATCATCATGAGTCTCTTCTCAACTAGATCCCTCTGATATATCATGATGTAGATAAAATCCCTATTTTTCCATTTGACTTGATCACTATCATCTTTATACAAAAGATCAATATGATCCTCTCACTCCTCTAGCTATATTTGATAGATCAAATCACCTTAAATAGATAATCATTTGATCTTATGTACATTTCCAGGAAAGATATTCATCTCATCAATCGGTAGTAAGGTGTTAGTAGCAGGATCTCATCTCTCAATGAACACTATGATCATGGATGAATCCTAAGGCACATGAAGATAATGCCTCATTGCTTCCATCCCAACCTCTTCCATATGGGCCCAATTAGCTAGGGTCATCCCTTAGTGGATCTCTACAAAGATGAGTAGTACTCAAACATGCATCTATATCTACTCCCTAGCCTACAACAATTCATTAAAAAATATAGCTTAGTCACCCACACCATTATTTCCTACTAACACCTACTATACCTTACCCTTTAGATTTACATAATGACTAATTTCTCTACCCATCTTACCTATCTTAACCATCTAACCTATAAGGTTAACCTATATCTAGAAACTAACATCTAGTTTGCCTTAGATTTTAAATTTTTTTTAGAAAGCCTATCTTTTTCACTAGTCGATTGTCGATGATGATGGTGACTGTTGATGGTCAAACATCCATTTTCTTAAGGATGTCAACCATCGATGGTCAAACTTGACAACTATCAATCATTGTGGGTGTTTTGTGAAAAGAACATCCAAAACCTACCCACCCAAAACCAAATAAATCAAAACCAAAACCTCCTACCTTTCTAACCTAATGTACTTACCCACCTAATTCATCTACCTACCCATTCAATTTTCCCATTTACTCATAGATTTACTCAAAACCCCCAAAAACCCTAACTAGGGCATAATAATTCAAACCCAAGCATTCAAACCTAACCTACCCTCAAACCTCAATGAAATTACAAAATAATGCTAAGATACCAATTGTAAAACCTCCCCTACCTCATTTTATGACTACCATCTAGACATCATCCATAGACCTACCCATTCTCATCCATGTTTAAATGCTCCTTACATCTTCCCTAGTCCTCTAGGTCTAATAAATCCAACTAAGCAACCTCTCACCTCTGAGAAATCACCATAAGCAATATTTCAACTAAAAAATGCTAAAATCCAAAGCTTCATAGTCAAAAGTAAAGATAACAGTCACTTTTCACTTTTGACCCATGGACTTTTAGGGTTTTCACCCCAATCATTGATGGTTAGGGTGGCTTTTGATGGTCATCCTTGTCATCTTTGAGCACCATGACCATAAATGGTTAGGAGGCTCACCTTTTTATAATCACCTATAAAAAAACCATTTTTTCTTAGTAGAACCAAATCACACCCACCTTGGAGACTACCTTCTCCACCCACCTCAACCACCTTGCCACCTCATCATTAGTCTATTTTAGCCTAACTAGTACATGTTTTGTGATGAATTTTACTTGGTATTTTTTTATCATAGTGAAAACATTTCCATGTTGACCCTTTTTTAATCATGCTTACCTGACCCATTTGTGTCTTCACAAGAGCACTCCTTACCTCAAATACCCATGACACTTGACTAGTTTTTGTTTTCACTAGGATCACCTCCTGCCTTGGATACCCACCAAATCACAAACATTGCCTAAGAAACATGAGAGTGTTACTAGATGCCATGCCTAAATTTAGTCACATGGTCCTCTTATCACTTGTCTTTTTAGTACTACCCTTTATTTTTACCAACTATGGAAACCTAGTCAATGCACAATCATGGCTATCACACTTTTTGTCATACTTTATGCATTTATTTTTGCTTCAGTGCCCAACGTATCATACACCTTCATCATCCCCTTTTTCCACCTTATCAAACCCATACCTAATTATATTTTACATCATCAATTACTAATTTGAGGGGGAATACCTCCTCTCAAACTTAGGGCATTGGACCTTTGACTAGCAATCCATTTTTGTTTTTCAACTTGTTTATTCAAGGTTGCATAACAAAAAAGGGAAAAATGTAGGTGCCAAAAATATGGACACTATGATTCTAAATTTCAAAGTTCCCCTAGACCACTTTAAGACCCATTTGGGACCAATCTAACCCTCTGACCCCTAATTGAGTCTAACTTGTGGTCATTTTTCCCAACTGACTTGAACTAGGTTTTACCCACCTTTTTCCATTCACCTTTATCATCGATGGTTAGGGTGAAGATCCTTGTCCAATAACATGCAAGCCACTCACCTTAATTTTTAAACAATAGATCATCTAAATCTATATCTGAGCTATTGTATGCATAAGTTATAATTAGAAATCTTAGTTAACATCTTTTTGTGCTCTCTTGCCTTGCCTATAAGAATAGAGGAGTAGAGAGGTGAAATCCATATGTAATTGTTATCAATATATTGTACATCTAAAGTTCCTTTATTTTACATGTCAATCATCATCAACAATCTATAAATCTAGCCATCATGTCAGAGAGCCAACTTCCACCACTACTTTGCCAAAGTGCCAAGTACCATTACTCTACCAAAATCATGTCAGATTCCACCAACGAGTCAACCACCTCAAACTCCCACCTAATCAACTTTCAGTAAGATAAGTATTTGTTTTCCAATATTTAATTACTTTATTTTCCTTTCACACTTAGCCTAACACCAAACCATCTCCTAAAATCCAACTCTGGGATCCCTTCAATCTAAATATTTACCAACCCAAACCTACACACAGTAACCATCAACATTTGTTTTAACCATCGACAGTCTACCCAACCACTGACAGTTAGCTTGACTATCAATGGTCACTTTAACAATTGACAATCACATTAACAACTAATGGTCACTATGGCAAGAAATTTTAGCAAGTTATTTCCACGTACATACGCTCAACCAAATCTAATTTTCTACATAATTTTATAAAATAGACCCAAGCCATCTGGCATTAGTTTTAACTTTTTTATCTCTATATTAGTCATTTTTAGTCTATTTCTTTATCAAACATTTTTTGTGTTCAATTTTAGTACCTTTTAATTATTAATGCAAGTATTTTATCATTTTGTTTATAACTTTAATTATTTAAAACATGTAGATTGATATCCTATGAGGAAGGTCTTGCTTCTAAGATATAGCTAATGCTAGGTAATCCACTCAGAAAACCTATCTAACCAACCATTTACTTTAGTGTTGTGTTATTTATAGGTCATCTTCCCAATCTAAAGAGGAGTTATTCATAATCATCTAATTTAATGTCCATATAAGCAAATAGGTTTTTAAACCATACCCATATTTAGTTTTTCTTCTTCCCTTCCAAAATATAAGCTAAAATTCACTGAAACATGGCCACCCTCATTCTTTTATTCATCTCTTTCATCACTTTGTAAATCCTCATATTCTTAGTTTTTATGGCTTTTCAGTCCTTTGACCATTGCATTTACATTTTTACCCACTCATATTTAGTCTATGAATCAGGTTATATCCTTGGGCTGTGATTGCCAATTTTTTCTACAAGGGCACCACATTTAAACCAATCACTGAATCGAATCACCTCTACTAGGTAAAAACCAATTATCAATGATAAAAATCAGCATGACTAGGGAAAAATTATTTTATCATCCAATCAAATTCACTTTAGTGGGGCACATTATTCTTTCCTTTCTCTATATAAATGCTCTCCTTTTTCTTTTAATTCCAAGCTCTATAGACTTTCCCCTTGTTCTAGTAGTTTTAAAAGTATGTAACTTGTCTCAAGATTGATCATTCCTTAAGCACATAGTTTTCACCCTCCTTTAGGTGTGTTCAAAATGTGTCACTTATATTTTTGTATTGTATACTTCTAACTTTCCCCAATCTTGGGGCCTATTATATTTTTTTCACTGAGAATCAATGCATGAATGCATTATCTCATATGGATTTATTCTCATCCATGGGTTAAATTCACTCTCTTTCACTATTTTCAAGAGTCCATCCCTTTATTTCATCCTCATATGTCCTATCGAGGGGGAATAATGGGTCATTTCCTTCCAACTTATTCTTGACAACTCTTTTCTTTTTCTTTGCCCAAATGTCTTGTGATGCCTTTTCAAATAGGGGCAAAATGTAGACATATAATTCCTAACACCATTGCATTGAAATTATCAATCTTACTCAAAATTCACTCAAATGCAAACTTTAGGCCAAAATCACATAAACACACTAAATGATTTGAGTGTGTTGTATAAAAGTGCTGATTTAGGCTAATATATCCCTAAATGGGCTAATGCATTTGATGTGATTATTAACTTTTCTCAAATCATTTCGAGCCAAAATGACAAGAACACAATTTAACAATCTAAACCATTGAATTATTCTAATTCAAAAGCACACAACACATTCATGTATTATTTGATGTAAATAATATTATAAATAGAATATTAGTCTATATGAAACTAACACCTTCTTCTAATTATACTCTAGACAAATTATAACCTAATAACTTGACATTTTGATTATTTTGATTAAGTGGACAACCAATTTCCATGGAATTGTATAAAATTTAATTAACTTCACTTAAGTAAATTAATCCATCAAGGGATTAAGTGTAAAATCCATGGAATTTATTGAAGATATATTAATTATAAATTAATTCCTAATATTTGCATCATTAGGAGACATCATTTTTGGGGTGGCATACATAAGCCATAAATGGAACAAATATCAAGTTTATGGCATTCTATTCCTCTTTAGTTATCTTTTATTCCAAATATTAATGGGGATATTTATAGATTAAGAATACAAAATTTAATTGATTCATGGACACACGTATTGAAATCAGGTGGATGGTCATGGTTGATTTTGATCATTTCTAAAAATCTATAAATAGGAGAGACAAGACTATCATTTTTAAGATCTTTTGGTGTAAACTTATTATGAATAATTTTTTTCACAAGTAATCTTTTATGTAGTGTTATTATTCTTAATTTACAATAGGATAGATTCAATATTGGCATAAAATTGATCAATTTCATGAGCCTAGTTTCATTGGTGCATTAAGAGATGATGGAGGAACAAGCCACTCATCATCGACAAAGACTTGGAGCACCAAATCAAGGGAAAAATCATGATTTTAGCTAAATTTGGAGGTGGGATGCTCTTGAGAAGGTTTGACATGTATTATTTATTTTAATATCTCTTAATTTTAATTTTCAAAACCCCATTAATGGAGTTAGCTTTGTGAGTTATGTTCTTTATGCTTATTTGAGTTTTATTTACCATTGCTTAATCTAACTCACTTTGGATTTCATCTATACAACCTCTTCAGACAATTTTAGTGGATCAACATTTTCTCCAATGGGGTTTGGACTTCATTGGCCTTATTAATCCACGTTTAATCTTGGGTCATAAGTGTATCCATAATGCCATGGATTAATTCACCAACTAGACAAAGGTAGTATCTTTGAAAGAAGTAAACAAATCTAGTATGTTCAATTTTTATGAAGGTTTTCTTACAAAATTTGTCATTTCTTCCACCATTTTTTAAAATAATTCCATGGAATTTTTGGTAGGTAGGATTAGTCAATGGGATATTCAACATGGTGTATACCTCAACACTTTATCAAATTATTACCCATAAGGGAATGGCCTCGATGAGTCCACCAATAATAAATTTTTGAAGATCATAAGAATAAAAATTGAGTATAATAAGAGGAAATGGTATTTGAAGCTTAAGTTATCTCTATGAGATAATGGAATCGCCTACAAAAGGTATATAGCCAATTCACCATATAAATTAGTGTAAGGAAAGGAAGCAATAAGGAAAGGAAGAAAGGTTGCAAATTTCACTTGAGTTCCCTACTTTAGAAATAATGAATCAAATAGAGTTATTGGATAATGAAAAAATAGAGGTGAGGTATTATAAGATTATGGAATTGGAAGAATTTATAAATTAGTCAATGTTAGCCATGAAAATTCATCAAGTACAAGTGAAGAGAACCTTTGATAGAGGAGCATCTTCAATAAGTTTCAAGGACAAAGACTTGGTTCTCAAGTGAGATGAGGATAGAGATAAAATAGGAAGTCACACCAAGTTTGACTCACTTTGGAGTGGCCTTTACACAATATCTAGCTATAAATTCCACAATGCCTTCTAACTTGACAAGATGGATGGTGAGGAGCTTCTAATCCCAGTCAATGGGATACATCTACAACTTTATTACTAAGAGAGAGAGAGTTTTTGTTCATAGTTTGATTTATTTTCCTCTAAGTGTTATCCTAGAACATTAGTTTTTTATATTATTTTTTAATAAGTGCTTAGCTAGAACATGTGTTTTGTAAGCTAGTTTGCCCTTCTTTGTGCATCTTCCTTTCCTTGTTTTGAAGGGAAAATTATTATTTTATCTTGCATCATGAATTGTAAAAATTGGTAAAAGTATTTTCATGTTAATTTTAGAATGTATGAAATATTTTGTGAGTCCAAAATAAATGTTATTTTACAATTTCACAAGCATACCAGGCATGCTTCCTAGTTGAGTCACCAAAATGCTAACAAGTATGACCTCATATGTCAAACTATCACACTTACAATTTGAAACTTTGATCTTCATAATTTTTTTACTCTATGTATTATGTTATGTCCTTTCAATGTTCATTTGAAGTCTGTTTAGCAAAATTTAAGGTAAATTTGATGATTTTAAGGTTTTATTCATCATAGCTATATAGATGTCTAACCACTTCTTGACCTATTTTTAGTGAGGTTACAATGTGTAAAGGAGTATAGGGTGTTTGGGTAGGTATAATATAAGGTTTTAAGGTCATGACATGTTCTAAAAAGGATTTAACATGTTGGTGATATTCTTGGCTAACATCATAACCCATTTGGTTATATTTTGGATCACTTTATGGATTCTAGAGAAGGTTTTGAAAGCAAATGGTAGTATAGTAATATAAAAAAGTAATTATGTATTTTTTTAGACATGAAAAGGTCTAAATAACACCTTTATTATTATTTTCATGATATTCTTTATGTGATCATGAAAGTTTTAGTGCTAAAAAGGGCTCTTTTGAGGTTGTATGTACAAATTTTCAAGGTAAAATTAAATTAAATGCATATTAAAGACTTAATTTATTATTTTAAATGTAATATAAATGGTTTTTAATGAGTTTTAGGTGCCAAAATGTATAAATCTTATTTTTTTCTCATATCAACTTCTTTGACAACTCAAGGAAGGTCATCAATTTTTATTCAGTACAACTAGGAGAGAGAAGGTCTAGCCAAAATAAATTAGGAAATTATAGGGACAATAATGAAATTAAATTTAGTGTTATTTTTTTTCACATTCATTCCCTTATCTTTATAAACAATCATTAAGAGTACAAGGGGGTCATTATGTCTTAGTCATCCAGATAGGGTCTAGGTTTGCCTCTATTTCTTCACTTAAAATTTTTTTGAAGAAAAATAGTTATAGTGGAGTGATTATAGAATAAAATAAGAAATTTTAATTGTTTTAATCATCATGAACTTGTTTTTATAATGGGTTTTTTGGAAATAAAATCTTTACATATGTTGATTATCAAATCCAGTAACTTAAAAGCATGTTTTTTCTAGTAACTAAGTATCTCCATATTTAAGGATTATCAAGTTCATTTTTTAATCATGATACACATATTAATTTAAAAAATTCACATGCATCCATATTTAATAATTGATTCCATGAGATAGCCATAGTGAGAGGGTATTTAGCTAGGTTCAGTCATAAAGTCATGAGTTTCTATTATTGAAGGTCATACAGATGGAATCATCAAGATAAAGTGGTATGTGGAGGATATTGATGTATTTTAATAGTAATATTAATAATATTCAAGGTGAAAAGTATTAAAAAATATAATAAAATATCTAATTAGGGTTGTATATGCTTAAATGACATATTCAACCATCTGTTTCATGATCAGAAAAGGCTTGTGATACACTATGTTCACCTAGAAGTGAGTTACAAAGGTGTCAAGTGAATATTCAATGTGATCTAATCCATTTTAGGGATGAATTATTTTCAATATGTCACCAATTTTCAAATCAATATCATTAAAGAGGACTTTGAAGCACATATTTGTAGACTTTTAGGTTTGTTAGCAAAGTTTAAGGTAACAACGTAGTTTTATTATTTGAAAGGCTTTAAGGTTGGTTGAGGTATTATTTAATATTGTACCAAGTTAAGTAAAAATTAATGAGGTGTCCTACTACCTATCACTCTTTAAGGGCCAATAAATACTCCATTTCACTATTTGGATAGTTTAAGGTTTTTTAGTAGCATTTAAGGTAAAAGGTCATTTTTATTTTCATGATAGTCATGCCTTTGAGTATCAATTTGATGCTTCTCCAAGTTGATTCAAGGTGAGGGAGAGTAGATGAGAGTATTATCACCATATTTGTAATTTTACTAACCTTGTCATGCCTTCTTCTATCTATATAAAGGCTAGTTTAAGGACCAAATGATTATCAATAGGTTTATGTGTCTTGTTTTAGACCTACTCTTGAAGTTTGGAAACTTGTAGAAGTGGTAAATTAATTTCAGGATTATTTAAAGGGTGTTAGTTATAATATTGAAATATCCCATCCTAAGTGAGTATTCAAGGCACCAAATAATAACCTACATGCTTGTTTTGATAACGTAAGTTAACTTCAAGCACGGATGAGGAGGATGTAATGTTTTTAATGGGATCCTTGTGCCTGTGTGTGTGTGTGTGATAATACAATGGAATTTTTTTATGTAAGTCAATGTTTAATCACTTATATACCAAGGAAGTCATTAAATGCCATCAAGGAGCATGAGCATATGAAGAAACTCCAACTCTCATATATAAACCTTGCATATAAATTGACTATATATATAGTTTTAACATGTGAGTGGGTGAATTTTGGGTTGTATAATGATAGAAAAAAATTAATAGAGTTGTGGAAGTAGATGAAATAGGAAAGAGACCAGATTTGATATAATATTCAAGTTTAAAGACTTAGATAATTATCTTTAACAATCCATACAAGCAAGAAAAGAGCCTTGTAGGTCATCTTTTTGAAAAAAGTGTATTGGTTCATTTCAAAGAGGTTTGGTATGGAAAGATGACTTTAATAAAATAATAAGAGATTAAATAGACTCATGAAAACATCTCATTTAGTTGAGTTTAAAAATAAGACAAAATTAATTAATATCATAGTAATTCATTGAGTTCATAAGCCCAATGATCGTATATAGGTTTAAATACAAAGATGAGAAGATGAATGTTTGTAAAACACTATGAAGAGGCCAAAAAAAATTATATTATAATAATAATATAAATTTAATGAATATGAGTGACCTTCATGTTGTTAATGACCTAATTAAGGAAGTCATATTTCATAGACTTAGCACTACAATCATCATAATGACCACCTACAACTATATATGTTTAGACATTAAAAAAATGCTTTATATTTGTTAATATGAAAGTCTTCAAAGTGTGAAAGAAAGGTTTTAATATTTCAATACAATAGTAGTGACCTTTGAGTTTTTAATTAATTGTCTTTGAACCAAAACTCTAAAATTTTAGTCGAACTCTATGACCACCTACATGTTAGTCTAAACAACTCAAGTTGGTTCCAGGTTTGATGAGAAGACAATGCACTTGAGGAAAATTCAAGTTTATCTTAGGTATATGCACAAGTTTTTGAAGGAAATAAATAAAAAATATATCTAAATGAGTTTAGATAAAGATGATCAAAAGACTCTCTAAACCTTGTAGTCACCTACAACCTAATCATGGCATTGAATAAAGACCATACAATCATGTGTATATCAATATGGTGAAATTTGGGTTTGTTAAAGATGATACAAGAACATGAGAGACATAAGAATGTGATAAAAGCTTACAAAATTATTTAAAACAATATATGAACTCCTAAAACAACCAAGAAATGAGGCAGACATAATAGCTAGGGTCAATGTGATATACTTGACTTCAAAACCTCAAATGTATGAAACACAAGTTATAGAGATAATGGAGGGGAAATGACCATTGATGGTGATTTAACAACCTCACATGATTTTTCTCAAATCAAAAAAAATAACGAAAACTTTAATTAAGTGTCAAGCATCACCTATAGGCTTCATATCTCTCTCAACTTGTATTTGCGAATAATGGATCCATAGATGGGAGATTAGTATAGTGTTAGTAAATTAAACCAAATTAAAATAAACACATTAAACACTAAAACCTCTAGCATAGACACTAGGGAGAGCATAGGTAAAAAACATAAAATGAAAATAATAAAATAAGTAAAATAATGCATACAAGCAATGGATCTAGATATGAGATCAAGAGCAAAGGAATACATGAAACCAACACAAGATATATATGGGAAAACATCCAAGATGTAAAAACCCACACAAATATTATTCATATTATGATAAACTAACAAATACCTAATATAGTATTTCTTCATCTCACTTCTTATAAATAAATCATCACATAACTTGGAAATGTGTTCTCCATTGTTCATTTATCTCAACTCTCCTTTTTTTATTGCATCCTATAATATAAAATATTATTATATAGGCAAGGTAATCTGATAATTATAATGTGACCTTTTCCAACTACCACATTAATAGGTCCAACCTCTCCAAATTTCATTTGATATATTTTCTTATTTACCTACATGAAGATAAATTCATGATAAATAATAAAATATATTATTATTTAACCAATGTAATTTAATGTATTAAGGGTACATAAATAACACCACTTAACCATTAATTATTCCAATACTCCCCCTTAATTTTAAGTTGAGATACATGTCATAATCACATCTATAACAATGAATTTATACTCCATGAGTCATCCACATGATAAATTTTAGGAGGTAACAACATAATGAACTTACACTCCATGAACCATATACATGATGAGTTTTAAGAGGTAATAATTATAGGAAACATCCTTCATCATGCCATAGTCACCTTTAAAGGAATTATTATATGTAAAAATAGTCACCCAAAGTTATTGCACTATTTAAATATACATACCCAAAGGTATTACACTATGTAACTGTAATTAGATAGTCACCTTTAAATAAATTACATTATAAAACTATAGATACCCAAATGTATTAAAATATGTCACCATAGGCACATAAACATATTTAAAGGAATTCCACTATACACCAATAAACACCTAAAGGTTTTGCACTATGTCTCCATAGGCACTTTTAAAGGAATTACACTATGTTACCCTAAACCACTGAGTGTGAGTTTAGGCTAGAATTATCATGATACTACATCCCACAATGAGAAAATATCACACAATTTCTCATGAATAATCAACCAAGCATATTGGAGTCTTTTATAACACAAGGGCCTCCATTATACTAAGTATTAGGTACAATATAGACTCCCATATGAAGTTTAACAAAATCACATAAAGTGATATATTACAATGCTTTAAAATTATAAGTATAGCTAGATACAAGAAAATAGATGACCTACATGGATATTAAGAAGTGACATTGCCATGCATACTCCTCATAACTGACAACTTTGATAGATCCAAAATTTAATGAACTTCAATAGGATTTATTGTGTTGGTGTTGCATTATATTTTTCACTAAAGCTATAAAAATTTGAATATTACCAAGAAGGTTGATACAATGAAGAACTTACACATGACATTCTTATATCATCTTTCATAGCCACAAGACTTCTTTAGCAACATCCACATGAGGTGCTCCAATTGATAGTACCTACACCAAACATAAACACATATCCATAATTAGACTCATCATAGTATATTTAGCATCACAATAACCAAATGAATTAACATAATCAATAAGAAGAATAATATAAACCAAAATTTGTAATTCCTTTTATATAACCCAGTATTTGTTTTGCTAATTTCCAATGATCCAAGATTAGATATTTCATGAATTTGGAAGAACCACCCACATCATATGAAATATATATCTTAGTAATGGTTAGATAAATCAAACCAATAAGATATCTATATATATGGGTTATCTTTATCACACAGGTTTTGGATAAATCTTAACATCAATTTCAATAGGAGTGGATGTAGGATTACAATCAATCATGTTAAATTTAACAAACATTGTATGTGATGTCCATACAATAAATTCACTGATAATTTGATACTAAGTTATCCAAATATTATATATCTTATTATGAATAAATCATAATATAATTTGAGTCATGAAGATATCTTCTTCATTTTAATGTTGATACTACAAGTTTACATTTTATGCCAAACCAACACAAAAAATATTTAGAAAACAAACTTTTTAACATGTTTTATACTTGATTTTGTAATAAAAACAAATATTCTAGTAAACTATACTAGCCACTTAGTTGATTGCAAAACAATTCAAAAAACATAAAGAACCACAATAAAGTAAAAAATCACAAGTGTTGTAAGACAACTTATACACTAAAATTAATAAAGGGAGGCTTCAAATTAAAAAAATTACCATCCCAATATGTATGAAACATTTATTTGTCACATGACCATCTTTGACAAAAAATATGACAAATCAAGGGTGTTAAAAGTGTCACAAACTTCACGTGTGAGATTTTTCATGGCTAATAATCCAACTTTTTAACTAATTATTTTAAAATAAATTGATTAATTTTGATTAAAAAACATATTAAGATTTATATTTGATTTAAGGACCTTGGATCTACAAGTATTTTCCAAAAAAAAACTATTCAAGTTTCCTTTGTCTAATACAAGACCTAACATGTAAGCTACATGATTTAAAACATATTTAATTTATTTTTATTTTTAAAGTCAAAATATTAAATGCATGTAAAATAAGTATCTCCTGACTATATAAATAAAAAGAACTAATTATTTTTAAATCTTTTTGGAAAATACAAGTCAACACAAAAACGGCCCACCATGTGCTTCCATGGAAAAAATATTTGATTTAATAAATACAAAATTAAAAACTATACTAAACATTGTGTTTTTATTTTTATGGAAACAAAAAAATAGTGGCACACTTGTAGAAGTTGACAACAACTAGGGAGCTTAAGGAGATCAAACCAGGTCTTGAGAACTCCTTAAACACCTTACATAGGCCCTTTGAAGCATTTACCAAGACTAGATCTAAGGTGAAGAGTCAAAAAATGATTATTTCTATTGCTACTACTATATAGAGCCATACAATGGCACCCATGGATGAAGAAAAAAAGCCATATATAGAAATAATGCCCAAGGGAACTATCCAAGTAATTTTAGAACACTTAAAAACTAAGAAATCATCCAATAACCATTAGAGGAGAGTAAAGATTGATCTAAAATATTTTTTGATTATTTTTTCCTCTAGGGAACCATACATAATTGCTTATGAGGAGAATAAAAATTAAATACAATACTTTACACTCCTTTTCATGTTCTGGAGTGGCATTTGAACACCTAATCTACCCAATTTATTCCTTATAGACCATAAAAGGATAAAAATTTAATTAAGAATTAATTTTTTAAATAATTTTCTACTTCATAGGTCATAAAAAGATGTTCAGGAGGAGAGATAAAATTTTAAATCACCTATAGGGGTCCAAATTAGGTGAAGTAAAGATAAAAAATACATGAAAAATACCAAACTAAGCCAATGGAGGGTTCATAATTGATATTTTATGCCCCAAAACTAAAAATATACTAATTTGTATCTTTCATATGCTAAAACATATAGCTTATAAGAGACAAAAAATTGAAAATATTAGAAAAATACCTTAGATGCTCTAAGGAAACTTACAAAGGCTAAGAGACTTATTTTTGACTAATTTAGATGAAAAATAATAGTAAATAATATTGAAATCAAATTTACTTATTGGATCCTTAGGTATAAGATCATACCATAGGCTGTGCAAATCTTCCACATGGTTGAAAATGACTTCAAAATGGATATAGTTGTCAGATCTCTCAAAGAATGCTTTTGGTTCATAGATCACAAACTTGAAAAAATTAGAATCCTAAAAATACTTTTGTGAGCATGCCATAGAATAAATAGATATATTTTTGAGTGAAAATTAACTTGAACATAACTCAATAAGCCGAATCTATAACCTTGTTACTTGATCAACACATCATAAAATCTGATACCATGATAAATTAGGCAAAATAATGCATATGAGCAATGGATCTAAATATGATATTGAGAGGAATGAATACATTAAACCAACACAAGATATGCATAGGAAAACGTCTAAGTGGTAAAATAACCCACAAAGATTATTCATATTATGAGAAACTAATAAGTACCTAATACATTCTTTATTCCTCTCACTTCTTCTTAATCAATCTTCACATAGCTTGGAAATGTGTTTGCCACATTTTCTAATTTGCCTCAAATCTCCTTTTTTTAATTGAATCTTATATAGACAAGGTCATATGACCATTATAATGTGATGTTTTCCAACCACCACATTAACAGGTCCAACCTCTCCAGAGATCATTGAATATATTTTATTATTTATTTACACAAGGATAAACTAATGATAAATAATAAAATATATTATTATTTAACCAATGTAATTTAATTTATTAAGGGTACATAAATAACACCACTTAACTAAATTTAACACACTAAAACATAAACACCTCTAGTATAGACACTAGGGACAGTAGAGGTAATAATCATACAATGAAAACACAACTAGAAAATAAAATAAATAATTTATTTACCTTAATTATAGCTCCAAAATGTCTTGCTGAAGTGGTTTGTTTAGCTTTGTGCATCAATAAATCTTTGTCAATGAAGCTCTATTTGGCTTTACCTCTCTTTGGCACCTTGGTTTGGATAATTGGAATATGTAGTATGAAAAGGCTTCTTACATCTATTTGAGCATAATAACTTTACAGCAAAATAGTTTATTGATCAATAGGTAGGGCCTTGTATTTATATCCTCCAAAGTTGACTCTCACTGAAGGTGAATTAAGGTTGAGTTTAGACATGGAATGAATTCAAACTAACCTTAGGTTATTTGGGGTTAATTCTAGTTGAGTTAAAAAGGTATCATGTAATTATGATTTTAAATTAATATGCATGTTTCTAAGATTATATATTTTATGAGAACTTGACAACTCATAAAGGCAATGATGAAGAAGCATGATATTTTGGGTTTTTGAATTTCCATTTTTAGATATTCATTAACGTAGCTAAGAATTTAATCTTATTTAAATAATTTATTAATTTTGATTAGAATATTATCTCTTTTAATAATTATTTAAGTTCCCTACTTAATGGGTTCATAGGCCAAACTACCATTTGTTAGGTCTCAAGGTGATTCGGGATGAATCTATGGAAAATTATTATTACATAAGGTATAATACACCAAATAAGGATGCCTCAACATGATTCTAAGCATCAACTAAAGATGAATGAACTAAATTGAGATAATTAGTGATTTCTAGGCTTAATTTTCTTAATAGGTTTCACTTGGGATTGCGAGATGTAGTTTTTAATATGGTTCAAGAATACAGAGTGTTTGCCTAGGGCCTGATTGTATTGGCCAACTTCTATTGAGAGTTGTACATGGGATCTTATAGAGGATCAATGATCCTAGGCCCATATCTATTATTGAAAATATGATATTTGGAGCACATAGACATAGAGTGACCTTTGGGTACACATACTGATAGATATCCCCATGAGCTTATAATATTTGGATGGTACATAATTTTGGTAGTACAAAGATATCATGTATGGGAGATTCAATTATATAGATAGGTGTTTGATAGATTATGACTAGAGTAGATTATATGGATGCATTATAGATATGTCCAATAGGGATGGACCAAAGATGTTGACGTCACTTGATTAATTTTGATAGAGTTTTATCTTACTAGACATCTAGAATATATCATTGGTTGGTACAAACCTAATCATGTAAAATGGTAGTTTGGGAAGACGTAAGATGTGCCTGGTGAGGAGAACCTATTTACCTATAGTGACAGAGAGAAAACTAAGTGGGGGATTATTGTGGACAATAAATTATCATGAGTTGATTATGAGAGCATTTCCCTAATAGTATGGGATTACCATAATTTAATCCTAGATCCTAGAGTCACAACAACATATACATTTTAGTGGGTATTGAGATTACCACTCATACTACTAAGATGATAATCCAAGATGAAGAGGGGTTTGTGTAGAGGCCGGTATGGGCACATGTTAGACTAGGGAAGAGGTTTGCTTAGAGAGCATAGGCTTAGGTATAATACTAATAAGGATAGATAGAGGGGACTAAATGCGATGGATGTGGATGGGGGAGAATAGGGAGGTCCAAATGGGGGTCAAACAAGGGCTACAGGATAGGCTAGAGGGAGTGGAGTTTAGGTTAAATGGAGTGGAGGTGAGGATGAATGATCATTTTTAGAGAGGCTGAGGAGATAGGTATAAGTTCATACCTTAGATATTATTGAGATCACTATAGGGGTGATTATCATAAAAGGATATCTAGCTAGACAATGTACATGGACATGATAAAAGTTTATAAGGCTAGGTGGATACAATGTAGGGACATATCTAGAGTTGAGATGTTTAGATAGTCATATTTAAAATTTAGATCTAAAGCTGGGATGCTCAGATTATGAATTTCTAAAGATAGATTGGATAGTGTCAAGTTAGGGTGAGGGGTTGATGGGAGAGGTGTAGATGGATGAGAGGACCAAGGATAAGGGTGATGTAGTCATGTTAGAGAGGGGGATGGAATTAGTCATGAGGTAGATCACATGGATGACACAAGAGACCTAATACTATAGGGATTTATATGAGGTAATAGTGTCACTTGGGAAGTGCTTAATGACATTCAGGTCCATTTCTTCATAGTCAGTACATCAACCTCCTAGGGGACCACCTAGACCATCATAAGTCATATTTCATGATTTCACAATACATATATCATATCATGGATATTCATGTATTGTATTACATTGATTTCCATGGGGACCAATTATGTAATTATATATTTTGACATGGACTTTGATAGACATTATGGACTATTGATATTTTATGTGATTATGAATTTTGTGATATATGATGTGATGATGTGAATTTTGGTTATGTTATGGATAGATGAGTTAGATGATGTGATTGGTGGACATATATATATGGATCATGGATGTAATTTATGTGGTTTATTGATGTTATGTAATCCTATTTTTATGCTTATGTTGTGTGAGAGATTGATTAGATATTGATGTTAGATGTTTATATGATCGATTAGATGATGATGTGATGGATATGTTTTAGATGATATTTGTGTTGATTAATTATGGATTTATGTGGTGTGAGTTTTTGATAATGATGATATGTTTTATATCATGTTTTTTTTTTTTATGGATGATGATTATTATTATGTGACATGTAATTTTTATGATCAATGTGATAATAAAATAATCCAATGTGTTTAATTATGTGTTTCACAAATTGTGTTTGGGCAAAAAACCTCCTACACCATGGAGATGGGAGGGTATGGGATAGTAGGTTAGGATGGTTAGATTGGATAGAGGCATGATTAGGGGGATGAAGCCATTAAAGATGTAGGAAATCTAGTTTATTATTTAACATGTGAATATAAGTGTGCCAAGGACATGCTAGTGGTCAAGGGTACATTGAATTTACATTGGGTGGGAAATCCATTATGGGTGACTTTCCCAATTTTGAGTTTAGGTAGTCACTTAAGACCATCCTTGCTCCCTTTGTCAAAAATCACAAAATTTTTAAAAGATAATATAAAAATACAATAAAATTTACTAAATATGAAAAATATTTATAAAATTTAATTCTTTAAAAAAATATAACACACATATATATAAAGAGAAGACAAGACATAATAAAAAAAGATAAAATGAACTAGGGTAAGGATGTTTGATTTTTACACATCTGAGCCTAATAAACAACCTAAAGATATGATGTTGGATAATGATTATTTATAATGGACTTATCAATATGAATGATAAAGATCAAATATAAAAAATTTCCTAAGAGAAACAATTATTAGGGACATAGGTGAATATATACATTGAACTGAATGTGCCCAAAAGTTTTTTTTATCATAGATAAGATAATGATCTAAATTAGTAATAAATAACCATATTTAGGGTCTAGAATGAATGATCCAGATTTAGTTTTAGAGTGCATGATGGATCCTAGAGTAAGAGCACTATGTGACCCTTCGATAATGATAAGATTAGTGGTATCTTGTGGATCATTTCTTAAGGATGGATATGGATGGAGAAGTTGGATGCAATTTGAGGTTAGTAGGAGAAATAATCATCAAGGAAGATATGATTTGGATATGTATTAGGATGTTAAAGAATGGGATGAATGATGTGTTACAAGTGGATTGAGATACTCCAAAAGACTCCTCAACAAATATTCCCCTCTCATGATAAATAATGATTCACCCCAAATTGAAATACTTGTCTCCTAATTTTACCTAAGTATATAATATACACCCATCTTTGAGAATAGGGTCATATAAAGAATGGGGGAATAGAATGGAATGAAAGGGAGAAATGAAATGGCAATGGATATTCCCCCAAGAGTGCAAACTCATAGATAGAGAGGTTTTGGATCTTTTAAAGTATAAAATTTTTCAAATACATGATATTTATAGGTTCATATGTCTCATCACCATCGAGTGTGGCTAATCTATAGGTTCCTAATCTAAATTTTTCCATAATTATGTATAGCCCAAGCTAGTTTACTTCAAATTTGCCCTTTTTGTCTCTATCTACATTGGGCTTCCTTTGATTCTCCTTGAGGACTAGGTTACTAAATGTAAACTCATGAGACTGTATATTTTTAAAATATTAGCCATTGAGATTATTTTAATATGCTTGAAGATGGTTTAAAGAATTTTGAAATTTTTAATCCAATAGTTCAAGTTCTTGTAGTTGTTCTTGTCTAGAGTTATGATCAATAATTATGCCCAATAAATAGATGTGTAAGGAAGGGAACTCAACATCCATAGATAAGTTTGATTATATTCCATACATGAAAGAGTAAAAAGTATCCCTAGTAGGTGTTTAAACACTATTTCTATAGGACCAAAGTGCAAGGTATAGTTGCAAATGCCAATTTCTACTTGCATCATTAAATATTTTATTGAGAATATTAAGAAGGGTATTATTAGTGGCTTCTACTTGTCTATTCACCTAGGGATAATAAGGTGTGGAAAAGTATTTCTCAATGTGATAGAATTTACATAGATATTCAACTTCTTGGTTTTCAAAATACTTGCCATTATTTGATAAGATTTTGGTTGGGATGCCAAAGTAGAAAATGGTCTAATTCAACATTAATATTGATATCTAGAGACCTATGGTATAAATAATTAGTATGGATTCAAATCATTTAATAAATTAATTAATATTGGTGGTTATAAACTTATACCCATCATATGTTATCAGATTGATCTTACTAGTTAAATCTAATCCCCATATGGAATATGACCATGGGCTAATTATAGGTTGCAATGCTTGTGTGGGGGAATGGATAAGATTATATTGATTTGGATAGGTTACACATTTTAATACATATTGGTAGGCATCATGATCAATTATGGGCTAATAATATCTATTATTAAGTAACTTCTTAGCTAGGGCCATCCCACTGACATGACTACCAAATATACCATCATGAACCTCCTAGAGTATTAAAATATCCTCTTCTAAGGTTAAACATCTCAATAGGGTCCTGTCATAACCTCTTCAATAGAGCATGATGCCAATGATGGTGTAACAATATGTGTGATGTATAAAGGCTTTGTGTTGGTGATGATTTAAGTTTGGTGGTAGGATATTTTCATGGATGTAAGAGTAGATGTCATGATACCAGGGTAGACTGGGATTAAGAATGACATAGATTTTTAAGTGATTCATGGATTGATGATCTGGTAATATCAAATGTTCTATAATAAAATTACCTTTGAGGATATCTTCTAAAAGGTTGGTTAAAGGCTTGATAGTTTCCATATATTTGACTACTTTGTTACTTCCTCGTAGAATTTTTTCAAATGTAAGAGACTAAAAATGTTGCTTTAATTGATCCATTAGATATTTATAGGGAAGTAATTTATCATACTTTATTTATAACTCCTCATTAACTTATTTTATAATCAATTATGAATCACCAAATACCTAAAGGTGTTAGATATTCCACTGAATGGCTAGTTAGAGACTGATAATTAAGGCCTCATATTCAAAAATATTATTTGTGTATGGGAAAGTAATGTAGAAAGATTTATGGATGAGTTCACCTTGAGGGGTTACCAAAAGTATTTATACTCCCAACCCATGGTTGGTGAAATATCCATCAAAATATAATTTCTAGTTGTTTGATTCTATAGTAGTCAATATGGTCTAATCTGAAAAGGTCGTGATAAGAGGCTTAGTGTCTGCAATGGGTTCCAATGTAAGTTGATCAATGATAATTTATCCTTTGATGGAATTTTAGTTTACATATTCTATGTCAAACTCACTTAAAAACATAATCCAATTGGCCATCCTACTAGTTAAAGTAGATTTATAAAGCATATACTTAAGAGCATCAACTTTGGCTATGAGCTAGACTTAGTTGTTTAGCATATAATGCAAGAGTTTTTATGATACAAAGACAATGTCTATGTAATATTTTATAATAGGGGTATAATTGAGCTCATATGAGATCAATATCTTGATGAGATAATAGTTTTATCACTCTTTACCTTCATCATTGTGTTAAGCTAGAAGGGCCCCTATTGCATAAGGTGTTATAGATATATACAAGAGTAAAGGCCTTCTCGTGACTGGTGGTGATAGGACTAGAGTGTTAACTAGATACTACTTGAGATTATCAAAGTCGTATTAACACTCTAAGTTCTAATTTAATTGATGATTCTCCTTCTTCAAAACATGGGTGCAGGGGTGACATTTTTTTGATAATTATGAAATGAATCGATAAATGGCTTGTAACTTACCTTGAAGGATCCTAAGCTATTTCAAATTTTAAGGAGGCATTTCAACAATAGTTTTGAATTTCACTATATCTACCTTAATTATCTCTTGGAGACTATGAAACCTAATAGTTTATATGAAGTAACACAAAACACACATTTCATTGAGTTTAATCTATCTTTATACTATTAGAGTCATTCAAAGATTCTACTTAAGACCATGGGATGCTATGATCAGAGTTGAAACTTCCCAGTATATCCTCTACATAAAATTTTATGATGTCATGCATCATATCATGGAAGATGATGGTCATATCCCTTTGGTATGTTGATCCCACATTCTTGAGACCAAAATGCATCACTTGATAATAGAATGTTCCCCATAGAGTGATAAATGATATTTTATGCTAATCTTTAGGAGAAATTTTGATTTTATTATATCCCAAAATCCTATCCATGAAGGATAACATTGTATAACCTACAATGGAATATATGATCATGTTTATATTTGGTATGGGAAAGTCATCTTTGGGACATGATTTATTGATGTTTGAGAAGTCAGTATAAATTTTGAATCCTCTTTGTGGATTGGCCATAGGGACAATGTTGGATATCCATTCAAAATAATCAATATGATGAATAAATTTGTCTTTTAGGAATTTTTTCAATTATTATTTGACTAAAAGATCCACCTTTGATTTCATCTTATAAAGATTTTGATTGATAGGTTTTGAATTTGGGTGAACCACTAGATGATTCACTACCAAGGTGGGATTTAGCCCCAACATATATAAATAACTCCATAGAATACATCGATGTATTCTTTGAGAAGATGAATAAGAATTTATTATTCCTCATGTGTAAGATTTGCCCCTAATTTGACTATATTAGGACTCTCTTATACTCCAATATTAAATTTTATGACCTCCTCTATGAGTAAGGGTGATTTGTCTTATTAATATGTTAGGGATGATGGTAAATCCTAGATTTTTGAAACAAAATCATCTAGGAGATCCGTATCTAATTTTGAATAGAATTATGATTCATCAAAAGAGGGTTTAATGTTCTCTATGATTGGAGAGGGATATTCATTTTTATACTCCTCTTCATGAATTTGGTTTAAATACATTTTATTCTCACTAAAATAGGCATATTCATTAATACTAATGGAAAACCCTTTTTTATGATCTCTTGATGGCATAAAGTCTCATATTACCAAATATTCTAGAATGGATTCATCACTTTGAAACATGTCAAAATAAGGTTCATGCTTTTGAACCTAGTCTATCAGGGTAAGGTAATGGAGGGAGATGTTGATAATGGATATGGTGGTGTCATGGAAGATATTGATGGCAATAGGATCTTCATAAAGTCTATAAATGGAACCTATTTTGATTTTTCATCCAAAGAAGACTCCTTAGGAACTGAAGAAGTGCCCAAAATGATATTTCTTAGGTCGATGATGAGAGGTTTGTATCCAAGACCAAGATGTTTTATGTGTTATTAAACTCTGATAGGTTCAAGCCTACCTTGCTCATCTATCCCTAGTATTTTCCATTGTAATTCATATTTTGAAGATAGGGGTACTTTTGCTTATGTAATTTGAGGACCTCATCATTAGAAATAAGCCATGAATCATCAATATAATTAAAATACTATTTTGATAATAGACTTTCACTATTAAAGGTCATGGATCTAAACTGATAAATGATGGGATAATCTTTCCTCATAGTTGGGGATCCATAGATACATGGAGAGAGTGGTAAGTCTCCTATACAAAAGGTTTAATATTTGTATTCTCTACAACCTATGGAAGTGATCCTAAGATTTGTAATGTTTGGGGATGTATTTGAAGGAGGTGTTAAATCATTTGGGTGGACATATTTTGTAGTAGTTGGATTAGGAGTGGAACTATGTGTGCTAGTGAAATAGTAAGTAGGTTGAGATTGAGCCATTTGATAGATATGAAAGTGATCTATCTCCCATGAGATGGTAAACTCCATGCTTGAGTGAGGGAATTTTAAACACTAATGGAGGGTGGAAATAACTACTCACATTTTGTGGATCCATGTGTATCTGCGAAGTAGATTGTAAGGAAGATCAACATCCATGACATGAATTAAAGTTTGATGAATTACAAGTCCCATAGTTATAGGAAGATAAATGGTTCATGTAGATGGACTTTAATTATCATCATATGCCTTGATCATGACTAAACTAGGCCCTAGTGAAGATTTGAAATACCCCAAATTTTTCATAAAGTCCAAATTGCATAAATTTAAAACAAGCCCTTTGTCTATGAGTACCCACAAGATTTTATGATCGGATATGGATTTTTTAATGAACAGTGGATAATTATGATGTGGACCTATAGGTGGCATTTATTTAGAACTAAAAGTGATTTATTAGGAGGGAGACAAGTGACTGACCAATGCCTAAAATTGGCTAATGTCAATATCTCTATTAACTTTGAGTTTATTTAGGACCTTATTGAGAATCTTCCCATGTACTGATGATGCTTAAAGAAGATCCATAAGAGATATTTGGGATGGAGTATTCTAAATTTGTTAGATGGTGTCATAAGGTTTGTCAAAAGACGTAGAGATATTTTTAAAGATATTGGCCTTTTGGTATGTTGAAGTTGATGGGTCATTTGGTGGTGCTCTAGGAACTATGATTTTTTTGCACCATGTAGTTACTACATAGTTAGTTGGCCTAATTAATCCTAATAATGGTAGATGGTGATAGTGTGGGATCTTGGAGGCCTTGAATTTTAATGGTGTTGACATAATGGTATGGAATGGCATCATAACCAATTTGGTTAGATGTGGAGGCTTAAACCTACTCTTTGAGTGGTTTTATTTACCTCTGAGCATGTTTAGGAAATGGGTCCTAATATAATCTGAGTTGTTGATTCTTAGATTGGCTAGTCGAGATTTCCCATTTTACTTATATATCCCCTTTTAAATGAAATCTTGGATATAATGTTTCAAATACATATATTTTTTAGTATCATGTCCTTTAACTTTATGATATTGACAAAAATCATCCTCATAATACCAATTTGGTCAAGGTTTATTGTCATCCAAAGGTCAAATTTCTAGGAGAATGATCATTTTTATAGTTATTAACTATTATAGGACCACTCTGTAGGTATCTTAAGACTAGTGAGAGGCCATTTTCCTATTTAAGATTTAGGTTTTCCCCATGGTACTCTTATGTTGGAGACATTTTACTTATTATTAGGGTAAATTTTATACATATTTGAACATGTTATTTATAATTTGTCACCATATCCCCTACAACATTTTTATTCTTATTGAATATTTTAGGTATACCCAAAAAGGTGTTAACTTGACTTTGTTTATTTTGGGTATATAATTTGATTGTACCTTTATCAATGAGGGCCTTATTGATTTATAAACATTTCTCTATGATCTCATCAAAATATTTTGCACATTAAAAATTTAATTGATATTTCAATTTGGTTTTGAAGTTGTCAATGGAAAATTTTGCCAATTCTTTTTCTAAAACTATGTAATAGAATCGACTTGCAAGATTTCTCCAACATTGTATGAATGAGGATAGGATTTACCCATTTATTTATTTGGTGTTATAGAGATCTATGATAGATATAACATGCTCAATATTGAATGAGAAGTGTCTCATGATTTTTTTTTGTCAATTATCCAAATTTAGATATGGATACTTTGGGTAAATGTATAAACCATTCCAATGCAGGCCCCAAGAGACTTTTTAGGAAAAAATGTGAGAAGATAAGCATCATCATAATAAAATTCATATCATGTTAGATAGAATTATTTTACATGATCTCAGGGATCCCCTTTCCCTTAATAGTTATCAAATTTTGGGATCTCAAAGTGTGGTGGGAAAGGTTCTTGTAAGATGATCATGTTTAAAGGATATGTGAAAAAATATTAATATTTTTACCTCATTAATGGTGTGAGAGGATAAATTTGCTAAAGAGATTCCTTCATTACCCTTCACTCTTGAAAAAATGAGGGTCCATGAGAGGATTAGAGGTTTGAGCTTGACTGGTTCAAGGTCTATATTGATTGAGGTTGGTGTTTCTGACATGCTACCATGGGGAAGAGGGTCTTTGATTTTGTGATCAAAATTTTGAGGCAAGGGAGTTAATTTTTTGGGTTAGCTAGTCTAACTAATATTATAAGGAGGTTATTCTCCTATTAGCCTCAATGTGGTTATTTTATAGAGGTTATATTGTTATTTTTCTTTAAGCTCTTGCTTGTGATCCATAAGATTATAATATTCTTGCTCTTGGTTGGTGATAACTTGATGATGTGGAGTATTGGGCCTAGTATATGGATGGATTAGATGTTACAACACGTTTGGGTCAAAGTTAGTACGTAATGTTACTCCCATTATAATTATTTGATCTAGGATTTGATGATGATTTTAATATATGTATTGGTCAAATTAGGAGCTAACCTCATCACTATGGAATAAGTCATTTGTGAATTGGCCTTCCTCTCCAAGAGTATGCATGTCACTATGTGTGTCTTCATTATCCTAATTTAAATCACCTAGATTCCCTAAGAAGTCATTTTCTTGGTTGGATACTTGTCCCATTCTAAGAATTTGGGCATGATTTTGGATAGGCATAATGGATGATGAGAGTAACATAAGAAGAGTGATTAGGTGTGACTTTGATATAGGATGATGGGAGATAAGGTGACTTTGGATAGTAATTTGATCTAAAAACCAAATATAAGAGTGGCCAATAAAAATGATTTAGACATGGATTAGATTAAATTTTTGAAAGATGTAAAGACTATAATGAATTAATAATACCAAAGAAAACACCCTATAAGGATTCAATATAGCAAAGAGACAAAGTGGATAGGATGACTAGATACCCTTAACACTAACAAGGTAATTATTATATGGGTGATATGTATGAAGAGGTAGGATGATGATATGATGGGTGCTATACTTAAACCAAACAAGGTTGTAAATGTTGATAATGTTTAATCAAGGATAGTGATGAGTAGGATAGAAAATTATGGGTGACCATTAAAGTTTAATTTCAACACAAAGGTTTATATCAAAAGGTGTGAATGGTGGTATGAAGTGATTGGTTTGTTTGGTTCTAAAATGGGATTTTTCCTAAGAGTCTCTAGGTGTTTTTAGTAAAATGGGATAGGCTAACTTAGCTCATAAATAAAATAGGCTTTAGCATAATATACATATAACACACTTAGTCATAAGCCCTAATTTAGTTAACCAAATGGGTGTGTAACCTAGTGTCTACATAATCTAATGGATTCATGAGTGAGTCTATAGGCTGGTGACCCATTATGAATTCAACCAAACCCTCTTGACCCTATCTATAAATGATGGTCACATTGGAGATGATATTAACTCTGATAGTAGAATGCTTATTATGGTTGATAGATCATATCCTAGGTTTACACAAGGGTATCTAAGGGAGTCCCCAAGATACATAAATGTATGTGGGGTTTGTATAAACATAATATATTTAAATTTTATTGATTACTAACACTTTTTATCTTGTAATAATCCATCGAGTCTCAATCTCTCTAAGTGTATGTTTTAAGGGGTGCATCGAGAAAGGGGTGGGTAAACCATTGGTGTTTCATAAGATTGTTTTCTCTTTTTCTACTTGCCATCTACACACTCATCTCCTAAAAACCATTTAACATAATATTATGCTTCTCAATATTACCCATTCTAGTCATTTTCCATGCTTTATCCTCCTTGTTCTTGCCTTGAGTCCTTTTCAACTAGTTGATTGTACTAGGTCGATTGGGTTGAATATGTATAATTTCTAACTTTTGATTGTTGTATAGGGTCAACTAGGTTAACCATATACTATTTAGGGTTATTTTTAATTAAGATATTTTTTATCCCTTTGACCAACCTAGCTCAAAACCTAGTGAATTATCTATCAAAAACATAGAGACTTGATTGAGTTGACCCTATACAGTTGACATATTTAGAAGGATTTAGGGAAAAAATTACCTATATATACAAGTTTATTTCCAACCATTTATAAGAATAAAAGTGAAGAATAATAATTTAAAATGAACATATAATTATTTACCATTCTACTTGAGGAATAAATCTTAGGGTTTCATAGTTTCTTTGGAGATATAGATCTTATCTTATGGAGAAGTCTTTTGGATAGATAAATAGGTTATGTAACCTAGAGATAATTTGTCTTTGTTATTCTTACATGCCACAACAATCTCTTACAAAGCACCTTGGCCAAGGGAGAGATTGTGGCTCGATGGGTTCATCTTTAAGGTAAGTATTCTTAACTTTATTTTTCCTTTGTAAGAGTAGATGGATAATGTAGTTCTGCTTCTCTCCCATGCATTAGGATTCTGTATACATTGATGTGATTATATGTCTTATATCCATGTTTAGTTTATTTTTTTAATTTCTAACCCCCACTTTGTGCCACAAGTTTTGGTGTGCACTATATTATATTTACTTTATTTTTTGTTAGAATAGAGTGAACATTAAATCGAGGACTCTTTTAAGGCTATTGTGTCATTGTGTTAGATTATAGGCTTTGGAACCATTCCTAACATAGTGTATTATGATAAGTTATCCCTTAATTGGGTCTATAAGATCTCGATATTGGTCATGATCCCTCTTAAAAAATGTATTCCCAATTGGAAGTGTAGGTATGCTCTATCTTCTTTGAGCTATGATTTATTTATAGACATGATATATTTCTAATTGCATACATTCTGGTAAACCCAACATGAACTAATATTTACAATATTTGATTACCTTATTTAATTTATTTAATTATTTCATCATTATTTTTATCATATATTTTCCATATTGGATTTACTCTATTGATCTAGTATCTAAATTATATTCCTAGGTTTTTAGGTATAGGATACTAGATCAACCCAGTTAACCTAATATAGTATTTTAGCTTTCTAAACATCCATCCTAGACTACTAGGTCAACCCAATCAACCTTATACTTTTTTAAACATTAGGTTCAACATACTAGGTTGACCCAATCAATTATACATTTTAAGAACTTAGCAACAAATTTATATAAAGATTGATTGACCTAGTTGACCTAGTCAGTAGAATTTACAAGCATATATCAAGGTTATTAAACAAAAATATTCGTTGGATACATCTTTGATATACCAAGGTTCCTTTAAATCTCTTTATCTATTTATTTATAGTCTTTCCTTTCATAGTTTACATTCTTCAAAACTTTCCTTGCACCATTAGCTAGATCAACCCTGCCAACCTAGTTCTTTATTCTATGTGTTGTATGGATAACTGGGTCAACTCTATCGACCCTACTCATTTTTAGACATTGATTTCATAGTAAAAGTTTAACCCTATTAATATTTTTATATATTTTATGCATATACTATTGACCATATCAACATTACACCTTGTTTTCAATTTGGAATTAACCTTATATGCTAGTAATTAATTCACAGTTTCTTTTCTTGTTGTTTGCATGCTTAGAATAGATCACATAAATTAATTAGGTTATTTTAAATTAATTATTTATTTTCACTATTTTTTATTTTATGCACACATGGCTAAATCATAAAATCTAAAATAAGCATTTTAACATTTTTCTACCTAAGGCTAATCTACTTAGATTTCATCACCAAGGGGGAAGTTGACTTGATACTCTATTCAATTATAAAGTTTAGTTAATGGTATATTATGGATAATCACCTGACACCCTTATTGTTATGGTGTGTGAAGTGAGGGGATAGGCCTCAATACCAAGTCTATATTAATTTCAATATAGTCCCTTTTATCCCAAACTACCTGAAACCATCCTTAGATTACCATTCTAATTCCTTGCTTACAACTAACTTCCTATCACATTTAAAATCATATTTTAATAACATAATTAACATTTAGTTTGAACAATTAGTTAGATATTTAATTTCCAAGTTTCTTTCTTTCTCTTTTCTCAATTGTATCTTATATTTCAAAAACTCGCATTAGCTAGTGTTGGTGCAAGTTTTTGTGTTATGTGCTTCAATTATATTAGTAAACATTAATCCAATTGACTATTTGTTTCATTTCATCTATATATTTTCAAATTGCTTGAAAAATTTGTCTTGTTTTATTCCACAAATCTATTATAGGCTTCTTAATTTTCCTTCTCTATTGTATTGGGTTAACCCAGTCAGCCTTACACCTTTTCCCAACCTCTATTCACTATACTAGATCAACCCAGTCAACCCTATACTACTTTTAGACCCTATTTCCTCTTTTTATAATATTTGTTTGTTATACTAGGTTGACCTAGTTGATCTTGTATAATTTTTATGCCCTATTTCCTATGTTGGATCGACCAAATCAATCTTGTATAGTTACCTACCTCTTCCTATTTCCTTGTTTGGTTATCTAGTCTTATCTCATCATGATGAGATCTACCCATCCTTAGTTTAGTCAAGAAAATTACATAATTAAGGATTTAGATAATAACCTCACTTATTTCATTACTTTAGATGAAACTATCCAATTTCTTCCTTCCTCTTCTCCTAAACCAAAACTAATCACTACAAAATGTAATGTAGTTGAGGTCATTCATCCTAATCCTCTTTTGAATACCAATTTTGGGAATCCTCCACCAACTAATACCTCTCCTATCAACACTCATACCCTTACAACCAATGTTCATAATATTCTTGTTACATCCATAACAAGATCACCAAGTCTTATCAATTCCTAAAGTAACATGGTTGAAACTAATTAAATTGGTAATCTAGATGGTTCCCAATTATTCAAAAACCTTGATGATAATACTATATACACTCCTCAAAATAATGGTGGATTTACAAATCTTCCTCTTTATTCTATCACACTTAAGGCAACTAACACTTAAATTTGGAATCCTCCACCTACAAATAATCCTCCTCCCACCAACACTAACAATCCTCTTCCTAACAGAACTAATACCCTCCTACAAACACCAATCCACCTATTGATACAACTCAAATTATTTCACAAGTCATACAATAAATTAACATCATGCAAACAAATAACACCTCTCAAGTGATGAGCATGCAAAAACATTTGTGCAACATGATTAGTCAACCTCCTCAAGTACTTATGTCTCAATCAACTCAAAATTTTCTCCCTCTTCTTATTAGATACTCCAATGGGAATATCATCCCTCAACCTCTAATAAATTAAATAATGCTTAAACATCTTTAAAATGAACTTACATCCCCATTCATTACATCCATAGATATTTTAAACATTTTTCCAACTATCACATATAATGGGAATAAGGACCCTACTATCTTTCTTAAGTCTTTTGGTAATCTCTATAAGGAATGGGTCCAAACTAACACCTTTTATACCACCAAGATCTTATCCAAAAATGTTTTTGGTGATGAATTTGAATGGCACAACCAACTTCCTAGACATTCCATGTCATAACTAGAGGATTTAGGAAATACTCTAGTGAAGGAATTCCAACATGATGATCTTCCTGAAAATTACCTTAGTCATTTCATCAATGACATATAACTTCATCACCTTGTCAATCATTTTCTCATAACATTTATTCATCCAAGCCTCAAAAACCTCAAAGTAGAGCATCAAATTTAACCAATTTTAACCCAACCCACCCTTCCTTGAGTCTAGAACAACTTAATAATAAATTCCCACCTTATAAACCCATGAGCTTTGATCTTTCCAAACCTCCTCCAAAATGGTACAATACTAATAATTTTTGTTGGTGGAATGCGAATATAAGTCATTCTCATGTTTTGTGTCATGATATTCACCATTTTCTTATTTCTTCCTTGCTTGGTCCACATTTCAATCTTGATACTCTAAAAAAACAATGTTATCAATACTATATTCAAGCTTCTTAATTTTAGTCTCAAAAACCACAATCACATCAACATCAACTACCTAATGATCAAAAATAATTATATCATACCCATATCTCATCCACTAATATTTTTCAAACCATAGTTGATCCTTATTCTTACATCAATAAGGAAAGGATAGCTAACATTAACAACTTTAAATATAGTGTGGCATCCATTGAACCTCAACCTCTTAGACCACATGTACCAAAGGAGTACTTAGTTCAAATTCATACTCCAAATAGTACCATATATGGTTCTCCATTACCTTAATTTTCTCTTAATACATATCCTACCCATCCTATGTCAAATTCAACCTCCTTAAAATCTAACAAACCAACACATTTGCCTATCTTTGAATGCACATACAAACCCAATCCAAATCATTCTAATAGTTCCATGTTACCTCACTCTGACTCATATGTTGGGGCATCTTGTGATGTCCATACACATGTCCCTTTATATTTTGGGGCATATTGTGATGCCCATCCCTACATGCACTTACCCTTTTGGGAATCTTTTGATGCCCACTCTTATTTTACATTGCACAATAACAAACAAATTCAACTTTAAGAAACCTTTCAAAACTTATAGACGTGTATTTCACATGCTCATATTTGATATAGACATTATCATAGATCTTACATGTTATTTTTGTCTCATTTTTATTTTTGTTTGTGTACTTTATTCATTTTACTTTTTCTTTATAAGAATCATTGTCTTGCTTTGGGTTTTTCTATTTTCTTACACATTACATTTTCCATTTGTTTTCATTTTTATCCTCGTATATATTTATTTTGTTTTTGTATTTTTATGTTATTATTTTCCTTAGTAGCTTTATGATTATTTTTTCCTTTATTTATCATTCACCCTCATGGGTTTCTCTTTTGTGGGTTTGCAGTGTAAGACTATGGATAGGACTTGGCCCTTCTCACAAAATACCACCTTTGCTTATTTTCTAATTTTATTATTTCACATTTTTATTTTTGTCACCCTCATGGGTTTCTCTATTATGAGTTATATTATAATACCATGTATAGGACTTTGCCCTCATAAAATTACCATATTGTCATTTCTTTTCTATAAAATGTGTTTTTGATCCTTTTTCTCAACTTTAACTTTTACTTCTTTTGATAAATAGAAGTTGCCTAACAATCTATGTTAGCATGTTTTCCTCCATTTCCCTAATTATTATGATAATGAATCACACTTTATTGTCATTCTATCCTTTTTCATCCTTTGTCACATTTTTTGTGGTTTGAAGGAATTAAAATTGTTCCAGGTGTCATTCCTCTTTATTTCCCTTCCTTTCACTCCACATTAGATAAAACAAGGTTGAAGTCAAGACAACACTTTTATTTCACCTAGAATTATGAGACTCTTAGACCTCATGATGTTTGAATTTATCTCTCTTAGAACCTAAGTCCCAAATATTCAAATGAAAGTCATCTTTAGCACCCATGTTTGGTTTTCTAAATCCATATGAAGGAGGAATAGAAAAAGCCAACAAGAAAGTTAAAAGCTAGATTATTTGAATCAAAAGGAAATCATATCTAAAAGGCAAAATACAAATTCCAAAAATCAAAATCACACCACAAGATGTAATTCCAATCATATCTCCTATCTCCAATCAAAGCTAAAACTCCATAGTTGGACTCACATAGAGTCGAGGTCCCTTAGGGTGTGGTAGGCTAATAGATTCGAATAGAAGAATTCAATAAACTCTATGGTGCTACCTAATTTCTAACATAAGTACCCAATATTCATAGTATAATGATGGATTTTTAAGGGATATTGAGTATAGAGGAACACATTATGGAAAGGTATGTCCATTTTAATTTTCATGTATATAGCCTTCATGAGATTATCTACATACTTCATTTGTTGACCTAAGACTTGTGTGGCTAAGAGAAGTTATTCATAATACTTAAGGTCTAAAGTCATCTTGTTTTGAAAAACCTAATTTGATTGTCTTAACTTTGATAAAGAGTTCATATACCTTATTTTTTTACTTCATTATCCCCTCCACCAATTTCATTTCCCCCCTTGACATCAAATTGTGATTCTAAATCTATTTTCCCTCTTCTATATTCCTTCTTTTTCACCTCTAAAAAACATGATAGCTTTAATTTATTTTATTTTTATATATCCTTAAGGCAAAACAACATGTTTTATAAACACTATTTATTTACCACACTACCTCATTTTCATACTATTCATGTTGTTATGTGGTTGTGTTTTCTTACATTGAATCTTAGAACAAGCACCGACTTTGTGTTTTCATCCTTAAGAGATTTTTTATTTTCATTAATCCATCATGTTTTTGTTTTATTTTCATATACTTAAATTATCTTATATGAAATTTGTCATTCTTAAATCTTTCTCTTTATGTATGCCTTTTTCATGTTTGTCTCACATCTTCAAATAAATTTCATTTTCAATTTTTCCTTTTACCTAACATGAGCTTACTTTTCACTTTATTACATATCTTTTTTCAAGTTTTTTTTCATTGATATTTCATTCATAATTCATATTTTACATGATTTATAAAATTATTTACTTCATTTTCCAATAATTTTTCATTAAATTTCCAATCATTTGTCAT
>JARHVA010006814.1:285000-302500 GCA_037957365.1 Torreya grandis
ATTTTATATCGCATGTGGAAATTTGAAGATAATTTTTGTGATATTGTGACTTTTAAATATTTTTTAAGTCTTTTACAAATGTTCTTAGAATTTTTGAATCATATCAATTCAATTGAGAATTATTATTAACTTAATGGTACAAATTATAAAATGATGAGAGCATTCAAACTTTACATTTCTCATAAATTGATGAAAATGTGGCAATGGGTGATTAATTAGTGTTGCCTACATATTCCAAATAGGACATCAAGGCACCATAATTATACCCTATAGTAAAAGAATCTGATTAGGTAGCATCAAGTTTGTGAATTAGGAAAATGTAATAGTATAGCATAGGAATTATAGGGTGATGCAACGTGACATGATAAAGGTGTTGATCCTAATTTTCCCAAAGGTAATAATTAGGAAAACAACATCATAGGTCAATGATAATAATTTTATCAAAGGAAGTTATAATTAGTAGATAGAGTGGGACATTAATTTACCCACATGTGGTTATAATTAGTAACACTCATAATTAAACAAAATAACAAATAAAAGATGCAACTACTAAACTATTGTCATACTAGTCCAAGATACTACCTCTATATAAAATACTAAATCAACTGCTAAAACTTGATATGAATCCCCTCATTGAAGGTGACTTAAGAACCACTTAAGTAGAACCAAGATCAAAGGTCTAGGGAAGGATGGTAAAAATAACTTTTATCTGCTAGGGAAGGTATGGTATAATGGTATATGATAGGGTATAAAGAATATGATGATATGATATAATATACATATGCTTCATAGATAACACTTTATATTTTTTAGGTAAAATAACACTTGAGGTGTATTATGTTCATCGGCTCATCAAGTTCATCTCGGTATGGTGTAGTGAACCTATATGATTTAGAGATATAGTTAGCAATAATCACATATGGGCCTATCCAATTGGGTTTGAACTTTCCATTATTATTATTCTCAACCATGATGTTCTTTTGGTTTTATTTGAGAATAATATTACCAAGTTATAATTATCTATGTTTGATCCACCAATTATATTATCCGTAGAGTCTATTTTGGTAAGCTTGAAGGCTATTGACATTGGCCATGCATTTTTCAAAAAGTAAATATATTTATTGTAATCGATCTAATCTATAATATTCATCATCTAGGATGTGTTTCAATGAGATATGTAGAGAAGGTAACTTGACCTTGATGATAAGAATGGCCTTAGTTCCATAGACTATGGAATATGGAGTGGATCTAGTTAGAGTATGATAATTAGTCCATTATACCTAGGGGACACTGAGTATTTGGAGGTGCCAATTATTGCCAATATCATTGATAATCTTTTTAAGGATGTTGAAAATTGTTTTATTGGATGCCTCTACTTAACCACTACCATATGGGTAATATGTGACATAAAAATGTTGCATGATATTATACTCAACACAAAGAATTTTGGCATACTTGTTTTTAAATTATCTACCATTATTATATATAATGTCATATGGTATAACATATTGATAGATGAGATGATTGAAGATAAATTTTGAAATCTATTTTCCTATCATGTAAGTGAGGGGTATAACTTCAACCCACTTAATGAAATATTTGATGGTGGTAAGGATGTGTTTATTATAATTATATGAGGTAGGGTTAATATTATAAATGAGGTTAAGTCCCCATGTTAAAAATAGCCATGGTTTAAGCATTAGTTTTAGAATTTTGGATAGGGCATGAATCAAATTAGCATGTATCTAACACTTATCACCCTTTTAACATAAGTAGTTGCATTTTCTTCCATATTTGGCCAATTGTAACCAGTATGTAGTATATTTGTTGCAAGGATGGCCTCTCTAGTGTGGGTTATACATAATCCTTCATGAAATTCTCATAATGTCAATGTTTCTTCTACCAAATTTAAACAAGGAAGTAGAGTTCCTTCAAAGCTATAGTGGAAAAGGGTTGGGATAAGTAAGGTATAGTGTGAGGATCTTTTTATATGATATGTTTGGTGGCATGATATGGTCATGAAGATATTTATAAATTTTTGAGTACTAAATAGAGTTGGTACTAACAATATCATAGATCATTATGATGGTTGAAGGTTCATGAGTAGGAAATAAAATATTTTCAACAAATAATTGATATTATTTTGTCTTGTCTTTATGGAAGATCAAAGATCCAATGGTAGCCATGGCGTCTACTATCTTGTTAGTAGCCTAAGGTATGTGTTCAAACTATATGTTGGAAAAATTCTATTTGAGAATGTCCACGAAGGCCTTGTATAGCACCAGTTTATCATCTTTTTTTTGAAAGTGGTATGTAATCCAATTAATGATTAAATGAGAATCACCATAAACTATGAAATGATTAATATTATATTCTACTTCTTAACGAATCCCTACAACAAGTGATTTATATTTATCCATGTTTTTAGTATAAGGAAAGCTAATACAAAATGATTTAGGGATAAGATCTCCATATGGATTAATAAATAATAGGTCTACCCCTCATCCATGTGATGTGAATGATACATCAAAGTATATCTTCTAGTGTTTCTCCTTAGGAGGTGTTTTGAAAATGGTCATGATGGAATCATCTAGGAATTAAAAGGTGAGTGGTTTGGTATCTACAAGGGGAGCTTTATTAATATTATCTCTAAGTAATTATCCCTTTGTAGCTTCTTAATTCACATATTATATCTTAAACTCACTAAAGAGCATGATCCATTTAGCCATGCATACTTTTAAATTTATTTAGATAGTAGATACTTGAATGGATTTAATTTGGAAATAACTATGGTCTTGTTATTAAGGATGTAATGTCCCAACTTATAGGCTATAAAAACCATAGTTAAACTAGATTTTTCTATTAGTTTATAGTTGTGTCCATACATGACTAGTATACAAATTAAATAGTACACAACATATTCTTTTCCATTGTCATCATGATGTGCTAGAAGTTCCCCCAAGTCTTTGTATATGGAAGATAGGTATAATACAAATGGATTTTTAGGCATTGGTAGTAACAAAATAGGCAAATTGGAAAAATATTCCTTCAGATGTTGAAAGGCTTTCTGGTAGTCTTCATCATAATTAAAAATGACACCCTTCTTTAGTAAAATAGTGAAAGGATGACATTTATTAGCCAATTATGAAATGAATCATCTAATAGACTATATTTTGCCCTGTAAATTGTAAAGATACTTCAAATATAATGTGGTAACATCTCGGTAATATATTTTACTTTTGCAAGATCAAATTTAATGACTTAGTGAGAGATAATGAAGCCTATAAATTTTCCTGAATTGACATTAAATAGACACTTCTTGGGATTAATTCTAACATTGTCTTCATGAATCCTCTAAAATATTCTTTGTAGTTTAGTTGGATGATCAACATAGGTCTTTGATTTACCCAATATGTCATTGACCTAGTCTTTAATAATGTCATGCATTATATCATGAAATATGATGGTCATGGATCTTTGGTATGTGGCCCAAACATTTTTGAGACCAAACACCATACTTTGATAACAAAATGTTCCCCAAGGAGTGGTGAAAATTGTCTTGTGTTGGTATTTTAGTGCAATCCTAATATGATTTTACCATAAAAATCCATCCATATGTGAAAACATTTCATAACCTATTATGGAGTCAACTATCATGTAGATATTCGATAGAGTAAATTAATATTTGGGGTAGGACTTATTTATATCTCTAAAATTAGTGTAGATTCTAATTCATTTAGGATTATTACTATTAGTCAAAAAATTTGACATCTACTCTAAATAATTGATTGGTTAAATACATCTCACTTCTAAGAGCTTTTACAAATCTTTCTTTACTAGTATAACAATATGATGATGCATCTTCAAAAATTTATATTTTATATGCTTGGCATCAGGATGCACAATAGGATGGTGTACAACTAAGGCAATTTTGAAACTAGGCATGTCAAAAAAGGCTCATGCAAAAATCTCAAAAAATTCCCTTAGAAGGGATATAAAAAATTCATGTTACTCCTTAATGAAGGATGCATCTAATTTGATCCATTTTAGGTTGTTAGGAGTCCCAATGTTGAGTTCTATAGTATTTTATATGAGGAGAGTTGAGCCATATTATAGAATGGTTGGAAAAGATGGGAATTAGCTTGTAACTACAAAATCCTCTAAATGAACTGGTTATTCAAGTTCTCCTAAAAAAGATGAATCTAAATCTCCTAATTTTAATGATGGCCATGCCACAAATAATGTAGGAAATTCTTAGGTAATTCGATCAAAGTCATGTTGTTATTCTAAATTGAAATTGGACTCAAAGGTAAGTTCATTATTGGTGGTATCCTAAGCTTTATTTTAGGAAAGGTGAACACCCCCATCTAATGGCTCTTGGAAACAAGTTTATACCAAAATATTGGCCTTTCTCTTTACTTTTACCCTAGTCTAAAAGAGCCTCAAAGAGGTTTCTATTTTGGGACCTCAATGTTTTATTATTTTATTTTTGGTTAAGGGTGTTCACCTATTCTCTAAAATAATATACAGTTTCTCATTTGATAGAGAACCCTTGTTTATGATCTCATAGCAAAACACTATCTCTTAAGCCCAAAAAATTGCAAAAGGCCTCATCATTATCAAACACATATATAGGCACTATGGATTCTTGTTGTTCCTAGGCTATATGTTGAGGGTGATAAAGAGGAAGTGAGTTACATTGGATAACTAATGTAATGGAACAAATGATATGTAGGTCAAAATATTAGTATTGGTAATGTTTTCATAAATGTTGTGATCAAACTCTTCTCCACTATCAACATCATTATCACTAGACATTAACATTGGAACACAAATAAGATATGTGGGGTCACCCTCAAGTGGTTTAAATCCAATACCATAAGTTCCATTATACCAAGTTATATAAATTGGCTCAAGAGTTCCTTATTGATTTGGCTTGAGGCCTCCTCCTTCATATACTTGGTTCTCCATGATCTTGTTAGGGATGGGATATTTAGCATTTTTGTAAAAATCAAACAATTTATCAATATACAACTAGGATTCATCATTTGCTAGTGGGTCTTCTTCTTGTTTAGTGGTTGGTGTGAAAATAATGGGATCTAGACTATGAAGTTTACCTCTTCCTTTTCATTTACATTCCATATAAGGTGGCCTAGATTTTTGTCTTCCATAGGACTTGGGGTTCTATGGAAGCTTGGCAATGTGAAATTTGTTGTGGGTCTAATACTCTCCTAGGCCATTGGTTGAGATGGTAAAATGATGAGACATTTAAAGAGGAGGCATATTTGAACATGATTCAAGACTATATCGATCTATATATTTGTCCTCTAGTAGTTCAACAAGTATTTTCTTATATTTTTCCTTTTTAGGAACTTGATCTAGGCCAAAGTGGTAGTTTTAACTTTAATACTCAACTTTCAAATGTTTACAATGTTCATAAGGATGTAAATATTGATTGATAGTGATATCCATACCTGAGTGAGATAACTTGAGACACTAATGTAATATCAAAGGGATTGCATGAACTTCATGTATCCAAAGTCTATCTAAAAGAAAATTGTAAGATAGATCTATTGATGTGGGTTTTATGCATATCTTAGAGAATTTTAAAATGATTTAATCTTTAAAAATTTTGGATCTCTATGGAAATAGGTTCCACTTCAAGCCACAAGTTATAGGTATGTTTTTAGAATAACCAAGTGGTAGAATAGTAGGTTGAGCATGTGGGTTATTTGACTAGGTTTATAGGTGGATGCATGGATTGTAATAAAAAGGAAAAATTTCTAGGTGAGTTGGATGGGTGGAAGACTAATATATGGTGGGAAGATCTCAAAGAAACTCAAAAAAAAAAGAGGAAGGGTAAGTCATAAAAGAAATTTATATGTTTTTGAAATAGAATTTATTAATCTGTCTCTTTGGTGGATAAGTATCTTAGGAACTAGTGTTTTATGTTTACAACTTTTACACACTCATGAGAAAACACAGTTAAAATTCTAGTTAATAATATATATGATGCTTTTTGGTCTCAACTGAAGGTTTCTCCTATTAAGGTTTTTGTTGCATACCTTCATACAAGAGACTACATCTCAGACTAAGAGGTTATGTAAGGCATATATGGATTACACCTAGACTATTATATCAAAATAAGATACTTATACACACCATAGATTATTAATTCAAATTTTACTAACTATCTAAATCAATGAAATTTATTAATATTCACTAGTTATTACACATATATGACTAACATTCATTAATATAATAGTCAAATTCATCTATAGCATTGGCACACATTATAATTATTGATTCAATTACAAATAAAGAAACTTCATATTCATTAACACATAAAGGTAAGAAAAAAGAATAAACATAATTTCATGACAATCAATTCCTTGATTTCTTCATCTATATTCATTCAAAAAGTTAAACTCTTTGAAAAGAGGGTTATACATACATATAGACATTGGGGAAGGAGTCAACCCATCCTCCAAGTTTAGAATATTTTGTTTTTATATAAAAATACTATAAGATAATTCTTGGTTACATATAGATGTTTTATAGATATCTTAGTCATGTAATGTGTGCATGCTACTAAAATAATTTAGTTAATTATAATATATATACAACTAGGAATTATTATTTGGTTATGACTATTACATGAAAAATGTACAAAATTAACCTTTATCTAACTTTTATCTTGCTTAACTTATCTCAAAATTATCATTGAAATTATGGTAGTACTCATGCTTGATGATGTAGTAATTGCATTAGTACTTAGAGATGCACTAGTGGATTGAATTGTTATTACCATAAGAACTATAGTTTGAAGGGGCACTAACCTAGCTATAATTTTTATAACTATAGGTGGAGTCAATGTAGTGAAACTAGTTAGTGGAATTTGGTGGGATACTTTATTCTTTGCATTTATGTTCTGGTAGTGTTTGTATACCTTATCATGTTGTGATCAGATTAAGTTCATATCTAGGAGATGTGTCCTAGTCACCTTCCTCATCTTCTTCATCAATTTTGCATGTTCTATCTTGGTGGCTTTAAAGACAACCTTTAATACTTCCACCTCTATTACATTATTTCTATCCACACTCAATTTTGCCTCAATGTATTCTAAGCTCAAACCTTGTACACTCTACTTGAATATATCAGAGGATTTTTTAATCATTTAATTAAATTTAGCTTGAGTCACAAGCTTGCCTCTATTATGTTGAATTGCACTCAGTTCCAACTCTATCAAAACTTTCTCATCTTGTTTCTCTTTCTGAACCAAATTTTTCATTAGTGTCTTAGAGGATAATACCTAATCTTGAACCTCTTATGTTCTTATTAATGATAGATTCAAAGCATTTTATGCCTCTAATGTGGTCATCAAGTCTAAATGGTTAATGACTTATTAGGGGTATATACTACAAAGGAAATTCAACTTATTATCATCCTCTTTGTGGATTTTGAATAATCTAGTTATATTATTGACATGAGGAGCCAACTGACTCTCAAAGAATGAAAAGAATAAAGAATCTCATATAACCTAAGAGATGCATTCTACACATCCTGATCAATGTCGTGGGAACCCAAATCACTTATTTTTGCTCTATGAGAGCCTTTATATCTTTTTCAAGATCCTATCTAGCCATTTTAGTCCCTTTATGTATGGTAAATATTATTTTTGTATGGGTCTCCATATAAGACTTGAGGTCTTCAATATATAAGGATTGACCCTTTTGTCTATTCTAACTCTTTCTAAAGGAGTAAACCTCTTCCATTTCTTCCATGATTAAGGTTCTATCAGAGTTATCTTCAATTTTCCTCTTTCTTACCCTCTATTATGATGTTTTAGCCTTATCAAACAATGATCTCAATGTTATACATTCAATTATCTTTAGATTGGACCTCTTAGAGGTTAAGGATCTTAATTTTTTATCCCAATCTAGAAGATTTATAATTGAGGGATCTAAGGGTTGAGATTTCACTTAGGCATGTTCTTCAAGCTCAAGCTCTATTTTAGTGGAAGGATTTGGCATTGTGGGCTAAATGGTCATTGACCAGTCTATGTTTCCAAATTATGCAATTAGATTGACAAAAAAGATTGGCTACTTCCTAGGTGCCCTTTTGGTATTAAATACTATGGTAATGGTGGTTTGAGTGGAAGATGGTAAAGGTGAACCCAATTAGGTATAAGGAGATAGAGTTGGAGTGACAGATTAGGTAATGGCTAGAATGGACAAAAATAATGTTGATGGAATGGATACTAATGGAATACAAAAAATAGTATAGAGGGCGAAGTAGGCAAAGTGGTAGTGGGCATATTCATAGATGGGTGCATGAAAAGTGAACCTATAGAAAGTGCCTATTGGGGAATGAACATAGAAACCACTAGTCCAAGGGAGATAGAAACTATAGGTAAGGACATTAAAGGGAAAATACCTAAATGGGCTATGAGAAAAGGACCCTTAACATATGGTTCACCTATGAGAGTTACCTTAGACTTGAGTTATTGTAGGCTTAATACCTTTTCCTATTTCAGCTCCTCCTCATCCACCTCTTGTGTTTGAGGGATCTATGTTTTGTCTCCCTTAAATTTATTTTGATAGGTATTTGTGGAAATGCCTTCTTATAGGACTAATAAATATTGGGGAAGATAAAGGTGAATAATTATTGTTTTTAGGGTTTAGGAATCCATTGTTTCCTTTTCATCAAAGGAATCCAAGAAAATAATCCTAGATTCTACTCTCTGTGCACTACCTCCTACTTGAGTTATCTTAGTTGTTAGCTCTTGATTGATATGTATCAGTTCAACTATATAAGTTTGAAATAGGAACACTAGTTCCTCTTATTATTATGTGGAGGTAGGCATATCTTCTTCCACTTATATCACTCTCAATAAGTCCTTACTCAATCTTACAGTTATGTCCCTTTCTTTGACCCCTTCATCATCATTGGCATTTAGTAAAATAAAATCATGATCCATTGGCTCATGTTTGTAAGCAAGGCCAAGGGTATGAATTTTCTTTTGGACCTTTACATGAGTATCCAAATCTTTATGATGGAGGGTAGGTAATCCGTATGCCTTCCTAGAATTTTTGGCCTCCTTAAATTGCCTACAAATTTTATATTACATTCACCCAATGGTGATGTGGGATCCATAGAATGTGGCCTTCTTATTTTTCATTACTTTTCATCAATTTCATTCCATATTTGATATGTCATTTATAGAAAAAACTTTGAGATATGAAGAGGATCTACCTTATGGCTAGATACCATAATAACTATGTAGTTTGGATAGAGCCAATAGTCTCCTACGTTGTTGGCCAGTGTCTAGGCTATGCTAAGGGAATTATTTGAAAAGGCTACACATGGATGGAAATCCATACCTAAGGGTATATGTCCTCAATGATCTTGGCTATCTTTTTCACATATGAATCTATGTTTATAAAGTAATAGCAATCATAAATTCTATTCTTGATGACTTTTGTGTTTGGATCCCATAGGATTTCTTTGTGTCTATACACCTTGCACATGACTACATCCAATAGGTAAGACATCATGTATAAATTTCCTCCCAATGGACATTTATCTTTATGTAATATTTATTCTTGGAGGCATACATTGATAACTTCCCCTAAATCATAGGTTAACTCTAAGGTAATTAGTATATCCATTAGGGGAACCCACTCTAGGTGCACGAAGTAGATGATCACATGGTTAAAGAGATTGTTTAGCAGTTCCATTACCATGTGGATTCCCATTATAGAATGGGTAATGGGGATAGAGATATTGACATGTTATTTTAAATTTAAACTTTCCTCAGGGAGAATCTACCTTTGTATTGCCTAATCTACATTGTTCAAATTCTTCCACGTAATAACAACATGTAAATCAAGAGTGACATCTATAATGGGTAAGATCAATTACATGTTAAATTCATTTCATGATATATGTGTGACAATAGTGTTGTTATCAACATAGTGAAGGTATCCTTCATACATTATTATCCCTTTGAAGAAGAGGTCACATAATATATCAATGAATGACATAACCTTGAACTTTATGGTTGCGCAGTGTAGGGCTTGACATTTGAAAGGAAGCATGTATTTTACTAGTTTATTATCTTTATATACAATGTCTTATTCCAGTGAAAATGAGTATACATTTTCCATTGCTTCCCACAATGATGATTAATTTGGATAATTTCCATTGAATGCAATAACATCAAGCATAGTGTCCTAGTACTCTATAAAATCATTAATAGAGAATCAAGATGGTGTCGAGGCTCCTTTATAGGACCTAGATGATGATGCCATGGTGATTTAATGAATAATGGTATGCTCTAAGCTCTTGATAATAGTATATATCACTAAACTAAATCTTGTAGACTAGTAAATTACTGTTATAATAGTTATGAATTTTGGGATCACTTAAGGCTAAAGTTTACTTAAGCTCAAAGATGGAATAATGTGAACTTGACTAGGGTCTTGATGAAAATACATTTATTACATTTATTTCTAGTTCATGAACCATTAATCATTAATGTCTATGAGATTTTCACCTTCATTCAATTCAAATTTGACCACCCTATCCTAGTGTACATGTCATGTAGGATGCCTTGTCATTTAGGGTACTACCATGTAACCTTTCTTCTTTTACCATGTGTCATTACATATCCAAATTAAAAGTAGTCAAACTTTGATTTTAGGACAAAATACTCTAAAGTGTAGAATGTCCTTTATAAGTATTTTCTCTTAAAGATTTCATCTCAAATTTTTTGAAACAAAACTTGTGAAACAAAGTAGCTGATAAAATCCTTTCAAAATGAAAGTTCTTGAAATATAGCCTCTAGTGAGAAAGTTTCTAGAGAGTATCTTTTCAAAACAAACCTTTGAATGAAATCCTTATTAAATGAAAGTTTCTAAAGAGAATCATTTTGAACAAAGACACTAATGAAATCCTTCCAAAATGAAATTTCAAAAAATGATAGTTTTTGAAGACTAAGTCTCTGATATAATTCACTAATGAATAAGCTCTAAATAATTCATTAAGAAATTTTGCCATATAGAAAACTTTTTGAAACAAAGTTACCAAAACAATGTTACCAATGAAATGTTTTTGAAGACCAAACTTTCCAAAGTAAATCCTTCTGATGAAATATTTTCGAAGTGAATATTGTAGATAATAAAGTTTCCATGAATATTTTTTTTGAAGAGAAGTTTTTTAATGAAAGCTTCTAAAGACTAAACTTGTTGAAGACCAAATAATCTGAAGTAAAACAATCTGAATTATTGTCATAAAAATCCATTCTTTTCATCCTTTTCATTAGTAGTTTAGTTTAAATAAGTGTTTCTAAATGAAATATTATACCACAACATGATTCAACATCATAAAAACCAGTTTTCTATAGATAATACAAGTATCATAACCCTAGGAAAAACTCTTGGGTCCTCCTCTAAGTTATTGATTATTTCCAAAAACAAAAGGAGTCCCCACTTTTTAATGAAAAAAATAGGGTGGGGTGTGTTGAATATAAAAAATGGTGACTCACAAGGGTGAATACTCTAGAGTTTTTATGAACCCAAAATCTATGGTTTCACAATCCTAATATAAATCATAATTTTATCTCCAAATGAATGACTAAATCCCAAATAGAAAGAGAGACTTAATATTTCTATGCAACATACTAGCTTTACTTATACCTTGGATCTGAGTGTGAAAAAATTGTTCTTTACTTCTTGTCAAATATTTTTAGGCAAAAACATAAAGGTGAGCCATAGGTTTAAATTTGATTTGGATTAGGTTTATAGATGGGGAGCTTGATATTGCTCTACTTCCAACCAAGCATCCATAACCTCAATAGAGTTACCTTTGATCACCTATTCCTCCTTCCTTCATATTTTTTTATGATGCATGATGAATTGATGTTATTTCATCATGCAGGATTTAAATATTTTCCTATTTTCTTTTGGATTTTTAGATTATGTCTTTTTTTATTCTTTTTTTTGTTTTGTCTTAAAAAGAGGGAAAAGGTGGCAACAATGATATCATCTTAGTTAAAATTTTAGTTTAATCAAAATGTACCTATTAAATCATGCTCATGTCCATGATTATTACCTTAACAACAAGTATTAATGTTTTATGTGCATTTAACCTAAGGGAATAAGGAGAGTTTTCTGAATTTGAAAAAAACTATGGAAGAAACTTTCACATACTTGATGAAATCATTATCTTCAAGACATATTCATGGATAACTCTCTCATCACTTATGTGGATTAAAAGTTCTATAATATAGTATGAATTATCCCTTGATTTAGGTTGGATTCAAAACACCTCAAACTATGTTTGATTATATTAAGATTGACTAGAAATTGACTATCATGAAATTAAAAGAAAACTATTATAAAAAATAGGAAAACTAATGAAAGGAAAAGGGATACTCTAAAAAAAATGAACCAATCTAATAAAATCAATTAATAGAAAGAAAGAAACTAACTACTAAATTAAATATACTCTACTCCTACATCTACCAACACATTTATTATTACTCATAGACCTCTCCAAATGGGGTAACCACGAAGTAATGTTTCAATAACTGTCCATTGACTGGATATGTTAGATCGTTACCTTGAAGATATTTTAAACCAGATGCATTATTACTAAAATTTATTGAAATTCAATATGGTTCTATCCATAGTGGGGTAAACTTTTCATGCATTACTTTTTTCTCATGGGCATTTTCCCATGGTAGCACCAAGTTAGAGATCCTAAATGCTTTAAATTTTGATCTTTTATCAAAATATCTCTTGACCATATCCTTATGTTTATTTAAGCTTTGTAATGATTTAATAGAGTCTTATATTTTAATTATATCTAAAAATTTAGAATTTATTTTGTTGTTGGGTTCCATGTATTCTTGCATAAAATATTATGTCAGTAATTTTAACATGATTAGGAACACTGGTTGTTTCCCATATACCAATAGATATCGTGAAGCTTTGAGATCCTACTTGTAACTAGTCTTGTCGACCCAAACTAAATAATTTAGTAAGAGATTCCACTCCCTTGGTTTATCTACAACTGACTTCTTGATCATTTCTATAAGGTTATTATTGGTTGACTTAGCCAATCCATTCCCTTGTGGGTAATGATTTGAGGATGATTTATTTATGATATGATTATCATGGGCCCACCCAATGAACTTAGATGATTGAATTATTTGGCCATTATCACAAATCAAATAGATAGGGGTGTCAAACCTAGTTGTGATATGTTATTCAAGAAAAAATATCACATCTTGGGTTTTAGAGTTCTTAATGGCTACTATCTCAGCCCATCTAGTGCAATAATCCATAGTAGTGAGAAAAAACTTGTGTCTAATGGAGGAATTTATATTTATAACACTGATGAATTCTAAGCTCTATTAGGATAATGACATACCTTCAATTAATGTTTGTAGTGACATTATTATGTATACCTCACTTTTGGACAAAACTTGGTGTTCATGGTATGTCCTCACATGGAAATGAGCATCCTTAAAGATCATAAATTGGTAATACACATTTTAAGTATTTTATGTGTTGTAGTATTACCAGATGGATGGTTGTTAACTATCTTTTGATGGATATTTTCTAAGATTTCTTGAGCTTCTTCACATGACACACATCTTAGATAAATACCTTTGTAATTATTTTTGTAGAGGACTCCTTTTCTAATCATATAATGAGTATCCTTGAGACTTAAAGCTCTCTTTTGCTTTATTTTGAGTTCCTTGGGGCATGTTATAGTGAGTAGGAACAAAATAATACCTAAATACCAATCTTCTTGGGAAACTTGTGTCTAATAGACTTCTTCAATAATGATGCATGGGTTTGGCTAATTAATCAATTGGATTATTTGCTATCTTATAATGATCTTGGATGGTTTGATTTAAAGATAAAATAATTGTAATTTTTCCATTAATTTACCTCTATGCTCCTCCAATTTATTCTGTCAAAGTGTGAGCTTGAATATAGAATTTGGCACTATGGCAATAGTCTTATTTTAGATGATGTAGTGTCTAAACTTTTTGATTACCTTGACAAGAGTGAATATTTGATTATCACTCAAGGAATACTTAAGCTTTGCATCTTTAAGTTATTACTCACAAATGCCATAGGATGTTCTCTTTCTTTCCTTTTTTAGATAAGTATGGAAACAATAGTATGTTTACAGGAAAATGAATATAATTAAAAGTATTTGGTGAAATTGAGGCTTACTAGTACTATGGTTTATGGAAATAGACTTCTTTATGTCTTATAAGGACTTCTTAGCTTTGGGCATCCACTCCACTTTGGCATTCTTCATGTTCAAGGGTCTAACAAACTCTACAAACCCTAAGATAAATTTCCTTATAAAAGTTATTTTTACAAAAAATGGTTTGATCTCCTTTTTTCTATTTGGAAACATTATTTTTGAAATCCCATGGATCATGTCTGGGTCAATAGTGATCCCATCCTTGGTAATGATGTGGCCTATTAGTTTGTCATTGATAACACCAAATATGATTTTATTGGGGTTAAGTGAGACCCCAAACTTACTGTACCTCTCAAAAATAGACTAAAGATGGTTGATATAAATAGATCTATTTTTATAAAAATAATGATATCATCCATATATATAATTATGCACTTCATTATCAATCCTTGGAATGCATGATCCATTGCTCTCTCAAAATTAGCTCTAGTATTGATCAACCCAAATGGAATATAATTATATGCATATGCTCCCCACTTTGTAGTAAATGTTGTTTTCATCCTATCTTTGAATTTGACTAGGGCTTGATTGTAACCTAAAGATTTGTCCAAGAAAGACATCATTTCAGAACCACTTACGGTTTGCATTACCTCATCTAAGGAGGAAAAAGGATAATTTTTCTTCTCCAAAGCTTTATTTATATTTTTGAAGTCGATGCAAAGTTTGATTTTGCCACTCTTTTTCTTAACTCAAACTAGATTGACTACCTAAGTCAAATGCCTAATAAGAAAGACTATTCTATCACTTAGTAGTTTTTCCACTTCATTTTAAATTAATGGTTTAAAAATAGGATTGACCATCCTTTGCCTTTGCATAAATGGTTTATGATCATGCTTGAGTGTAATTGTACGGGTGATTACTCTAGGATTGAAAATACTTAAGTCATCATATTTCTATGCAATTACATATTTATACCTAATAATTAATTCCTTGACTCTTTGCCTTTCTTCGGGTGTGTAGCTTAAGCCAATATTGATGAAGTGTGCATTCTTTTCATCAACAATGTTTTTTAAGTTGAATTTGGATTCATTAAACTTAAATTACCTCTATGACTTGGATTGGGGATTACTGTCAAAGGTTATTTCCATGGACACCATTCCCAATGGGAGGTGATTCTATTTTAGTTGGATAACACCCTCTTCATCCAATTCTTCATGGTATTTATGGCTTCTTTCTCCATCATCTATTATTTGATATTTGAATTGTCATAAATTTTTCAAAAATTAGACAATTTATTAGTCATCATCAAATACTTGAAATTTTTTAATGTTGTCTGGTATTGAAGGACATAGTACTAATTAAATGGAGAACTTTTAGATTTTCAACTCTTGTAAGGGTGCTAAATTTACTACTAAAATGGCCAGTGAATTAGTGGCTCCATTCTATTCTCTTGGGATAGATAGTATGTTGAAATCTTCAAATGATTCTATCAAATCTCAAGCTCTGTGATTGAAATTATTTAGATATGATAATTTAAATTGATATTTATTTCTAATTTAGTTTACCATGAGTTTAGAATATTTGTATACCATAAATTATTTGACATTGTTCTTAAAGGCAAATTATAATCCTAGAATCAAGGCTTCAAATTCTATTCTATTATTGGTGTATGGGAATTGGAGATTGTATGTTTCCAATATTTTCTCTCCTTGTGTATTTATCAACTCAATAATGACACATGATCCTTGCTTAGATATGGCTCCATCAAAATGGAGGGTACATAATTGGGAAGGAACCCAAATTTTTTTTGGTGCTTCATTATGTAAATTTAAAGAATAGAAGATTTATAAATTACCTCTTTATTGGTAGTATTTTACTCCATAATATGATTCTTCATCTTTGTCTCTTGATCGATCCTAATCTATTTGTCATGCCTCTCTAAGGCATCCAAATATATGAAAAGTTTATGGAAAGATATCCATTTAGAATTTTTGACCAATCTCTACTCAATAACAAACCATAAACTTCATGAATATCCACTACCAATATGTCAATAGTCATCTATACTCTAAGTTCTGAAGTAACCTAAATTTTCACATTGTTTATCTCTCTGAATACAAGCACTACTATTTTATCTAGTTGTGACATAGTGCTCTTGGATGGATTTGCATTAAACCAAACTTTTGACAAATAGAATTTGGCATCATTGTTACTGATGTTCCTAAATCTATAATGAAATTATGTATATCATTACCAAACATCTGAATGGTCAACAAGAAAGGGGAAACTTTAGGTTTGTTGTTATATATATCATTTGTGTTGGTTATCTTAGAATTTTCTACAATAGAATTTGCCTTTGATAGACTTCCATAAGAGCTCCTTTTACTCTGTAGTTTGTGCTAGTTCATGAAGGGTAATTTTAGCCTTGATTTTCTTCGTATCCTCAACAATATTGTATCCCCCTTTATTTTATTCCTCTTTAGGCTAAGGGTGGTCATTCCCTTTAGGGGGAGGAGGATTATTATTAGCCTTAGGATTTGTAAGGATAACTATATTATTTAAAGGAGTAAAAGTAGTGAATGAATGACTATTCCTTAGATTATAATTATCCCTATTGAATTCATGGAATGCTTGTACTTCATCATAATTGTCTTTTAGGATATTGTCATATTCATTAGGGAAGGAAGACTCAAAAGTCTCAAAGACCGTAACTGAATTGGAAAGGCCAAATTCACGAGGTATATCTAAAGGGTTCATCATTTGATCTTGTCTAATCATCTCTCTAGAAGATTTTGAAGGTTGCATATAAATTTATACATTATAAATCTCTATGCTAAGATGTGTTATGGACCCTGCACCAATTGGGAAAAGTGGTTTCCATGATATTGATATATGGTAGCTTATTATATTATTTCTAGTCTACATTAATAGTGGACTTGTTGAAATCCCTATTGTATCTTGGAAAGGTATAATTTTGATTATAATTCTAAGTATTTGTATTTCCTGTTATATCTTGATTTATTTGCTAAGAAAACTACTTGATTATCCATGGATATTTATAATTGACAAATTTGATTTGGTTATTTTTAACTAAGCTTTGAAATATATATTGTTAATGAATAGTTAGATATTGCATAGGTTACATGATTACATTGTTATTAGTTAGTTTTAGTATATATGTTTACATTATGATCATGTTGATTGTTATTTCATATATAGTTTATAATGTATGTATATCATTATGTTATGGTCTAACTACATACTTTTT
>JARHVA010006814.1:307500-495000 GCA_037957365.1 Torreya grandis
TAAATAATGATCTTGTATAACTTTACCTATTTGAATGGAAATATCTATTCATGTTAAACTATTATTCTACATGAATATATCTAATTATTCCTTAATATTATTGAAATATTAATATGTTTAGTAATAGCTTGTCAATAAAGTTATATTGATCATGTAGTTGATTGAGAACCATAAAAGCCTATTTATATTATATATATATATATATATATATATATATATATATATATATATAATATAAATAGTATTTTATGGTTCTCAATCAACTACATGGTCAATATACATATTTATGTATAAAGGAAATATATATATATATATATATATATATATATGAATATTTAGGATTCATTACAAAAATAAAATTTATATGGGTGTATCAGGTTGTATACCCCTATGTTCGTTGACAAATACAAAACAATTGGTCATGGGACTTTGAGAGTTGAAGAACTATGTCAACATAAATATAGACTCCTAACCAAGCATAAAAACATAAGTTTATATTAAAATAAATAATAATATGGGACTTTTTATTATTGAAATAAAACTAGTTGTTTAAAGGGAAGCATATTTTTCATTGATTCATAACTACTTTATTATGACTAGTTTTTTGTACCGAGTAGTTATTCTTAATAAAACTAGACTATGATAATATGGGTTATCATAAGGGTGTAGTATGTTTTGAAACTACTTATAATAATTATAAATTATATTTGGATGTATATTTTACCTAAAGGGTATAAAATGTAGTTATTATTTTTATTATTTAGGTGATAGACAATATTATGAGATTCATTCATATGTTTGATGGAATAAATGTATGCATTTATATTATTTATGTGATTAAAATGTTATATGATTACTATTAGGATGTAATATGTATTAATATATTGGATATACTATGCTAACCACATCTTGCATTGTTAGTAGTAAGTAAATAGTTAGATGGATTTCACTATCTTACTAACATTAGAATGATAGATAAAGGTAATCTGATCAAGTGGTGTGTATGAATTTAACTAATCCTTAGATTATTATTTATTGAAAACTTGTAAAAAGTAATTTTAGGTGAAACACTATCATTTCATGAGTATGATTCACATGGTTGTGCAATAGCTTGAGTATAAAAGGTTTCTTTATGATACACCACATGTTTAGCTTTAGAAATCATTCAACACACTGGTACTAGTTTGTCTCTCTAGATTCCCACACCATCGCTATCTACTTATCCATGAATGGAGGGCCATTCCCTGATGATATTTATGTAGGGGATTATTTGTTTTTGGTTGGTATGAAAAATAATTTGGATGATGCTCTCCTTCCCTATAGTAGTACTACTTTTGAGACAACACTTGAGATTGCCATATATATTAGAGTCTAGGTAACTTATGCTCTAAGGAGCCATGTATCTTATATATGTATATTGTATTGTATTTATTATTGAAATATTATCATAATAAGAGACGTAATTACTTATTTACTATACATTTAAAATAATAGATATATGTTTGTACCAATCATGGTTAGATATTTGTAATTACATTTTGTAATAATTTATAATGTGTTTCTTATGATGATAGTGATCAATGATGTCTGATGCAATGTAATTAATTTAAAATTAACAAACTTAGAATATTTTATATGATCAATAATTATGTTCTCATGGTGTAATGTATTTAAGTCATATGTTTGTTAAATAAATAACATGTATTTCTAGGTATATCCCAATAGGGATGTTACATGTGGTATCAGAGCTACACCTGAAACTCTAAGATATAATGAGTCCATTAACATTTTCATACCTTTATATTTACATAAAGTAAAATGGTGAAAGTTAGATTTTATGGAGATGGTCTATCAAATGTTAATGACATTAACCCTACATTTGATCCTAACCAATTTATGATTGAGAAATCAACAATGATCGTTCATATTTTGACAACTATTAATGAAACCAAAGACTAGATTACAACCTTGGAATAGGTGTTTCATGCCCATGAAGAGGAAGAATAATAGGAAATACCTAAAGGGAATCCTATTAAGAAATAAAACCCTCAGGATGATAGATCTTATGTAGCTATAGGGTTGGCTAGAAAAATGAAAATAATGAACCCACCTAAGTTCAATAGAACTAGTTTGGGTGAAGGAGTTGAAGCATGGTTGACTAAGATGGAGAAGTATTTTGAGATTCAAAACTACTCAGAGGTCACTAAGGAAGTATGGGGAGCATAATAGTTAGCTAGTGAGGCAACTACATGGTGGGCCAATTAGAGGTTGGAAATGAATCTTTACTTGACCACCACTACTTGGGATTAGTTTATGATTTTATTTAGGCCAAAAAGGCTTCCAAAAAATTATTTTGACCAAAATATCACATATTTATAGAATATAAAGTAGGGATAATTATTGGTGAATGAGTATTTAGAGTAATTCACCAAACTTCTAAATTACATACCTTAGTACCAGGGAGATGAGGGGTTCATGATCAAAAAAATTATCATGGGATTGAGGCCCTATATCGATGGAGAGGTGTATGTTCATGGAGATTTTACTATGGAATAGGTATTTAAGAAGGTAGTCAAATAAGAATAGAAGTTGAAGTCTATTTTACAAGCCAAGGGCAAGTTCAAGAAAAAGTTTGGATATTCTAAGTAAGCATTTAAAAAATAAGAATTATAAATAGAGGAGTGAAGACTGTAAGAAGAATTTCAAGAATTAGAATGCTAAATTCAACAATGCTTTAGGCAATAAGGAACCAAGTAATGGTTTCAAAGGTGGTTTCAAGAGAAACCAATATACTAATAATAAAGGACCACCTAGAGGTTGATTCATTTATGAAGATGACCATCATGCTCATGATTATAATCAAGAAAAGTTAAAGAACAAAGGTCTTATTATTCAGTAGGGAAACTTTTATCAATGTATTCATACAATAATTAATAATTGGTAAGTCAAATTTCAAGCATTACCCATAGAGATATCAATTACTTTGTTTGAACATCCATTTTCCATTTTAATTTATACAGGGGCTACTAAATGTTTTATAGCTCCTAAAATGCTTAGTAAGATAACTAGAAGAGATAGAATAGTGGAAAATGAATGGTTAGTACAATATGGGAATGACTCAAAAGTCATGGTTGACAAGTGTTTAGTTAAAGTATATATTAGGTTTCTTAAATTCAGAACAGTAGTAGATTTATATGTAGAACCACTAAGGTCATATGATGTGATCTTAAGAGTTAATTGGCTTGTGAAAAATAAGGCCAAGGTCAACTTCTACCTAGATAAAGTTGAGTGTCTAGATGATTTTGGAAATTAGACACAAATTCAAGGCAAGAAAAGAGAGTTTAGGCTTAGATATAATTATGCAATGTAACTCAAAAGGGCTCAAGGAAAAGGGTTCCAAGAATTTATTGTCAAGATAAATGAAATGGAGGAAATTAAGTAACCATATCTTGAAGATTACCCATTTATTATAGATTCTCAAGATGTATTTCTTGAATAATTACTAAGATTGCTTCCTAGATGTGAGTTCAATTTCTCTATCAATATCATACTTAATTTAAAACCATAGTCTAAGGCACCATATAATATGAAAAATATTGATTTGGTTGAATTTAAGCCTCAAATATAAGAATTATTGTCTAAAGGGTTAATTCAACCAAGTGTGTCACCCTGGGGTGTACTAATTGTCCTTGTCAAGAAGAAGGATAATAATCTTTGAATTTAAATTAATTATAGAACATTGAAAAAGGCAATTATCGCAAATTGGTATCTGCTACCTCATATAGATGATCTTTTTGCTCAAATATGGGAAGAAACATTTTTTTAAGATTTATCTTAGATTAGGATACCATTAGCTAAGGATAAGGGATGAGGATATTCTGAAGACAATGTTCAAAACTCATTACGGGCACTATGAGTTCATAATGTTACCATTTGGGTTGACAAATGCACCAACATCATTCATGCATCTCATGAACAATGTATTCATAGATTTTATAGATTACTTTGTTTTAGTTTTTTGGATGACATTCTTATATACTCTAAGAATGAAGAGGAAGCACCTTCAATATGTGGAACTAGTTTTGTAATGGTTATAGAGGCACAAGATATATGTCAAGCTATCTAATTACACATTTTTTAATGAGAGAGTGTAATATATGGGACACATTATCTCTATAGATATTATTTTAGTAGATATAGCAAAGATTAAAACCATTATGGAATGGATAACACCAAATAATGTGCATAAGGTAAGAAGTTTCATGGGATTAGTAGGATATTATAGGAAGTTTGTTCCTAATTTTTCCAAGATAATTAATCCAATTAATTCTTTGCAATGTAATAAGTAAAGTTTTATCTACTTAGAGAAATGTGAAGTATTTTTTATAGAAATTAAAAGAAGGCTTACTTTTGCATGAGTGTTAAGAGTTCTTGACTCAAATGGTCAATTTTCAATGATTCAGAATACATCAAGGGATGGACTAGGAGGATTCCTTATGAAAGATGATGTAGTGATGGATTATGAATCAAGGAAGCTTAAGTCTTAAGAGGTGAATTATGCCCCTCATGACCTAGAAATTTTAATAATTACGCATGCTTTGTAAGTTTGGTAGCATTAATTATTTTGAAAACCATTTAAGCTCAAGATTGATAACTTGGGACTCAAGTACATCTTCACCCAACTAATTTTGAATACTCATCAGAGATGTTGGATTGATTTTTTATCTGATTATTATATCAAAAGAAAGTAAAGTAGAGTAGTTGATGCCCTAAGTTGTAGAATGTATATAGTATCAATAGCTACTCTCAAGAGTACTTTCATGGATTGAGTGATTAAATTATTGCTAGGAGATGAATTCTATGATTAGATTAGAAAAGAATTATCTGAGAATACTTAGAATCCTTAGTATAAAGGATTTTTATTAGAGAATTTTGGGTATTTTACATTATAATGGAAGGATGTATGTGCTAGATCAAGAACATCTATGGATCATAGTGCTAAAATAACTACAAAATCTCATGTCAAATCTTAGGGATTAATTATATTGGAAAAATTAAAAAATCCCTTAGATTAAAAAATCTCATGACATATGATAACTCATCCCTTAGATTTAGATAGAGGAGAGCATTGTTGAATAGGGTGATGTAGATGGCATTGTTGGGGGATGATAGAGAAACTAGTTAGAACCTTGCATACATCACATTAGCTAGCACATGGTATATGCATAATGGAATGATTAGTGTAGTGTGTTTTGATATTATTTACATTAGATGATTTTTACACATGGTTGATAACATAGTTTAAATGGTTATTTATAATTCATCTTACATGATCTGTGTGTATGTCCATTAATGTTTATGATATTTGTAATTAGAGAAAATTTGGATTTATAGACTAATGAATTTATCATCTAGTCATTATGACATTATAAGTGCTAATTTAATTAGTGAATATATTGATTATTGTAATTAGTGATAAAATAAATAAAATATAATAATTTATAATTAAGAGGAAACAATAGGAAAAAGAGAATAAATTCTTAAAATAAATATAATGGAAGAAAAAAAATCATAAATAAAGAGAAATGGAAGTGTTTAAAAATTAGGAAAAAGAAATAATATATATTAATTAAAAAATAAAAATATAAAGAAAACAAAAAAATAAAGATAAAAATATCAAAGGACAAAGTTATGCCCTTTTCATGGAATAAAACAAGAAAGAATAGATTCAGGGAGAAGAGAGAATGTGCACCATACTTGGAAATAGAAGACATAGAATAAAGAAAGATTGGAGAAAAAGCAACAACTGAGCATCTACCATATAGGTGATGCAATTTAATTTTTTAAATTCATATTGAATGTTTTATTGGTAATATTATAGTGAATTCCAATATTTTGAAACTATAAATACTTTTACATATAAATATAGAGGTTACTATGAAAACAAGGGGAAACTAAATGCATTAAAATTCATATGCTAAACCTATGAAAAGATAAATACATCACGCTAGGATAAATAAATTTATGGAATTGAATAGAATGACTCAAACATAGTGTTCAATTTGTTGTTAAAATAAAATATAATGAACTTAGAGGCATATATATCATTAACTCATATGGGAGGGATATTTTTATAGATAGAAAACCATAGTGTATATGGGAAACCTACCCAACTATATAAAACAAATATATAACATGTGATCATTTAAAATGGATAGTATGAAATAATGAAATTTATGACTTTATACAACTAGCATTGGATATGTATGAAACATTTGGTTTCATGAAAATTTTATCAAATTTATAGAAACTCACATAAAAGAGTAACTAGCACTGTCAAACCAAACTCATTGATATATTATATAAGAACAATGATAGTATATTCTACAAATTCCAAACTTAAATATAACACTATATATATGTAATTATTGATGAGTGTCATCTAACTCCTGATTTAACCAATATTTAATTGGTGTCTTATCAACCAGGGCTAGTGTCCAAAGATATCTGTAGTAAGGTATGAGATGGTAGATTTAGAAGTCTTGCTTATGGGGGTGCTTGCTAATCCTATTCTAACTTTGACTAAACTACTTGATTCATGCTTTTGCTAAAAAAGAAAGAAATAAAATAAATCCACTCCTTTTCTAGAAGTAAAATATCATACTCCTATTTTACGTTTTCAGGGAAAATAAATTCACACTCCTACTTATGAAAGAAAATTTGCTTCACACTTTTGTTGTAAAAGAAAAGATACTTTGCATAGAAAAGAAATGAAATAAGAAAATGCTATTTTTAAACTATGAATTTTTTTTGATAATTTTATAAATAAATACAAATAGTAACAAGATTATAAATAATAAAATAGAACATAAATACTGTACACAGTTGTTGGTTCCAAGGAGAGTGGGCCCTTGCTCCTCTCAAACTTAAGAACAAAGCTTAATCAGTGCTAGAAAATTGAAGTATTAATTCATAAAAATGAAATAATTAAAATCTAATTGAAACCTGTATGCTTATCTAATTCTCAATCCTCTATTTTCTTATTTTCTAAATCCCTCTTTTATAGTCAAAAGTCTTACACTTTATACTAATACAATTAACTCAAAATAAGATGCAAAGAAGTAGGATTCTTTGGTCAATCCATTATTCCTAAGATAGGAGATTGGATTCCCAAGAGATCCAATTATTATGATAAAACAAATATCCTATCCTATAATACTCCTAAAATTTGATTATATACAAATTTATCAAAAGTAAGTCCTTCAAAATAGCATGTGGTTATTTTCTTTATTTGATTCCAACTGGAATGGTTCTTTCCTATCTGATCTAGTCTCTAGCTTCCTATTATCCTTATAGAATTCTAGGTATTAACCCTACAAATTCTATAGAAATGAGCCTATGGATCCTATAGAAATGAGCCTACATAATCCATAGAAACAAGCCTGCAGAGTCCATAGAAATAAGGCTGCAGAGTCCGTAGAAACAAGCCTATGGAGTCCGTAGTTCCACTGGATGGAGATCAAAATGGAATGTTCACTGTACATCACCTGTGTCTTCTTCTTGAGCATTCTTCACACAAAATATCACTAAAACATGTTATATATTAGACATTAATGACAAAGTAAAGATTCAATCTTTGGTTTAATATAAACTAGACAAATATCTATTTTCCATGTAATAGCTATCTAAGAATCTAAGATTTGTATAAGATAATATCCTTTGATAGATGATTTGAAGGAAATAACATGTCAATGATGAGCCATATTTTGAGCTCGTCATCTCCCCCAGGATATACCTTTTGCAAGTCCCATTACAAACATGTATTAGCATTCATAGCTCTAGCTTCTACTTTATACACTACGACTCAAGTCATATTCATCAAACTAATCTATTATGTGTCTATCTAAATTATTGGTAAATCCATGATGTGTTTGAATCATCTATTTCCATATACTAAATTGCTCTTAATTATGGAGCCCAACTCTGCCATCCTGCAATAGCTATAATCAGTAAAGGGGGTTTATATCTCATGCTAATCCATTTTTGTTCTCCCCCAGAGTTGATTACCTCTATTAAAATTTATAGAATTGAGGATGCTCTCCTCATACTCCATCTTAAGTTATTTGGGGACATGACTTCTCACCTTTTAAGAGGCACTAAAATTTGGCCCCATATATTTACACTTGTAGTCACTACTGAATCAAAATTATATCTTGAAAACAAATCAAAAGAAATAGTAAAATCATATAGAGCCTGTAAATAATGTGTTTTAACATCATCATTTAACAAAGCACAATGAAAATTCTATTTAATCAATCTAGGAATAGGAAATGTTAGTCTAACACATAATCCTATAGTCTTAACATGATTTTTATAGTCCTCAAATCTGCCTTTCCATGCTATCTAATTTTTGAATGTAGAATGTCATGCTCTTAGTTGAACTTCTCCTACATGAAGATTTATCAAAAAATTATTGTGCTCATTATCTCCTATAATCAAGTCATGAAAATAAAATTCACAAAGCAAATCCTGATGATTAGGTTCAACACTATAGAAAATTTCCAAAAATGTTATTGGCATCAAAATTTTATAACAAAGATGATAGGAGATCCGTAGAAGCTACCATCTATAAAATTGTTCAAATAAAAACAAACTATATGTAGGAGAATGATTCCTACATGCCAAAAGATTTCTCCTACTTTTCATACATCCTACAAATTTTCTTCTAACTCTTGGACTTTAACCTCTAATTCTTTCTTTTCATTTTCCAAGAGTTTGTTTGAATAAGTTGCATCTTTGTTTTTCTATTTAAGTACAAAATATTATTCTTCAATTTGATGTAGTATTTGCAAGGGAGGAATACCTGGATCACTTGTTTGGCAACCATGGTCAACAAATATTCTAGGGGGAGAAAGTGTAATAGCAGGTGCTTTGGAAAAATTCACCAAATTCTACAATCTCTTGTTTTCCTTCTTCAAACTTTCTACATATAGCCAAAGATCAATCTATTCATCTTCATGTTATTTTATTATTTCCTTTAACCTGTGAATTTCTACGGCATGATCAATAGATACTATATCTAATTTTTGTACCAAAGATGAGTTGAGATGGTCCTTGTCTTGCAATTGATAGATCAAGTTAGCAATGTTAATTATTTGTTATTGTTCAAGAGCTTGAGCTTAAAAAAGTTGCAAAGTTAGCTACAAATAGGATCATATAGATTTGATGATTCACCTTTCTCATTGGTACATAAAATTTTCCCTTTATCCTTTACAGTTTCAATTGGAATAGGTGGTTTTTCTCCCATACCTAATTACTCTACCATGTGTGGCTCTTCCTCTAGATTTTTCTCCTCCAATATGATTGGAGAGTTCCCTTCAAAAGGAGTTTCTTCAATATCTGTAGGTGTAGGAATATTCTAATGTTTGGGGGAATGAGACACCATTTTAAGACTATCTAAAATATCTACAACTTCTTGTTCATCTTCTTATATTAAAATGAGCATTCTCCTTCTTTTAGTTACTCTTTGAGCTACACTTGGTTGATTTTCCTTCTCAACCACCAAACCCTTGGTCTTCTCAAGTTCTGTAGCAACCTTCTATCTCAGTTTTCTTCTTCCGATCAAAGGAATTGGTTGTAATATATACTCATGAGGTTATTGTGGAGACCTTGAAATTTTAGGGTTTTGAGACCTTGTGATTCTTATTAAAGAATAAGAAAGGATTTCTGTGGAGATTACAGTCTGAGATTGTTTTCTTGGTGTTATATTCTCAGCTGATGGGGTAGGTGGAGATGAGTGTTTTTGTGGTATATTTAGGGTTTCTTGTACTATACTATTCTAAAATTCCTCCTAGACCTTTTGACCTTGATGAAGGAAATGATGCTAGATAATAAGCTAAATAAGGCCATGATGCCTAAGAGCAGTAGTAGGGGTTGTAGACATAACTTGTAGAGCACCATAAAAGAAAGATGGGAGGTTAATTTTGTACTATGGGTTTTGTCTCCCATGCTTAAGATGTATTAACATTTTCATGGCATCTCCCCCTAGAATACTGTGTTGCCCTTCACAAATGATATATTTAAATACCCACTTAGCTACAAATTTCCAAGGTTTAGGAAGTGAATTCCTTTTAATCCCTTTAAATTTTCCCTTGGAATCTACTAGACATGAAGTTCTAGTTTTCTTATTACCACTAAACTGACTGATTAATCACTAAATGAAACTTTACCTGTAGCTCTGATTCCTTTTTCTAGAACATGTATAATTTGGCTTATGATTTGAGTTGTAACAGGAATAACAATGCCTTTCACAATTGAAAATTTAAGGGTGAGATTGTTAATAAATTCACTTACCATTGTTTCATTGAAACCTTGGAGATTTTCAATGAAAGGTATCCATCCACTGGCTTTGAACATTGCTACATAAGCTTTGTCTTTATAAAAATTTGCTAGATCCTTCAGCTCTGATCTTGTCTTCTATCCCATTTTTATGTAGAGTTATAGTGAGCTTGGTTCCTTTAACTTCAATTAAGATGTAGACCAGTCTTTTGTTGAATTCAATAGGTAAAAGGCTCTGAGGATCAATTTCTATTGAATTCCATAGAAAGTAAATAGTTCATTTGAAATGCTATAGCTGCATGAGTTTGTAGTGATGTGATACAGTTAGGCACCGCACATTTCTATGGAGTGTGCCAACCATTTGATCTCATCAATACAATTCATGTGAAATGATGACATGTCATATTGATGGTGACAATGATTCATTACTTCATTTAAAAACCCCTTTTTATGAAGTCCCATCATTATGGTACTTGATTATTAATTGATGATATCAAAGTCACACACTTATCCATGTACCTTTGGCGGCTTCGTTGCATGATTTTTCATTATGGCATGTGTCATTCCATTTTGGAAGATTCAAATCTAGTTCATCTCAAAAGAATAGAGTCTTAATCAAATCAAAGATAATTAGTTAACTAACATAAATAAATGAAATATATGTCTTACTTACTTTAACCTTAGACATTATCCTTTGCTCACCATGTGTCCTGTAAAAATAGGTTCACATAGATTAGTTTACTACATGAAGACAACCAATTATAGTGTCATGATGAGATTTATAAATTTTAGTTTTTGCCCTTTGGCTAGTCATTGTGGGTTTTCTAGCCAAAAGCCCTTTTTGCAATGTATAGCTAGCTAGCAAGCTGGTTTTCTGGGCATGCATTGTCAATAGCGTCCCTAGAAGAATTTTCACTATTGATTTTTTTAATTTTTTGCTAGATTATCAAGGAGCATATTCACTAGAAGAAGTAGAGATTTCCAAAATAGCTACTTGATCCTTTACTTTTTGAATAAATTCATCTTTATTAAGAGGTTTTTATTAGAGATTCAATCTATGTCCATTGACTAACAGAGCTCTTCTATTGCCATCAATAGGTATCAGCTTAACAGAACCATTTTCATAGACCTCTTCAATCTCATAAGGTCCCAACCATCTTGTTTGTAGTTTTCCTTTTAACTATTGAAATTTAGAATCAAACAATAGTGCCCAATCTCCTTTTTGAAACTTTCATTGCTTGATTTGTGCATCATGCCAAAATTTTCATTGATGTTGTACTAGTTTGGTTCTTTGTAGTGCTTTCATCCTCATTTCATCAAGTTGATTAAGCTATAGGATTCTTGATTTATGTAATTCTTCTAACTCAATTCCTACTTCTATGGCTATTTTCAAAGTTTGTAATTCAAATTCAACAGAGAATAAAGGTTTCTTACCATAAACCAATTCATAAGGTGAAAATCTAGTTATTGTTTTCCAAGTAGTATTATAGGCCCAAACAGCTTCTAGTGCCTTATCTACCCAATCCTTTCTACTGGAATTAACAACCTTGGTTAAAATGGTTTCCAATTCTTTTTTGGTGACTTCAACTTGTCCATTTTCTTGTGGATGGTATGGAGATGTTTTTTTATGCTGAGTTTGATATACTTGCATAAAAAAATTTATCACATTTGACATGAACTATGGTCCTTGATCTGAGACTATCTCTCTTGGAGAACCAAATCTTTGCATGATTTTGAAATATAAGAAATTATCTTCCATATCCTCTCTTGCACAAGTTAATGCTTCCAGTTCTATCCACTTGGTCATGTAGTTTGTGCAAACTAGAAGATATTCTTTTCTTCTAGAAGGAGGATCCATTGGACCAATACAATCAATTCCTAATTTCTTAAATGGTTCTAAAACCAATTGAGGATGAGGGTGTAGGGGAATCTCTATTGAAAGAGTATGCTATCCAATTCATTAACAAGCATCATAGTGTCTGACATAGCTTTTTACTTGCTGATGAAGATGAGGCCAATAATATCTTGCTCCCAAGATTTTATGTACGGTTCTTTGATCTGAGTAATGGCCTCCTCCTGGTTCATCATGACAAGCTATGATCATATCATAAGCTTAACAATTTTTCACACACTTGTGAAACACATGATTAGGTCAAAGTTTAAATAACATTCCATTAATCCATTTAAAAGAAGAACTTTCTTTGATTAACCATTTTTTTCCTTTTTGTGAAAAGTACAGAGGAAACTTCCTTGTGGCAAGGTAATTGGCTATATCAACAAACCATGGAGATTGTGCTAAAAGGGAAAATAATTATTCATCTATAAATTCATCTTCCATTAGTTCTTATTCACCTATAGTGTTCATTCTTGACAAGAAATCATCAACCACATTAGACTTCCCCAGTTTGTCTATAATAGTAACATCTAATTCTTGTAAGATAAATAGCCATCTAATAATTGGTTTGTTGGTAATATATCTAATAGTTGAATGGTCTGTATAGACAAATACCTTGTAGCCTATTATTTAGTGTCTAGATTTGTTCATTTCATAAATTACAGTTAAGAATTCCTTCTTAGTTGTGGTGTAATTTTTTTCAGCAAATGTCATGTTTTTGCTAATAAAATATATAGCATACATGTTACCTTATTCATCCTTTTGTCCAAGAACTGCTCCTAGTTCTGTATTGGAAGAATCCATGTATATATGGAATGGATTAGTCCAATTTGGTCCTCTTAATACTAGAGCAGTAACAAGTTTAGCTTTAATGGTTTCAAAGGCCTGCTGGCAACTATCACTCCATTCGAATGTACTGTCTTTTGTAAGTAAGGCAAACATAGGGGCAACTATTTGGCTAAACTTATCTATGAAGCATCTATAGTAACTAGCACATCCTAAAAAACTCTTAACATCAGTTTATGTGTTTGGAATGGGCAAATTAGAAATTATTTCAATTTTATTTGGATCTACCTGAATGCCTTTTACAGAAATATGATGTCCCAAGACTATTCCTTCATCCATCATCAACAAACATTTCTCATTTCTAAAAGATAATTGATGTTCCTCACATCTGATCAATACTCTTTCCAATTTGGTAAGATCTTTTTCATAAGTTTCACCATAAATAGTGAAATCATCCATGTATACCTCAACACAATAATTTTTAAGGTCAGAGAAGATTGCCAGAACTGCTCTTTGGAAGCTTGCTAGAGCATTATAGAGTCCAAATGGAAGTACTCGATAATAAAAAGTTCCCAAAGGGTAGGTAAATGTGGTTTTATCTTGATCTTTAACTGCTACTATTTTTTGGTTATACCCACTGAACCCATCCAGGAAAGAAAAATATTTCTTTCCTGCCAAGTTATCAAGAACTTGATCAATAAAAGGTAAAGGAAAGTAATCTCTTAAGGTTGCCTTGCTCAGTTCTTGATAATACACACATAATCTTAACTTTATATGTTTATTGGGCACAATTACTAGAGGTGACACCCACTGGCTATCTGAGATGGGGTAAATAAATCCAACTTCCAGCAACTTTTGGATTTCTGCTTTGACTATTTCCTTTAATGTTAGGTTTATTCTTCTTTGTGGTTGTCTGACCAATTTGATAGATTATGTGTAAATGTGATGAGTGCATATGCTGGGTTGAATTCCTTTCATGTCGGTATAACCCCAAGTAAAATCCTTGGTATGTCTTTCCAACACTTCAAAGATTTGATCTTCCCCTTCATTTGTTAACCAACTATTGATGTTCAAACTTTTTCCAAGTAATACCATGATTGGTTTTATACCTAGATAATTGGATTATATTTTATTAAACTCACTAATTAATTAGTTTAGAGGACATGGATGAATAAGTAACTTATGAAACATAGTTACATTATCAACAAACTCTTTTCTAGGAGGAATTAGTCTTGCTAAAGAACAATGAAATGCATCTAAGAAATGAGTTTGTTTTTATTCTACCAATTTATACACACTTTCTTGAATCAGTCTATGATCATATGATGAAGTATCAGAAGAAGTAGAAGTGGAGGTAGCAAAATTTTCTATCTGACCCAAGAATCCTAAACGAAGGCAGTCTGTAGCTTTTAGACTGAAAGAGTCTGTAGTTTCTGGGCTAGCAGAGTCCGTAGATTTTGAGTATGTGTATCCATTCAATTCTTCCAAGCATTTTTTCACTATGGTCATGGCTAAAGATAAAATGTTGTTTAATGTGTTGTCTAATTCATCCACCCAAAGTTATTATATGCAATTTGTTGATGGTTTTGTAGGAGGATAAAAGGAAATGCATTTGGATTTTAACCCATTATAAATGGTCATGTCTCCTGACCTACATTCAATCAATGCTACTACAGTGGCCAACCATGGTCTACCTAGGATTATAAGATATTCTAGATTCTTTGTTTTGGGTTGCAAGACCATTAAATCTACTTGATATTCCCAAGATTCTATTAACACTTCAACATTTTCTATCATTCCCTCTAGTTTTGTTATCGACTGGTCTGCCATTTGAAGAATGGTAGCTGTAGGTTGCATTTTAATAAGAGATAATGCATGGAGAGTATTAGTTATCATGACATTGATTGCTGCTCCCAAATCTATCAAGTTAGGAATTTCTTTTCCTCTAATTGTGACTGTGATCACTGGGATTTCTGGATCTACATATTTTGGAACTAATAGTTTTCTTGCTAATAAATCAGCAACTTTTCCATCAACATGAATGGTTCTAGGATATTTTACCTTCCTCCCAAGTGTCTTAATAAAGAGGCTTTTGATGATCTTATTTAATTTAGGTATATCCCTAATAGCTTGTAGAAGGGGTACCTCGATATTGATCTTTTGCAACTCATGGACCAAGTTTGAGTCTGGTTTGATATCAGTTTCTCTTAATATTTTAGGAAAAGGAACTACTGGTGTAGTAGTGTTTCCTTTGATTACTTCAGGGATCCTTTTGATTTTAGCTTCTCTAGTGCTTAATTGAGATGATTCTATATTTTCATTTTCATTAGGTATCTCAAAAATGAGTACTGAAGGTTTTTGTATAGTTTTTCATGATCTGAAATGTATGTCTAAGTACTCAATAGCTCCCACATTGATTATTTCTTCCTGTTCATTAACATAAATAGGTACTAGTTTTTTATTCTTTAGATTTGCTATTGGTTGTGTAGGCATTGAGGGCTGATTAATTTGTCCTTGTTACTAAATAATTAGGGGTGGAAAATGGGTTTGCTATTGAAGTAGTCTTCTTGGTTGGGTGAATTATGACTATGGGTCCCACTACTGATTCCATTGTTGATATGGTTGTGGTATCCAATGTTGTTGTGGTACCCATTGTTGTTGTGGATGTGGCACCATCCATGGAGGTGTTGGCATCCAATCTTATCTTGCCCATGGATTTTAAATTGATGGAATTTGGGGTTGATTCAAAAATTGTGAAGGGACTAAAACATTCTCTGGTGCCATCCATGGATTAACTAGATTTCTTGCACTAAACTATCCTTGAGCCTAGTTTTGTGGAGCAAAGTTTTATCTTTGAATATAGTTTACTTCTTCAATAGACTGGAATTGTGTTTTCATTTAATTATTTAAAATAGGTAGAAGGGTGCAATATTTGGTATCATGATCTGTTTCATCATAGATCCCACATGATGAAATATTGGTTCTATCTAGAGGGTAGACTCTAAGGGTGTGTTTCTGTCTACACTTAGGATAGTAGATTACTGAAGGCTCTGTTGCATTTGCCTTAGCTTAAAGGCCATCCAAAGTACTATTTAGTCTAACTAGAATATCTATTTTGAGATTAGCAAATTCTTCCATTAATTTACCCACTTCATTAGATTTCCCCAACTTTCCTTTCCTAATTCTAGGTTTTGTTTGAGAATAATTGGTACAAAGATCAGAAATCTGATTGAAAGCCAACTTATTTATGTCTCCTCTACCCATCATATATAAGGCATCTCTAGTGTCTTCATCCAATCCTTTCAAGAAAATTAGTTTCTGAACATCTTCAATGAGTGGATAATTGCTTCTTTTATGAGTGAACATAAATCTATCCAAATAATCCTCTAAAGATTCATCCTCATTTTGTTTTATTTTAAAGAAATCCTCTTTTCTTTCTTGTACTCGGTAGTAATTTTGGTATTTGTTCAAGAATTATGTTTCCATGTCATCCCATGTTCTAATAGAATTTCTAGGTAAACCCATGAACCATCTCATAGCTACATCTTTAAGTGTAGATGGAAATAGTTTTAATTTCTAGCTATCAGTTGTGTAATCATAGGTTTGACATAGAACTTTAAACTCAAATAGGAATTAATCAGGATCTTCTATAGATCATCCCCAAAAATTTGGTAAATTAGCTGGTGAAATATTTTTCATGGGGGTTTGATCATTAGGATCTACAACAATAGGAAAGGAGAAAGTCCTTCCTGGTTTTGCAAATTATTGATTTTGTTGGAGAGCCATTTCTTCTTCTGATGATATTTCAAAATTGGGATGATCTTCCCACTGAATGTTTGTGGTCTCAGTTATAGGTTGTTCTAAGTTCTTAGAATTTTCTTCATCTATGGATCTCTAAAATGTTTCTTCTAAGTCTTTGGTAATTTCTAAATAATGTCTTCCTACAAGAGATTGATCTTGAGGAATTTTTCCTATGGGGCTTGTGTGTGGCAATAGCCTGGTTTCTATCCTAGTTTCAGAAGATTCTTGCAAATAGGTTTCACTTGTATCTTCTGGTTCACTACTCAAAGATATTAAAGGGGTGTCCACTTGTGTTCTTGGTGGAAACTTTGGAATAAATCATCCTTTATAATCTCTAGGATGGTATATCAATTTATTAATTGTTTTTGTTTTATGATTTTTTACAATTATTTTTGTTTATTTACTCTAGATCAATAATTATTACCTTACTAACACATTATGTTCCCTGGCAATGATGCCAAAAATGATGAGTGTCATCTAACTCCTCATTTAATCAGTATTCAATTGGTGTCTTATCAACCAAGGTCGGTGTCCAAAGCTATCTACAGTAAGGTATGGGATGGTAGATATATAAGTCTTGCTTATAGGGGTGCTTGATGATCCTATTCTAACTTTTACTAAACTACTTGATTCACACTTTTACTAAAAAAGAAAGAAATAAAATCAATCCACTCCTTTGCTGGAAGTAAAAGATCACACTCCTATTTTATGTTTGCAGGGAAAATAAATTCACACTCCTACTTATGAAAGGAAATTTGCTTCACACTTCTACTATAAAAGAAAAGATACTTTGCATAGAAAAGAAATGAAATAAGAAAATGCTCTTTTTAAACTATGAATTTGTTTTGATATTTTTATAAATAACTAAAAATAGTAACAAGATTATAACTAATAAATTAGAACATAAATATCGTACACAATTCTTGGTTCCAAGGAGAGTGGGTCCTTACTCCTCTCGGACTCAGGAACAAAGCTTAATTAGTGCTAGAAACTTGAAGTATCAATTTATAGAATGAAATAATTACAATCTGATTGAAACCTGTATGCTTATCTAACTCTCAATCCTCTATTTTCTTCTTTTCTAAATCCCTCTTTTATAGTCGAAAGTCTTACACTTTATACTAATACAATTAACTCAAAATAGGATGCAAAGAAATAGGATTCTTTGGTCGATCCATTCTTCCAAAGATAGGAGATTGGATTCCCAAGAGATCTAATTATTCTAATGAAATAAGTATCCTATCCTATAATAGTCCTAAAATCTTATTATATACAAATTTATCAAAAGCAAGTCCTTGAAAACAATAGGCAGTTATTTTCCTTATTTGATTGTAGCTGGAATGGTTCTTTCCTATCTGATCTAGTCTCTAGCTTCCCATTGTCCTTAAAAAATTCTCAATACTAACCCTACAAAGTCCATAGAAATGATCCTATAGAGTCCATCGAAATGAGCCTATAGAGTCTGTAGAAACAAGCCTGTGGAGTCCATAGAAATAAGCCTATAGAGAATGTAGAAACAAGCCTGTAGAGTTCGTAGTTCTGCTAGATGGAGATCAAAATGGAATGTTCATTGTACATCACCTGTGTCTTCTTCTTGAAAATTCTTCACACAAAAGATCACTAAAACATGCTATATATTAGACATTAGTGACAAAGTAAATATTCAGTCTTTAGTTTAATATAAACAAGACAAATATCTATTTTACATGTAATAACTATCTAAGAATCTAAGATATGTATAAGATAATATCCTTCAAGAGATGATTTGAAGGAAATAACATGTCAATGATGAGCCATATTTTGAGCTCATCAATTATTAGGATATGGATCTAATTCATAGCATAGTGTTGTATATGTGAATCAAAACATATAAATAGAATCAAACATATAGTCAAACATTTAGAGGATCAAACACATGTATGTAGCCAATTTATGTCACTTCATACAACTAACTTAGGAGTTTAATCAGTCAAGAATATAGCAATAATTTTGATCAATTATGACTATAGGTAAAACAAATAGAGATTTAAATTGAATAATGTGACTTAGTAATAATTAAAGAGTATTCTTTATTCAAAATAATATTCCTAAAGACCAGTAATGGAATATATTATTTTGCATAGCATATATATAAATTTGATAATACATGCTTTTATAATAGTTCAAACTCATATAATAACTTACATAAATGATTTTTTTATATAATAATATAAAAAATCCTATTTATATATAAATCTTATACTTTTGGATGTGTGTCATTAAGCCATGAATAAGAATCCATGGACACTTTAATAACTAGTTGTGAATAATAAGATGTCATTATGTTACATAGTTATGAGATAGCATAAAATTTTCCATTATGATTGTAGCTATATTCTTATTATCATGGTTTTTATCCATTATATAAGATAAATTCATGGATTCATGTGTGTGTGTGTGTGTGTGTGTGTGTGTGTGTGTGTGTGTGTGTGTGTGTGTGTGTGTGTGTGTGTGTGTGTGTGTTTTGTGCTATGAATGATTAATTATTAGATATATGAATTGTGTGTGGGTATCATTTTTTTGGCACTAAATTTTGTCCAAATTCTCCTCTCACTTATTTATTACACTCCTCCTTATGATCCTCTTTTTGGCTTATTACAAAAGAGTATGATTCACACTATGTTACATATCCCCTTCTTAGTCCAAGGTAAAATAATGATCTTGTCTATCTTTACCTATTTTAATGGTAACAACTATTCATTTTAAACTATTATCTCATGTGAATATATTTATTTATTCCTTAATATTACAAAAATATTGATATGTTTATTAATAGCTTGTCAATAAATTTATATTGACCATTTAGTTGACTGAGAAGCATAAAATAATATTGATATAATTAACCATATCTATATATATTATTGATAAAATTTATGTATAAAGGAAATATATCAATATCAATATTTAGGAGATATTAGAAGAATACAATGCATCCTGAAGTTTGTTTGGAAATATAAAACAATTGGTCATGAGATTTTGAGAGCTTAAGAACTATGTCCACATAAATATAGGCTTCTAAAAAATCATAAAAATATAAGGTCATGTTCAAACAAAGCGAAATATAGGACTTTTGATTATTGGAAAATTAAAAAAAAAAAAAAAAAAACTAGTTATTTGAATGGAAGCATATGTTTTCATTGATTCATAACTACTTTATTATGACTAGTTGTTTGTATTGAATAGTTGTGCTTAAGAACACTAAAATATGATAATATAGGTTATAATAAGGTGTAGTATGTTTGGAAACTACTTATAAAAATTATAAATTAAGTTGGATGTATATTTTACCCAGAGGGTATAAACTATAGTTATTGTTTCTATTTTTTAGGTGATAGATAATATTGAGAGAGTCATTCATGTTTTTAATGGAATAAATTTATGTATTTATATTATTTATGTGATTATCATGTTATATGATTTATATTAGGATGTAATATCTATTAATATATTGGTTATACTATGTTAACCACATCTTGCATTACTGATACTGAGTAAGTAGTGAGATATATTTCACTAGCTTATTAACATTACAATGCCAAAAGAAGGTAATTCAATTAGGTGGTGTGTATGAATTTGACTAATCTTTAGATTATTATTCATTGAAAACTTTGGACAAGTTAATTTTAAGTGAGAGATTGTCATTTCATGAGTATTATTTACATGCTTGTGCGATAACTTGAGTATAACTAATTTATTTATGATACATCACATGTTTAGTTTTATAAATCATACAACACATAGGTACTACTTGTCTCTCTAAATTCCCATGCCATTACTATCTACTCATCCATGAAGGGATGGCCATTCCTTGATGGAATTTGCATAGAGTATTTTTGGTGCATGGTTTGTGTGGAAAATCACTCGGATGATCCTCTCCCTTCCCACATTAGTATTACTTTTGAGATGATGCTTGAGATTGCCACAAATACTAGAGTTTATGGAACTTATGCTCTGAGGTTACATGTATCTTACATATTTATATTTTATTATATTTATTATTGAAACATTATCATGATGAAATGTAATTACTTATTTAATGTAAATTAATAATAGTGGCTATATTCTTTTACTATCCATGGCTAGATATCTATAATTAGTACTTATAGTCATTTATTGTGTGTTTCTTATGATGAGAGTGATCACTGATGTATGATGTAGTATGCTTCATTTATAGTTATCACACTTCAAGTATTTTATATGGTCATTGATTATATTCTCATGGTGTAATTTATTTAAAGCATATGTTGTTTAAATAAATAAATAAAATAGATATTTATGGGTAGATCCCAGTGGGGATGTTACATGTGGTATCAGAGCTATGACTTGAACTCTAGGACCTAATGAGTCCACTAAAAAATTTATACCCTTCTATTTATAGAAAGGATAATGGTTAAATGTATAGTATCTAGAGAAGGTCCATCAAATGTCAATAATAGTAACCCTCTATTTGATCCTAATTGATTTGTTATTGAGCAATCAACAAAGATGGATCAAATTATCATATCTCTGAATAAGAGTAGGTACTAGATTATAGCCTTGGAATAGGTGGTTCATGATCATAAAGAGGAAGAAAAGAAATATGTACCTAAATAACATCTTGTTGATCAAGAAAACCCTCAATATGCTAGAACTCATGTACCTACCAAGTTGGCTATAGATATGAAGAAGGTGAAACCACCTAATTTTGATGGAACTATTCTAGGTAACTAAGTTAAAGCATGGATAACTGATATGGAGAAGTATTTAAAGATTTAAAACTACTTAGAGGTTACTAAAGTAGTATGGGGATCATAATAGTTGGCTAGTGAGGTAGCTATGTGGTGGGCCAACAAGATCTTCGAAATGAATCTTAACTTAACCACCACTTCTTGGGATAAGTTTGTGACTTTTTTCAAGTGATAGTGGCTTCCACAACTTTATATTGATCAAAATATCATAGATTTATATAATCTAAAGTAGGAAGATTTATTGGTGAATGAGTATTGGGATCATTTCACAAAACTTCTAAAGTATGTACCTCAGTAACAGGGACTAAGAGGTTTAGGATTATAAAGTTTATCATGGGATTGAGGCCCTAAACTGGTGGAGAAGTGGAAATTCATGGACCTTTTACCATGGTTTAGGTCTTCAAGAAGGTAGTCAAATAGGATAAAAAGTTGAAGTCTTTTTCATAGGCCAATGATAAGTTCAAGAATCATTTTTTAAATTCTAAGTCAACATTCAAAAAGAAGAATTGAAAATAGAGGAATGGAGACTTCAAGAAGCAATTCAAAAATTAGAATGTCAAATTCAATAATAGTTCAAGAAATAAGGAATCGAGCAATGGTTCTAAAGTTAATTTCAAGTGAAACCAATAGACTGACATGAAAGCCCCACCTAGAGGTTATTTCAGTTGTATAGATGACCATTATGCTAGTGACTATACTTAGGATAAGTCAAATAATAAATTTCCTATTCCTCAGTAGGGTAGTTTTTAGTAGTATATTCATGTAGTAGTTGATAATTGATAATCTAAATTTCAAGCATTACCCATACAACTATTAGGTACTTTATTTGAAAATCATTTCTCTATTTTGATTTATATAAGGGCTACTTAATTTTTTATATCCCCTAAAATGCTTGGTAAGTCAACTAGAAGAGATAAGTAATGGAAAATGCATGGTTAGTATAGTATGATAATGACTCAAAAGTTATCATTGACAAGTGTTTAGTTGAAGTAGAGATTAGGTTTCCCAAATGCACATTAGTAGTGGATGTATATGTAACACCACTAGGGTCATATGATCTAATATTAGGAGTCAACTAGATTGCAAAAGATAAGGCCAAGGTTGAGTGTCTAGATAATTTTGGAAATTAGACAAAAAATCAAGGAGAGAAAAGAGAGTTGAGGTTTAGAATAAGGAACCATCTCTTGAAGATTACCCATTTCTTAGATATTTTCATTATGTATTTCCAGAAGAATTACTAGGATTACCTCCTAGACATGAGTTTAATCTCTCTATTGATATCATAACTAGTTTATAACCATATTACAAGGCACCATATAAGATGGAAACCATTGACTTGGTTGAATTGATGGCTCAATTCTAAGAATTATTGTCTAAGGGATTGATCAAGAAAAGTGTACCACCATGGGGTGCACCAATTGTATTTGTCAATAAAAAGGAGTTTTTCTTTGAAATTGAATTTGAACAAGGAAATAATAAGAAAACAAGTGTTTACTACCTCATATAGATGATCTTTTTGATCAAATGCAGGGAACAATGGTCTTTTCTAAGATTGATTTTAAAATAAGAAACCATAAAATGAGGATAAGGGATGAGGTTATTTCTAAGACAATGTTTATAAATTGTTATAGGCACTATGAGTTCATAGTTTTACCATTTGGGTTGAAAAATGCACTGATACTAGTGTATTTAGAGATTATCTAAATCACTTGGTTTTTGTTTTTCTACATGAAATTCTTATATACTCTAAGAATGAAGAGGAGCACCTTCGGCATGTAAAATTGGTTCTCCAACTATTGTGAAAGCATAAGTTATATGGAAAGTTATCTAAGTGTACATTTTTTAAAGAAAGACTGCAATATCTGGGACATATTATCTCTATGAATGATACCTTAATATATACAACAAATATTACAGCCATTATATAATGGCCATCACTAAAGAATTTAAGAAGTTTCATGGGATTAGTAGGCTATTTCAGGAAATTCATTCCAAATTTTTTGAATATTGCTAATCCAATTACTTCTTTATATTGTAATAACCAATGTTTTGTTTGGTTAGAGAAGTGTGAAGTAGTTGTTTAGGAATTGAAAATAAGGATTACTTCCACACCAGTGTTAAGAGTTTCTAACCCCAATGGTCAATTTTTAGTGGTCATAAATGCATTAGTGTGTGGAATAGGAGGAGTCCTTATGGAAGATGGTGTAATGGTGGCTTATATACAAGGAATCTTAAGACTTATGAGGTGAAATATGCCCCTCATGGCCTAGAACATATAATAATTGTGCATGTTTTACAAGTTTTGTAGCATTACTTGTGAAAACCATTTAAGCTCAAGATGGATAACTTAGGAGTCAAGTACATCTTCACCCAACCAAATTTTAATTCTCATTAGAGAAATTGTCTTGAGTTATTGTCTAATGATGATTTTGATATCAATGATATAAAAGGCAAGGAAAATAAATTAATTTATGCCCTCAGTCATAGAAGGTACATAGCATCCATATCTAATATCAAGAGTAATTTTAAGGATTAAGTGATTGAATTATAACCAATAGATGAATTCTATGATTAATTCATAAAAGATTTTTTTGATAATTCTCACAACACTCGATATATAGGATCTTGATTAGAGAATGATGGTATTCTAAATTACAATGAAAGGATGTATGCTAGATAAAAATTCTAAAAGAACTACACAATACCTCATATTTAGGACATATAGGCATAACCAAGCTCATGGTAGAGCTTATACAAATATACTTATAGAAAGGAATAAATAAATATGTTGGAGACTATGTGTAACATTGTTTGAAATGTTAGCAAGTTAATGTTCAACATGTGCATTTAGCTAGGTTGTTATATCCATAAGATATAAAGGAATGGAAGTAGTAGGTGATCAATATGGATTTTATCCAAGGTTTATAGATGTCACAAAATAGGCATCACCCAAGTATGGACTTTGTATCATGATCTGAAGATGACTTATATTTTTTTGGTTAACTCCAAATTTAGCTTTGGATACACAATTAAATTTTAGCACTACATATCACTCAAAGACTGATGGTTAGACTACGTGAGTTAATTAGCTGTTAGAGGATATTATTCATATGTATGGCATTGATTAAAATTATTATCTTCCATTGATTGAGTTGGCATATAATAAATCATACCAATCAACTTTATATATGGTACCATTTAAGGCATTATATAGAAGAAGGTACAAGACACCAATCAATTAGGATAGGTTAGAGGACAAGGTAGTCCTTAGACCTAAGATGATTTTAGAAATGGAAGATAAAGTTAGATTAATCATGATGCTATTTCTTAATACCTACTTTTTGTGAGTATGATGTAGGAAAATTCATCCCTTAGAATGTGATGGAGGGAGAGCATCATCGGAGAGGGTGACATAAATGGAATTGTTGGTGGATGACAGAGAAACTAGATAGAACCTTGTACATATCACATTAGCTAGCACATGATAGATGCATAATTTAATGGTTATCATAGTGTGTTTTGATGCTATTTTCATTAGATAATTATTATACATATTTGATAACATAGTTTAAATGGTTATTTTGAATTCAACTTATGTGTTTGCATGTATGTCCATTAATGTTTTATGATTTTCATAACTAGAGAAAATTTGGATTTATAGACTAATGAATTTATCATTAAGTCATTATGAAAATTTAATTTATAATTTAATTAGTGAATATATTAATTATTATAATTAGTGATAAAATAAATAAAATATAAAAATTTCTAATTAAGAGGAAAAAATAGGAAAAGGAGAATAAACTCTTAAAATAAATAAAAGGGAAGAATAATAATAATAAATAAAGAGAAATGGAAAGGTTTAAAAATTAGGAAAAATAAAAAATATATATTAATAAAAAATTAAAAAATAAAGAGAAAAATATCAAAGGGCAAAGCTATGTCCTTTTCATGGGAATAAAATAAGAAAGAATAAATTCAGGGAGAAGAGAGGAGTCACACCATACTAAGAAGGAAGTTGAAGACACAGAAGAAAGAAAGATTAGAGAAGAAGGAAAAACATAGCATCTACCAGGTAGGTGATGTAATTTAATTTTGTGAATTCATGTTAAATGTTATATTGGTAATTTTACAGTGAATTCTGATATGTTGAATTTATAAATACATTTGCATATACATATATAGGTTACTATGAAAACAAGGGGAAACAAAATACATTAAAATTCATATACGAAACTTATGAAAAACTAAATACATCGAGATAGGATAAATAAAGTTACAGAATTGTATAGATAAAATCAAACATAGAGGTCGATCTATTGTTAAAGGAAAATAAAATGAACTTAGAGGCATATATATATATAGTAGTGACTCATATGGCTAGGATATTTTTGTAGATAGCAAACTCTATTGTAGATGTGAAACCTATCAAATTATAGAAAAAAATATATAACATGCAATGATTTAGAATGGATGGTATGAAATAATGAAAGCTATGACATTATATAGTAATCATTGGAGATGTATACAGTCCTTGGTGTCATGAAACTTTTATCAAATGTACAATGACTCATATAAAATAGTAACCAATATTTTCAAACTAAACTTATCATTATATTATATAATAATAGTGACATTATATTCTAGAGATTCAAAACTTAAATATAGTGTTATATATATGTAATTCTTAGCCTATGGATCTAATTCATAGCATGGCACTGTATAAGAGAATACAAAAATATAAATAGAATCAAACATATAGTCAAAAATTTAGTGAAATATACTTAGAGGATCAAAGACATGTATACAACCAATTTAAGATACTTCATACAGTGAACTTGGGAGTTTAATCAATCAATAATATAGGAATAATTTTTAATCACTTATGAATGTAGGTAAAATGGATAGTGATTTCAATAGAATAAGGAAACTCAGTAATAATGGAAGAGTATTTTTTATATGGAATAATAGTCCAAAATACTAGTACCAAAATATATTATTTTGCATAACATATATAGCAATTTTATAATACATGCTTTTGTAATGGATAAAACTCATATAACAACTTATATAAATGGTATATGTTTATAATAACATAAATAGTCATGTCTATATATAAAGCTTATATTTTGGGATGTGTGTTATTCAGGCATGAATAAAAATTTGTAGACTCTTTTATAACCAACCATGAATAGTAAGCCATCATTATGTTGCATAGTTATGAGATAGAATAGTATTTTTTAATATAACCATAAATATATTCTCCTTATCATGGGTTTTAGCCATTATATAAGATAAAGCTATGGATTCTTATATATGTATCACGTTTGTACTATGAGTAATTTATTACTAGATGTATGAATTGTGTGTGGGTATCATTAATTTTTGGCATCAAATTTTGTCCAAAGTTTCCTCTCGCTTATTTGTTACACTCCTCCTCCTTGTGATCCTCTTCTTGGTTATTTAGAAAAGAGTATGATTCATTCTATATTACATCTCTCCTTCTTGGTCCATGGTAAAATAATTATCTTTTCTATCTTTACCTATTTTAGTGGATAAATCTATTCATGTTAAACTATTATTTTCTATGAATATATTTATTTGCTCCTTAATATTGCAAAAATATTGATATGTTTAGTAATAGCTTGTCAACAATTTATATTGACCATGTAATTGATTTATAACTATAAAATATAATTGATATCATTAATCCATATTTATATATATTTTTGACCATATTTATGTACAAATTAAATATATCTATATGAATATTTAGGAGTCATTGGAAGAATAAAATGTATATGGTTATATCAGGTTGTATAACCCCAAGTTTGTTTAAAAATATAAAATAATTGGTCACAGGTCTCCAAGAGATGAGGAACTATGTCAAAATAAATATAGACTCCTAACCAAGCATAAAAATGTAAGGTCATGTTCAAGCAAAATGTAATATAGGACTTTTGACGATTGAAAGAAAATTAATTATTTGAATGAAAGCATATGTTTTCATTGATTCATAACTACTTTAATATGACTGATTATTTGTATTTAGTATTTGTGCTTAAGAACACTAAACTATGATAATATGGTTTATCATAGGGTGCAATATGTTTGAAAACTACTTATAGTAATTATAAATTATAGTTGGATGTATATTTTACCTCAAGGGTATAAACTATAGTTATTATTTGTATCATTTAGGTGATAGATAATATTATGAGATTCATTCATATAATTGATAGAATAAATGTATGTATTTAGATTATTTATGTGCGTAGAATGTTATATGATTGCTAGTAGGATATAATATATATGAATATATTGATTATACTATGCTAATCACATCTTGTATTATTAATACTAAGTAGTGATATAGATTTCACTAGCTTACTAGAATCACAATGCCTGATGAAGGTAATCTAATCAAGTGGTGTGTATGAATTTGATTGATCCTTAGATCATTATTTATTGAAAACTTTTGCCAAAGTAATTTTAAGTGATACATTATCAATTCATGAGTATGATTTACATGATTGTGTGATATTTTGAGTAGAATGGGTTTTTTTTTATGATACATCACATGTTTAGTTGTAGAAATCATACAACCATGGGTACTAGCTTGTCTCTCTAAATTCCCACACCATTATTATCTACACATACATGAAGGGGTGACCATTCCTTGATGGGATTTGTGTGGTGTATCATTGGTCTTTGATTGGTGTGGAAAAGTGCTTAGATGATGCTCTTCCTCCCCACAAAAATAATACTTTTGAGATGATACTTTACATTTCCATAGATACTAGAGTTTGGGGAAATTATACTCTAAGCATCGATCTATCATATATATGTATATTTTATTTTATTTATTATTGAGACATTATCATGTTGATCTATAATTATTTATTTACTCTACATTTCCAATAGTGGTTATATGATTGTACTAGCTATGGTTGGATATCTATAATTACTTTTTGTAATCATTTATGATGTGTTTCTTATAATTATAATGAGTAGTGATGTATGATGTGGTATGATTCATTTACAATTATCACACTTATATTATTTTATATGATCATTAATTAGATTATCATGGTTTAATCTATTTAAAGTATATGTTTTTTTAATAAATAAAAAAAATTACATATTTTTAGGTAGATCCCAGTGGGGATGTTACATGTGGTATCAGAGCTATGACTCAAACTATGGGACTTAATGAATTCACTAATTTTTTCATACCATTATATTTATAGAAAGGTTAATGGTGAAATTTAGAGCATCTATAGTGGGCTTATCAAATGTCAATTTTAGTAACCCTCCATTTGATCCTAATCATTTTTCTAATGAGTAATCAGTAAAGATAGATCAGATTCTTATAACTATGAATGAGTCTATGGATTGGATTACAACCTTATAATAGGTGTTTCATGGCCATGAAGATGAAGCAAAAAAAGGATGAACTTGAATATCATCTTACTAATTAGGAAAACCTATAGGATGCTAGAACTCATGTAGGTATAGATTTGGATAGAGATATGAAGAAGGTGAACTCACCTAAGTTTTATAGAACTATTTTGGGTGATGGAATTGAACCATGGATAACTAATATAGAGAATTATTTTGAGATTTAAAACTAATCAAAGGTTACTAAAGTAGTATGGGGAGAATACGACTTGGTTGGTGAGGTAGTTATGTGGTGGGTCAAAAAGAGGTTAGAAATGAATGTTAACTTGAACACCATTACTTGGGATTAGTTTGTGACACTTTTTAGGTTACAGTGGCTTCCAAAACTTTATTTTAATCATAAGCTAATAGATTTCAAAAAATTTAATGAGGGAGACTTATTGATAAATGAGTACTGGGAGTAATTCACCAAACTTATAAACTATGTACCTTATTACCACAGAGGTGAAGAGTTTAGTATCATAAATTTTATCATGGGATTGAATCCCAATATAGGTGCAGAGGTGGATGTTTATGGACCTTCTACCATGGACCAATTCTTTGAGAAGGTAGTTAGATAGGAATAGAAATTGAATTCTCTTTCACTAGTCAAGGACAAGTTCAAGAATTTGTTTGATAGTTCTAAGTCAACATTCAAAAAGAATAATTTGAAATCTAGGAGTGGAGACTCTATGAAGTAGTTCAAAAATCAAAATTCCAATTTTAGTAATGGTTTAGGAAATAAGGAAATGAGAAATGGTTATAAAGGTGGTTTCAAGGGAAACCAATAGACTGATAAGAAAGTACCACCTAGAAGTTGTTTCATTTATAGATATGACCATCATTCTCATGATTTTACATAGGAAAAGTCAAATAACAAAGTTCCTATTCTTTATAAGCATAGTTTTTAGTAGTGTATTCATGTAATAATTGATATTTGGAAAGCTGACTTTTAACCACTACCCATAGAGCTATTGAACATCTAGTTTACATTTTGATTGATATAAGGGATACTAAATGTTTTATATCTCCTAAAATGCTTAGTAAGTTAACAAGAAGATCTAGAGTAGCGGAAAATGCATGGTCAATACAATATGGGAATGAACCAAAATTCATGGTTAACAACTATATAGTTAAAGCAGAGATTAGGTTTTCCAAATTTATAATAGTAGTGGATGTATATATATCACCACTAGGGACATATGATGTGATCTTAAGAGTCATTAGCTTAAAAAACATAAGGCCAAGGTTGACTGCTACCTGAAGAAGGTTGAGTGTCTGAATGATTATATACATTAAATAGAAAATCAAGGTGAGAAAAGAGAGTTGAGGCTGACATATATTTGTACAATGCAATTTAAGAGGGATCAAGGAAAAGGGTTCCAAAAATTTATCATCAAGATAAATGAAATGGAAGAACCTAAGGAACCATCTCTTGAATATTACCCATTTCTTAGAGGTTTTCATGATGTATTTCCAAAATAATTGATAGGATTGCCTCCTAGACATGAGTTCAATTTCTCTATCGATATCATACCTAGTTCATAACCATAGTCTACGGCACCATACAAGATGAAGACCACTAAATTGGTTGAATTAAAGGCTCAACTCCAAGAATTATTGTCTAAGGGTTTGATTAGGCTAAGTGTGTCACCATGGGTTGCACTAGTTATATTTGTCAAGAATAAGGATGATACTCTTCAACTTTGCATTAATTATAGAATGTTGAATAAGGAAACTATAAAAAACAAGTATCTACTACTTCGTATAGATGATATTTTGATAAAATATGAAGAGAAATGGTATTTTTTAAGATCAATCTTAGAGTAGGATACCATTAGCTAAGGATAAGGGATGAGGATATTCTAAAGACAACATTCAAAACAAATTACAAGCACTATGATTTCATAGAGTTACCATTTGGGTTGGCAAATTCATCGACAACATTAACAAATCTCATGAATATTGTTTCAAAGATTATCTAGATCACATTATTTTGGTTTTTTTGATAAAATTCTTATACACTATAAGAATGAAGAAGAGCACATTCATCATGTGAAACTAGTTATACAATGGTTTTAAAAGCACAAGCTATATGGAAAGTTTTATAAGTTCATATTTTTATAAGAGATAGTATAATATCTGAGAAATATTATCTCTACAGAGGGTATCCTAGTAGATTTAACAAATATTAGATCCATTATGGAATGGTTAGTGCCAAAGAATGTGCATGAGGTTAGAAGTTTCATGGAATTAATAGGCTATTACAGGAAGTATATTTCAAAATTTTCTAAGATAGCTAATATAAGTACTTATTTGTAACTTAAGAACCAAAGTTTTATCTAGTCAGAGAAGTGTGAAGTATCTTTTTAATAATTGAAAATAAGGCTTACTTTTTCACCACTATTAAGAGTTCTTGACCCCAATGGTCAATTTTTAGTTGTCACAAAAGCATTAGGGGATGGAATAGGATGAGTAATTATGTAGGATGATGTAGTGGTATCTTATTAATCAAGGAAGCTTAAGCCTTATGAGGTGAACTATGCCACTCATAAACTAGAATTTAAAATAATTATGCATGTTTTATAAGTTTGGTAGCATTAATTGTGGGGAAAACCCTTTTATCCCATGATGGATAACTTAGGGCTCAAATACATCTTCACCCAACCAAATTTGAATTCTCATTAGAGATGCTAACTTGAGTTCTTATCTAATTGAAATTTCAATATCAACTATATCAAAGGCAAGTAATATAGAGTAGTTGATGCCCTAAGTCATATAAGGTACATATCATCCATATCTATTATTAGGAGTAATTTAAGGGATTGAGTGATTGAATTATTAATAAGAGATTAATTATATGATAAAGTCAAAAAATAATTGTATGATAATGCTCAGAACCCTCAATATAAATGATTTTGATTAGAAAATGGTGTTATTTTATGTTACAATATAAGGATGTATGTGTTAGATCAAGAGAATATGTGGAGCACAATGCTAAATTAACTTCACAATGCTCCACATTTAGGACATACAGGAGTAACCAAGCTCATGGAAGAGATTAAACCAATATATTTCTATAAATGAATCAATAAATATGCAGTAGACCATGTGTCACATTGTCTGGAATGTTAGCAAGTGAGAGATGAACATGTGTATTCGACTAGGTTATTATATCTGCATGATATACTTACTATCATTGAATTTTTCCAAGGTTTACCAATGTCATGAAATGGGCATGATATTATCTTGGTAATATTTGACAAACTAACCAAGGTGGATCATTTTATACTAGACAACTTGATAAATGATACACCTACTCTTGCAAAGAGGTTCATAAAGGAAGTATATAGGTTACATGGATTTCATACGAATAATATTTTAAATTGTGATATAAATATGACTTATATATTTTGGGTAACTCTAAATTTAGCTTTGGGTATGCAATTAAATTTTAGCACTATATATCACCCATATACTAATGGTCACACTGAGTGAGTTAATTAGGTGTTAGAGGATCTTATTTGTATAGATTGCATGGATCATTAATTCAAGTGGAGATAATATATTATATTGATTGATTTTGCATAAAAAAACTCATACCAATTAAATTTTAATATGAAACCATTTGAGGCACTATAGGGAAGAAGGTACATAACGCCATTAGTTGGGACAAGTTAGAGGATAGGGTAGTCTTTGGACTTGAGATTCTTTCAAAAATGGAAGAGAAAGTTAGATTAATTAGGTAGAGATTGGAAAAATCTAATGATAAATAGAAGATTTATGCTAATTTTAAGAATATATATAGGTTGATTTTAGTAGGTGATAAAATTTTCTTGTAGGCTAAGCTACAAAAGAGCTCAATTAAATTCAAGAAGTCACTAAAATTAGCATCGAGATATGTAAGACCCTTTGAGGTGCTAGAAGTGGTCAACATTATAGTGTATAGGCTTGAATTTACACTAGACCTAGCTCTATTAAATAATGTCTTACATTTTTATTATCTTAAAAGTTATATATTTAATCCTATGTATGTATTATATTGGAATGATTTATAGGTTCTAGATCCTGGGGTGGTTATGGTAGAACCAATTAGACTAATTAACACTCACAAAATTCATTTGAATAATAGAGAGATGTCATAGTGTAAGGCCCTTTGGGACCAATATTCAAAGGATATTTATATTTTGGAGGACTATGATGAGTTATATATGATATTTCCAAATTTATTTGCTTGATTTTATACTTTATACTATGCTATTTTTCTGCTAAACAATGTTTTAATTTAGAACTTATGTTCGAATAAGAGTCATCTAGGATGATGACTAGCTTTAGTGGGGAAAGATGTTACATAATAATTTCATTGGTAAGAAAACTAATTTATTATCCATGGATATTTATAGTTTATAAATTTTATTTGGTTATTTTCAGCTAAGCTTTGAAATATATGCTATTATGTCATAGTTGGATATTGTTTAGGTTATATTATTACATTGTTATGAGTTAGCTATAGTGTATACGATTATATTATGATTATTTTCACTTTTATTTTCACCATTTGAGGAGATTAAAATATCTCCTCATCCATGTGGAAAAAAGGAATCACCTCTAGTCTTGTGGGAAACCTAGGGAGTGAGGTGAGTCTCTAGATAGGGCTAGCTCCCTTGATGTACCACTTTGGATTGTAACTACTACTAAACTTAGGGGGTGAAAAAGGAGAAGGATAAATGAAATAAAACCAATATAAGAGAGGTGATACACCAAATAACATGATTACATCCAACCATATCTATATTAAACTTGAAATCAAAGGACAAACTGAACATACACTTCTTCAATCTTCATCTTCTCACATCAATACTACATTGTGAGTTTATGGATGAATTTATAAAGTTAGGAAGGCTAGAAAATAGGAATATAAGGGTAATAATGAATATAGTAACTCAATTAAAACATTAAAATCTCTTGGAAAAATTCACATTCCCTACAAGAAGAGGCTTTCTAACTATAAATAATGTGAAAGAATGAGACCACATGTTAGGAATCCATAGTCTTCACTAAACAAGATTCATCATCCAAGTATAACACACTTATGAAAAATAATGGAAGAGGTAAAACATATTATTATTATTTATAAAAAGGTACATTTTAGTAGGGATTTTCCATGCTCAGTTGGAGCATCCATTTAATGGCCAAAAATTCTAGCTCTTATAGAAATTGAGAGAAAGAGAAGAAGAGAGAATTCCAAGGGTCATAAGGACACTTGTAAAGATTAAAAAAAGAAATTAATTATGAATTATAAAATTATAGGGTATTAAAAATTCAAGGTATATAATCACAAGTGTCAACTCAGAGCATAAACTTTATGAAAAGTGGCAAGAAACTCCTCATTATGGCTCAAAAAATTGCCTTCATGATTTTGACCTATTTGAACATCTCATAAATAATAAGGAGAATTTTAAATGATTATAATTGAATGGGAGGATATAATAAATTCATCTACATTTATTTTTTTATTACTATTCCTTTTTAAACCTTTTAAAGTGAACCATCATCATTTATTGTCTAGGAAACTCATCTTTCCTACACCCTACACATTTGGCCTCAAATTTGGATTAAATTTTAAATGAAAATACATGGGAGGGAGTGAATGATAATTTTAAATTTCCTCCATGTAATTTTAATAATTATGGACACTTTAAAATTACTTTCCTTTAGAGTTTTCACACTTCTCACTAGCTTGTCCAATAGGACATTTTTGACTGGCTGAGTTGAAGCACTTGGTTTGGATACTTAAAATATATTTAAAGGGATTGGAGTGATATGGGTAGTTATATTAAGTCTTAATATTTCCATAAATATTATTCTCATCTCTTTAAACATCCTAAAACCTACAAAACACATAGAATAGTGAGAAAAACCCTATTATTGCCCCCATCCATACAAGTTCATAAAGCTAGTTGGCATGTTAAGGAGATTGAGTGAGTATTATAAAATTTCCAATAAATATTATAGTCAAAATAGTATATTATATTTCATATCCAACTCTATTTTCTCCAATAGGTTTGGGCTAAGAGTTTCATAGGGTTTTTGGTTTGTTTTCCTTCTTAAGGTTGGTTTATAAAGTTTGGACATCCAACCTTCAAAAAAAATTAAAAAAATTTATTTTAAATTAAAATATTAACATCAATAATATATTTATATTCCCATGCATAAATTTAAGGGATATATGAGCATTTTAATGTGGCCTATTTGAGCTTGTTTCTTCCATTCCTCCATGTTTGAGCTGGTTTCGGATAAAAAATGGTTAATTTTGTAACATAGCTATCCTAAAAAAAATTTATTACCCCTATATTAACCACAAAAACATGATGCATAATTATAAAATTAATATCTCATACCACCAATGTGATTAACTCTTACTTTGGCCACTAGGCCTAGACCTTGTTTAGTAGTTATGTTTGCAACTTGATGGTCTAGACCTTCCAAGTAAACTTACTTGCATTCCATAAGATTAGGCACCCCAAAATTAACTTTATAAAAAATTTATAACTTATTAGAGAGATCATCTCATGATATAATTTAATGCGGTTTCAAAATTGGGCTCTAAGCCTCAAATGGTTTTGTCTGCATACCTAGCTCCCCAGACCATTTCACTTAGTTTCATCTTTATGTGATTGATTATTATCATTTTAATAGGGGTATTAAAACTCATCACACCTTATATAAAGGTTTAAAAAAACTTGGTTTACTCTCCATCCCCTTCTCCCAAAACTTGCTAGCTTTGTGCATGATGGGAGTGCCCTTTTTTTGAGATAAAATAGAGGGTACTTCCCTTATTTTATCAGATCAAATGAAAGGTTAAATATATTCCCCAAGTAATGTAGGTGTTATGAACCAGAATATATATTATTTTGACATCATATACCCCTTCAAATCCTTAAAAAATCAAGACAAACTCTTGTAAAGAGGACTATCTGTAGGAATTTCACATGTGGACTATGTTCTTGCCTAACTAAGCCTAAGAAAGTTGAGATTTCTTGCATATTTTTATACCTGTAGGTGTAAATCACACCTCTAGATTTGTTTGCCTCAGTTAACCACCTTATACCACCTTCAATACTATCTCATATTATTTTGAGTCACTTGTGACATGCCTTTGTTAGGTTCCAGTCCTAGATTATTAACCATTTGAATCACTATTAGCTACAGTTGGTTGTAGTTGATTGTGTATGGTAGAGTAGGGGTTCTTGTAGATAGACATTTCCATTAGAAAATATAAAACATAACCCATAATTCACCTGATGTCCTTTCAATCCATTTAAAAACATCCTTCATCTATAGCACAGGTTTCTCCATTTCCAAGTCTTTCTCATGGAAGATATAAGAGTTGAGGTCTATTGTAGGTGAGTGTTCAACAATGGACACATATAGATTGGCATGGCTTGGGAAATCATCATATTTTTCATCAATATAATTTAAGGATTTGGGAGATCTTTCAATCACCTTTAAAACTACTAAAATGCCTAGTACTTATCTATTTCAAGAGAAAATCAACTTTTCACACTTGGACCTTGTATTTTTTGGCTAGAGGTGTTCACCAAGCCATTTGTATAGACTAAAAGTTGTATGGGAGGAAAAAAAACTAAGTACCATTATTTTATGATGATCCTTTGGGTTACAAATACTCATTTCAACCATTTTAATCCTTTGAACATGGTGACAAGGTCATTGTGCAACTTTCGATGGAAAAGGTTCCCTTTATCCTCAGACCTGTAGACAATGACTGAGTTTAGTGTTTTTAAAGGGCACATTTAATCCTCCTAAATAGTGTCTTCCATTGATCATTTCAATTTAAAATTTTTAAAGGCTATTTTCAATGATATAGGATTTAAAACAAATAATTATAATGCCCTAAAAGTCCATGTACCTATGTCAAATGTTATTATCAAAAACCCTCTAAGATATTTGTTTCATCATTTTAGGGATTTGATCCTAGAATTTAATAATTTGAGTTTTGGTCACAATTTTCACTTCTCCTCATTACCCTAAATCTATATTTATGTCTACCATGGTATTTGTATCACATCAAAACTCCAAGGAAGGTTGATTCACATTTTTCAACTTCTCTTTCATGACTCTTACTCTCTGTATTATCACCTGTAGGTGACCATTATCTCATATGTAGGTAATGAGTTAGAAAGGTAGGCATCAAGAATTATTTTAACCTTAATTGAGTTTTGTACTTCTCTTAAGGATGCAACTAGATTCTCAAGGTGATTCCAAGACTAAAATAGGACTTCACACTCCATTTTCAATGTAAGACTTTACATGAAGGCATCTGTAGGTAAGCATTAATGGCAAAAAACTATGAGTGACTATGTTGGCTATCATCTCAAGATTTTTATGATTTCATTTGGGTTAATCATTATTTTTCATTCTTAAATAACCTACTCAAAACCTTTATATTATAATAATACATCCATGAAAATTTTCATAACTTTGTAAATCATGACTGAGACTGATGATGAGCAGAAAGCTAATTGTGAGTATGATAAAGGATTGAGAGTTTAATCTAAGCATGGAATCATAAGACAAACATTGAAATTAGGTATTAAAAATGGAAATAATACATGTAAATACACCATATACTATTCAAATGAAATCTTTTATGTGGGATTCAAACTCATGCAAGTGGAAAACTGACTGAATTTGCACATAGTGGGGTCCTTTTACAAAGTGAGCTATTAGAATTATAAAATAAACTTAAAAGATGAAAATAATCATTAAAACCATTATATTAGGAATAAAATATTATTTTTAACTAAATTAAACAAGCGAATTATATGAAATCTCACAAACAAGAGCAAAACCTATAGGATGCACAGATGAGTAGGTAAATTTGGAAGGTCAACTTGATAGAAATGATTATAAAACCATTAATTTACAACCAAGAATCAAATTTAGTATTAATAATTTTATAATATTGCCCCAAGATCATTTTTCTTGAAACCGCTTGTGTTGGCTGTACCAAGTACAAACCTGCAAGTCACTTTTTTATGTCTAGAAAGGCAAGAAAGGGTTAAAACAATTATGAGAAATAAATGGAAATTTAAGATTAATTAAAGTATGGATATGAGTATTATGAGATTAATATTCACATTTTAACCTTTTCCAAGTGGCACACTTCCCTAGGAGGCCGTACAAGTGCCATTTTCTTCTTTTTCTTTAAGAAAATTGACTTTTATTTTGATAAACATGAAATTTTCAGTTACCAATAGTGTAATAAAACTTATTAGGACATATTTAATGTGGAATAAACCATTTAGACATTCAAATTTCCCAATAAACTTGTACAAGGCATTAAATGCTCAATTTTGACCTCAAAATGACCCAAAAATGATAAATGGACATAAAAATTAATTGACCAAATCCAATATAACATTAATTCTAATAAATTTAACTATAATATACCAAATTACACTCATATTACACCCCTTATATACCTAAAAAGTTAAGTTTTTACCTATAGGTGCCCCAATTTGACTAAAAAGTCAAATTTAGTCAACAATGATCATGTTGATTGTTATTTCAACTATATTTTATGATGTATGTATATCATGATGTTATGGTTTAACTACTTTTTTTTTTTTTGATTTAGGATAACTCATACTTTAAAGCATGAGGAGGGAGGGCATCATCGAAGAGGGTGATGTAGATGGTGTTGTTGGGGGACAATTCAGAAACCGATTAGAACTCTGCACACACCACATTGGCTAACGCATGATAGATGAATAATGGAATGATTAGCATAGTATGTTTTGATGTTGTTTGCATTAGATAATTATTACACATGGTTTATAGAATAGTTTAAATGGTTATTTTTAATTCATCTTGTATGATTTATGTTTATGTATATTAATGTTTTGTGATTTTCATAATTAGAGAAAATTTGGATTTATAGACTAATGAATTTATCATTAAGTTTTTATGACATTTGAAGTGATAATTTAATTAGATAATATATTGATTATTATAATTAGTGATAAAATAAATAAAATACAAGAATTTCTAATTAAGAGGAAAAAATAAGAAAAAGAGAATAAATTCTTAAAATAAATAAAAGGGAAGAAATAAAAAAACAATAATAAATAAAGAGAAATGGAAAGGTTTAAAAATTATAAAAAACAAATAAAAGATATTAATAAAAAAATAAAAACAAAAATAATAAAGAGAAAAATCTCAAAGGACAAAGATATGCCCTTTTCATGGGAATAGAATAAGAAAGAATAGAGTAAGGGAGAAGACATGAGGCACACCATACTGAGAAGGAAGGAGAAAACACAAAAGAAATAAAGATTGGAGAGGAAGGAATAATGGAGCATCTACTAGGTAGGTGATGCAATTTAGTTTCATAAATTCATTTTGAATGTCATATTGGTAAAATTATAATTTTTTTTGAAAGGTTGAAATTATAAATACATTTGTAGATACATATAGAGGTTACTATGCTAACAAGGGGAAACAAACTGCATTAAAAATTCATATGCTAAACTTATGCAAAGCTAAATACATCAAACTAGGATAAATAAAATTATAGAATTATATAGAGCAACTCAAACATAGAGGTCAATATACTGTTAATGTAAAATACAACAAAATTAGAGGCATATATAATAGTAACTCATATGGCTAGGATATTTTTGTAGATAATAAACCATAGTGTATATGGAAAACTTAGCCAACTATAGAAAAATAAATGTACAACATGTAATGATTTATAATGGATAGTATGAAATAATGAGAATTGTGACTTTAATACAACTAGCATTAGAGATGTATGCATCACTTGGTATCATAAAACTTTTATAAAATGTACATTGACTCATATAATAAACTAACTAGTACTATCAAATCAAACTTATCAGTATATTCTATAAGAACAATGACAATATATTCTAGATATTTCAAACTTAAATATAGAACTATATATATGTAATTTCTAGGTTATGGATCTAATTTAGAGCATGACATTGTTTATACAAATCAAAACATATAAATATAACCAAAGATATAGTCAAAAAATCAATGAAATATACTTAGAGGATTAAAAGAAAAAGAAATAATTTAAGTCACTTCATACAATGAACTTGGGGGTTTAATCAGTCAAGAATATAGAAATAATTATAATCACTTATAACTATAGGTAAAATGGATAGTGACTTCAGTAAAACAAGGTGATGCTATAATAATTAAATAATTTTTTTATTCAAAATAATATTCCTAAAGACCAGTACTAGAATATAATATTTTGCATAAGATATTTAGTGATTTTATAATACACACTTTTTTAATGGCTTGAACTCATATAATATATTATACAAATGGTTTTTATGTATAATAATATAAATATTCATATTTATATATAAAACTTATACTTTGGGATGTGTGTCATTAAGTAGTGAATAAAAAGTTATGGACTCTTCTATAACTAGCCATGAATAGTAATCCATCATTATGTTGCATAGTTATGAGACAACATAGCATTTGTTAATATAACCATAGCTATATTCTCCTTGTCATGGTTTTTAGCCATTATATACTATAAAGCTATGGATTATCCTATATTGTCTCTTTTTATATGAATGGTTAATTATTGCATTTATGAATTATGTGTGGGTATCATTGGTTTTTGACACTGAAGTTTGTCTAAAGTCTCCTCTCACTTCTTTATTACACTCCTCCTTGTGATCCTCTTGTTAGCTATTTGGAAAAGAGTATGATTCATGTTATATTGCATATCCCCTTCTTAGTCCAAGGTAAAAAAATGATCATTTTTTTTATCTTTACCTATTTTAATGGTAATAACTATTCATGTTAAACGATTATTTTATGTGAATATATTTATTTGTTCCTTAATATTGAAAAAATATTCATATGTCTAGTATTAGCTTATCAATAAAGATATATTGACCATGTAGTTGACTGAAAAATATAAAATACTATTTATATGATTAAATCATATCTATATATATTATTGATCATATTTATGTATAAACAAAATATATTTGTATGAAGATTTAGGAGTCATTATCAGAATACAATGTATATGGGTATATCAGGTTGTATACCCCTAAGTTTATTGACAAATATAAAACAATTAGTTATGGAATCTAAGAGATGAGAAACTATGCCAACATAAATATATAATCCTAACCAAGATTAAAAATGCAAGGTCATGTTCAAATAAAATCATAATATAAGACTTTTGATTATTTTAATAAAACTAGTTGTTTGAACGGAAACGTACATTTTCATTGATTCATAACTAATTTATTATGACTGGTTTTTTTATTGATTAGTTATGCTTAAGAACACTAAAATATGATAATATGTATTATCATAGGGTGTATTATGTTTGGAAACTAATATATTAATAAAAAAATTTCAGTTGGATGTATATTTTACTCGAAGGGTATAAACAATATTTATAATTTATATCATTTAGGTGATAGATAATATTATGAGATTTATTCATACATTTGATGGAATAAATGTATGGATTTAAATTATTTAAGTGCTTAACATGTTATATGATTTCTATTAGGATACAATTTGTATGAATATATTATTTATATTATGTTAACCATATCTTGCATTTTTGATACTAAGTAGTGAGATAGATTTCACTAGCTTACTAGCATCATAATGCCAAATAAAGGTAATCTGATCAAGTGGTGTTTATGAATATGACTAATCTTTAGATCATTATTTATTTAAAACTTTTTCCAAAGTAATGTTAAGTAAGACATTATCATTTCATGAGTATTACTTAGATGTTTGTGTGATATCTTGAGTATAATAGGTTTCTTTATAATACACCACATGTTTATTTTTATAAATCATACATCACATGGGTATTATATTGTCTCTCTAGATTCCCATACCATCACTATCTACTCAATTATGAAGGGATGGACATTCCATGATGGGATTTGTGTAGGGTATCATTTTTTCTTGGTTGGTGTGGAAAGGCACTCGTATGATGCTCTCCCTCCCTAAAGTAGAACTACTTTTGAGATGACATTTGAGATTGCCACAAATACTAGAGTCTAGTGAATTTATGCTATGAGGATCCATGTATCTGTGTGTGTGTGTGTGTGTGTGTGTGTGTGTGTGTGTGTGTGTGTGTGTGTGTGTGTGTGTGTGTGTGTGTGTGTGTGTGTGTGTGTGTGTGTGTGTGTGTGTGTGTATTGTATTGTATTTATTATTGAAACATTATCATGATGATATTATGTTTGGAAACTAATATATTAATAAAAAAATTATAGTTGGATGTATATTTTACTCAAAGGGTATAAATAATAGTTATAATTTATATCATTTAGGTGATAGATAATATTATGAGATTTACTCATATGTTTGATGGAATAAATGTATGCATTTAAATTATTTAAGTGATTAACATGTTATATGATTGTTAGTAGGATACAATTTGTATGAATATATTAGTTATATTATGTTAACCATATCTTGCTTTGTTGATACTAAGTAGTGAGATAGATTTCACTAGCTTACTAGCATCATAATGCCAAATAAAGGTAATCTGATCAAGTGGTGTTTATGAATTTGATTGATCCTTAGATCATTGTTTATTGAAAACTTTTGCCAAAGTAATGTTAAGTGAGACATTCTCATTTCATGAGTATTACTTACATGTTTGTGTGATATCTTGAGTATAACAGGTTTCTTTATAATACACCACATGTTTATTTTTAGAAATCATATATCACATGGGTATTATATTGTTTCTCTAGACTCCCACACCATCAATATCTACTCAATTATAAAGGGAGGGACATTCCATGATGGTATTTTTTTATAGTGTCATTTTTTATTGGTTGGTGTGGAAAAGTACTCGTATGATGCTCTCCCTCCCTATAGTAGAACTACTTTTGAGATGACATTTGAGATTTTCACAAATACTAGAGTCCAGTGAATTTATGCTCTGAGGATCCATGTATATATATATATATATATATATATATATATATATATATATATATATATATATATATATATATATATATATATATATATATATATAAATTTTTCTTGGTTGGTGTGGAAAAGTACTCGTATGATGCTCTCCCTCCCTAAAGTAGAACTACTTTTGAGATGACATTTGAGATTTCTACAAATACTAGATTCTAGTGAATTTATGCTCTGAGGATCCATGTATCTTATATATATATATATATATATATATATTTGTGTGTGTGTATATTGTATTGTATTTATTATTGAAACATTATCATGATGATCTATAATTACTCATTTACTATACATTAACAGTAATGGATTTATGCTTGTACTAGCTATGGATGGATATTTATAATTATTTTCTATAATCATTTATGATGTGTTTCTTATAATGATAATGATCAGTGATGTATGATGTAGTATGCTTAATTTACAATTATCACATATAGAGTATTTTAAATGATCACTGATTAGATTCTCTTGGTATAATCTATTTAAAATATATGTTGCTTAAATAAATAAATAAATAAATAAGGTATTTCTAGATATATCCTAATGGGCATGTTACATTTCCCATCCTCTTCTGCATATTCAGAAAATCATTGCTTAGCTTTTGAACCATTCTTTGTATAGAGTTTAATTCAAATTTATTAGAGTCATAACCCAGAGTGACTATTGTTTTAGTGGCACCCTAATGATGATTTTGTCAGTTATTTCTTTGTGTATGATTTTTCAATAAATCAAAATTTTGATTCATTTTTTTCTACATCATGGGCAAAAAAGTGTACATCTAATTCTCATTAAATGTGGGAGCATTATGATTCATGTGTAGAATCATATTTAAATATGGAAGTCCATTGTTGAATACTTGACCTCCTAAATTGTGAGGGCTAAGTTGTGGATTGAGTTTCTTTTCGATGTTGATAACTTCCTAGAATGTCAAAGCTAGAGTATTAGTAGTGGCAACTCTTCATAAGAACACTACAGTGATAGAATCTGAGGAATTTTTGTATATCTCAAGTGTTATATTCTCATCTATCTTATACATGATGTTAAATCAGGGGTGCATCTTATATAATCTTGCATTGAAGGATTCAATTGACTTGTTAGGCTCCATTTTCATGTTGGTAAAGAGTTGATATACCAGACTTAGATTAGTTACCTATACAAATCATGCAAGGAACATACTTTGACACTAATCCCATGAGGTGATGTAATTTTCCTACAAATTGAGATACCAATCATAAGAATAATCTTTCAAATTAAATGCAAAAATCCTACATGCAACATCCTCTTGGATAACATTCATAAATATCAAGGTAGCCTTCACAGATTTGATATGTTCTTCAATTATACTCCCATTGGAGGGGGAAAATTAGGTAGATACTTCTCTACATTCCTTGGTAGGTCATGTTGGTCCCTAGGGATGGTAATGGTGGATATGATTAACCAAGGTTAGGTCATAGTAATATTTATAGGTAGGATGTTCCTTATAGTGGAAGGTGTTCAAGCTCAACATACCTTAGGGATGATAGGTATGGGTCTAAGTCTCCTAGAGTTTGATAATGGTGAAACCAAAAGGATATATTGGGTCCTAGACCTTGTTAATCTCCTAGTTGTCTCCATAATGATGGCCCCCTTATTTATTGGGAAAACACACATGTGGGCCAACCTTTTAGCACCAACTTTTTATTCTAATGTTGATGTGGGTTTTATACACACCTCAAATAAGTTTCAAATGAGGCAACCTATAACATTTTGGGATCTATATGGAACTAGGTTCTACTCTAGGGCATGAGTTGCAAGTATGTAGTTAGAACAACCTAGTGGTGGATTATCAAGTTAAGCCTTTGAGTTGTTTAACCAAGTTTGTGGGCAGATGCATAGATTCTAATAAAAAGGATAAATCACTAGGTGAGTTGGATGAGTGGAAGACTAATCTATGGTGGGAAAATCTTAAATAAACTCAAAAAAAGTAGGAAGGGTAAGGTATAAAATAAGTTTCTATGTATTTGAAATGGAATTTATTAGTTTGTCTCTTTGGTGGACAAGTATCTCAAGAACCAGTCTTTGTTATTTGCATCTTTTGTAAACTTGCAAACAAAGTTAGAAGTATGGGTAATAAGATATAATATGATTTTTTATCTCAACTAAATGCTTCTCTTCTTCATGATATTATTTCATACCTTCATACAAGATATTATATATCAGATAAAGAAGTTATCTAGGATAGCTATGTCTCACACCTAGAGTACTATATCAAAATGAGATACTTCTACACACCTTAGATTATTAATTCAACTTATACTATCTAAATCAATGAAATTTATCAATATTTAGTAGCTATTAAAAATCTAGCACTAATATTCAATACTATAATAGTCAAATTCATCTATATCATTGGCACACAATATAATTATTAAATCAATTATAAAAAAGAAACTTTAAATTCATTAACATATAAAGGCAAGAAGAAAGAACAAACACAGTTGCATGATAATCAATTCCTTGATTCCTTCCTATATATTCATTCAAAATCTTTGAAACTTTAAATAAAGGGTTCTACAAGTATATATAGATCCTATGGAAGGGGATGACTCATCCTCTAAGATTATAACACTTATTTTTCATATAAAAATACTATAATATAAGTCTTGGTTACATATCAATGTTTTACAGATATCTCAGGCATACATGTTCATGCTACCAAAATAATATAATTAATTATAACATTAATGTAAATAGGACTTAAATATTTGGTTATGACCATTACATGTAAAATATACAAAATTATCCTTTATCTAAACTAGATCTTGCTTAACTTGTCTCAAAACTATCATCAGAACTATGGTAGTACTAGTGTTTGACAATGCAATAACTAGAGTAGCAATTGGAGATGCATTGGTGGATTAAATTATTGTTACCATATGAAATATAGTATTAGGGGGCACTGAGATGGATATATTTATTGGAATTTTATGTGGAGTTAGCATACTAGATCTAGTAGGTGTAATTTGTTGGGTTGATTTCTTCTTTGCATCTAAGTCCTACTAGTGTTTGTACACCTTAGTGTGTTGTGATCAAATTAAGTTCATATCTAAGAGGTGTGGCCTAGTCACCCTACTCATATACTCTATTAATTTGACATGTTATATCTTATTGGCTCTAAATCCAACCATGAATACTTCCACCTTTATTGCCTTTTTTCTAGCCACACTTAATTTGGCCTCAATGTCTCCTAAGCTCAAACTTTGTAGACTCTACTTGAAATTGTCAGAGGATTTTTTGATCATTTGGTCAAATGTATCCTAAGTCAATAGCTTAAATTTTTTATCTTGAATTGAAATCACTTCAAACTCTATCAAAATTTTCTTGGCCAAATTATTCACTAAAGCCTTAAAAGATAATACCCAATCTCAAGCCTCATATGTTCTTATTAATTCTAAATTTTAAGCATTTGATGCCTCCAATGAGGACATCAAGTACAAATGGATAGATTCCTTATTAGGGGTATATACTACTAATAAATTAAGATTACTATCATCTTATTTATGAATTTTGAATAATCTAGTTATATTATTGACATGAAGATCTAAATTGATTCTTAAAGAATGAATATAATCAAAATTTTCATATAACCTAGGAGATGCAATTTGCACATCTTACTTAATGCCTTGGGGAACACAAATCACTTATTGTTCTCTAAGAGTCTCTAAATATTCTTTGAGCATTTTTGTATCCATTTTGGTCCCTTCATGTATGGTAAGGATTGTTTCTATATGAGTATCCATATAGGACTTGAGGTCCTCAATATATGGTGGCTGACCCTTTTTTCTATTTTACCTCTTGCTAAGGGAGTAAAAATCTTCCCCTTCTTCTATGATTAAGGTTCTACCCAAGATATCTTAAATTTTCCTCTTTCTCACCCTTTGTACTGATGTTATAGCCTTATCAAATAATGAGCTCACCGTTGGATGTTCAATTATATTTAGATTGGGTGTCATAAAGGTTGATGCTCTTAATTCCTTAGACCAATATGTAAGAGTGAGATTTGAAGGATTTTAGGGATGATCTTCCACTTGGGCATGTTCTTTAGGCTCAGGCACTATTTCAATAGAAGGATTGGGAATTACTATTTAAATGATATTTGACCAATCAATGTTTCTAAATTATGGCATTAGATGGACAAAAAATACTAGCGACCTATTGGGTCCCCTTTTGGTATTAACTATTGTGGTTATATTGGTTAGAGTGGAAGAAGGAAAAGGAGAACCAAATTGGGTATAAGGAGATATAATTGGAGTGATGGACTAGGTAATGGATGGAATGGACAAAACTAGTCTTGATGGGATGAATACTGATGGAAAGAATTCCATAGTAGTGGAGGGTGGAGTAGGTGAAGTGGTAGTGGGTAGACTCATATATTGGTGGATGAAAAATAAATCTACAAAAAGTGCCTTTAAGATAATGAACATATAAAATACTAATCTAAGGGAGATATAAACTATAGGTAAGGGCATTTAAGGGAAAAGACTTAAAGGTTATGATCAAAGGACCCTTATCAAATGGTTTGCCTTTAAGAGGTGTCTTGGACTTGAGTAATTATAGGATTAATTCCTTTACCTTATGGGTCTCCTCCTCATCCACCTCTTGTGTTATAAGGGTATATGGTCTATCTCCCTTAGGGTTCCTTTGATAGGGCTTTATGGCTCTACCTACTTATGGGACTGTTACCTATTGGGGAAGAAAAGAGGGAATAATGCTTGGTGTTAGGGATGAGGAAGCCACAATTTCCTCTTTATTGGAGGAATCTTAGATTCATATCTCTATGCACTACATCCTACTTGAGCTATCTCTTACTTGACTTGTATTAGTTCAAATATGGAATCCTGAATTAGGAGTGTTAGTTCCCCTTTTGCTTGTGTGGAGGTAGGAAGCTATTATTCCTTGATTTTTTCATCCTATGATTTAATGAGTAGTTCCCCAACTACCAAATTCTATTGGTCCTAATTTTGGCATTAAGATATTTGGGGATCTTATCCCTCTCCTTTTGGTATTTATAATTACTTAGTACTCTAAAAATTAGAAGATCTCCATCCTCTAGGAGGTGGGATCCTAAACTTTTCTTCATCAATTGTAAGATATGGCTCTACCTATATTACTCTTAGAAAATCCTCGCTCAATCCTAAGGTAGTGGCAATTTTCATGACCTCCCCATCACCCTTGACATTTAGGAATAAAAAATCATAATCCATTGGCACATGTTTGTAAGCAAGGCCAAGGGTATGAATTGTATTTTGGACCTTGCCATGAGGGTCCCTTTCTTGATGAGTGAGGGTAGGTAATGTATATGCCTTCCTGGCATTCCTTACCTCCTTGAATTTCATGTGAATTGTATATTTCATTCCACCAATGGTGGTGTGGGATCCATGGAATGTGGATTTTTTATTCTTTGTTAACTCTTAATCGATGCAATTACATATCTAATATGTTATTTCCTACTCCACTACTTTGTCCAAAATGAACTTTAGGAGTTGAAGAGGATCTACCTTGTGGCTAGCTACCATAATAATTGTGTTGTCCAATTAGATATAGTAGTCTCTTGCATTTTTGTCCAATGTTTAGACCATGTTGGAGGAAATTATTGTCGAAGGCTGGCTATGGATGGCCATCCATACCTAAGGCTATATGTCCTTAGTGATCTTGGATATGTTTATCACATATGAATATATGTGCACAAAGGATTAGTAATCACAAATATTATTTTTGATGACTTTTGTATTTGGATCCCATAGGACTCCATTATGTTTATACACTATGCATATGACCACATCCAACATGTAATACATCATGTATAAATTTCTTCCTAGTGGTCTCTTATCTTTATGTAGGATTTATTATTAGAGGCATGCACTAATCACTTCCCCCAAAGTATAGGTGTGATATGAGGTACTTAGTATATACAATAGGGTAACCCAATCTAGGTACATGATGTAAATGTTCACAAGGACAAAAAATATATTTGGTAGTGTCATTCCCATGAATATTCCCATTATAAAATGGGTGATGGGGATAGGGATCTTGACATATTATTTAAATCTAAAAATTTCCATAGGGAGAAGCCACCTCTGTAATAGCCACTCTATATTATTGGACTTATTCCATATAATAATAGTATGTAGATCAAAAGTGACATATTCAATGGGTAATATTAAATACATGTTAAACATCTCACCATCTATATACATGACAATAATTTTATTGTCAACATAGTGAATGTATCTTTTGTCCATTATTCTCCCTTTAAAGAAAAGCACCCATAGTAGATCAATGAATGACATAACATCTATATTTATGGATTCATGGTGTAAGGCTTAATGTTTGAAAGGGAACAGGTCCTTCACTTGATTCTTATCTTTAGATATAATGTCTTCTTTGTGTGCAAAGGAGTCTGTATTTTACAATGCTTCTCACAATGCTAATTAATTTAGATAGCATCCATAGAATGTAGTAGCATCAAACATAATCTCAAATTACTCTATATAATCCTTAATACATAATCAAGATGGTATTAAGGGTCCCTTGTAGGACCTAGATGATGATGTCATGGTGATTTAATGAGTACTAGTATGCTCCAAGATTTTGATAATGGCATATATCACCAAACTAAATCTCATGGACTAGTAAATTATTGTGATAATAGTTAGGGATTTTGGGATCACTTAAGGCTGATATTTAATCAAGATCAAAGATGGAATGATGTGAACTTGTCTAAGACTCAACGTAAATAGTTTTAATACATTTATTTATAGGTCATGTGTCATTAATTGTTAACATTTATGATCTTGTCATCATTATTTAATTTGAATTTGACCACCCTATCCTAGTGTACATGCCATGTAGGATGCCTTATCATTTGGGGTACCACTATGTTTTTATTCTTTTACCATGTATCATTATGTAGCTCAGTCAAATGTATTCAAGCTTTGCTTTGGGGCAAAAAGACTCTAAAGCATAGAATGTCCTTTGGAAAGATTTTCTCCAAAATATTTTATCCCAATTTTTTTGAAATAATGTCTCCAAAAACAAAGTTGTTAATAAAATCCTTCTGAAATGAAAGTTCCCAAAATAAAGCCTCCAGTGAGAAATTTTTTGAATAAAATATTTCCAAAACAAACCTTCTGATGAAATCCTTATAAAATTAAATTTTCCAAAGAGAATATTTCTAAAACAAAGTTGCTGATAAAATCCTTTTGAAATGAAAGTTCTTGAAATGATGGTTTATGAAGACTCAGTCTCTGATATACAAGTCAATGATGAATAGTCTCTGAATACTTATTGAAAAAAGGTGGCCATCCATAAAAATTTATAAAACAAAGTTATTGAAACAAATTTATTGATGAAAAGTTTTTGAATACCAAACTACCAAAGTAAATCCTTTTGATGAAATATTTTCGAAGTGAATGTTGCCAATGGGAAATTTTTTATAGAGAATCTTTACAAAGAGAAGTTTTTGAATGAAATATTATGAAGACTAAACTTGATGAAGGCCAAATAATCCAAAATAAAACAATCTAAATTCCTATCATACAAATCCATTATTTCCTTCCTTTTGATTAATAAATTACTCTAAATCAGTGATTCCAAATGAAAAAGTATACCACAACATGATTCAACTTTATAATCACTAATTTTATATAGATAATAAATGTATCATAAACCTTAAAAAACAATCATAGGTAATCCTCTAATATATTCATTATTTCCAAAATAAAAGGGGGTGCCCACTTTTCAAAGAAAAATATAAGCTGGGGTCTGTTGAATACAAAAAAATCTGTCTAACACATGGAAAAGTGTATCTTGGGTCAAGGGCCCTATGATAACTGGAAATATTATGGTGACTTTTGATTCCTATTATTCATTTTCATAAGATTTTATAGTGATTACTTTTTTCTATGGATTGGTTGAAGTATACTCAAGATGCTTGATGAGCTTTATAGACACAATATTCAAGCCTAATCCATCATTTATGAGGACACATTTGACTTTGTACCATACAATGAAAACTTTAATGTATAGGGGATTGTTATGGAGAGGGAAAAGTGATGATATATATATATATTGTCAAAGGTCAACTATTGGCCTAGGGGGAATTTTTTTTTGGGTTATATCATTGATAACTTGGGATTGGCCTAGGCATTATTTTAGGATGTTCTTGTAGATAGTAAACATACACAATAAATCCAATATGCAGATTTATGTGGGTTTCTTCTATAGTTGTTCCATAATATCATATGGTTTTTCCTTAATAGTGGAAAATGGCTTGTTCCTATCAAGTACATTGGGTTAGATTAGTTATTAGTAGGTAGTTGTGCATTTGGAATGGTAATCTTAGATCTCCAAATTGTGAGTTCACAATCGAGATTGGATACAGGACCATTGTAACTTGATGATGATGGAGATTGGCCAAATAGGATAAGTATATATTTATAGTACACTTAGTTTTGATCATGGGGTAATGATGAGTTATCAGTATAAGGTCTTGAAATAGTAATCCCTAGTTTTTATTGCACTTGGTTATAGTCTTAGGTCAAGGAAGGATTAATGGCATAGGTGGGTTTATTGGAATGGTTTGGAAATGGTCTTGGTCTATTTTCACTTGTATAATATTAATGGTGATGGTTGAAATGGGACCACCTACAATATGTCATACAACTTTATTGTAGTCATGTGAAACTATGTGGTAAGTCTATTGGTTAGAATCATTCTGGCCTTGATTCTTCCCATACAGTTGACATTATTGTTGTTAATATTGATATTACTATTATTGTTTTAGTATTTTTTGATACTATTTTTTTTATTATTCTGACCTTCATTAGTTCTATTTTTGATTATTATTTTTATATTTCATAAAAGGGCTTTGGTAGATACCCAAGTTCTGATTGGATGTAGATGATCTATTATCCAATGTAATCTCCCCATTTTATAGCATATCTTTGATGAGGTGTTTTATATGCACACACTGACATAGATTATTTCCATTCACATGATGGTATTCATAGAACTCATGCTCTTGATACCAATCCAAATATAGAATACCCTCAAAATAGTGCTTCAGAATTGGGCAACTAATCATATTAGCCATGGCTAGCTTACAAAAATCTACTTTAGTAGGTTCAAAAAGAACATTAAAGACTCAAAGAGTGGGTATTATTATTAAAATAGGGGTTTCTTAAGGTGTTGGTTGTTGTATTTATGGATTTGGTCTCGGTGCTGCAAAGTTTGGGCTTACTGAATAGGTTGTTGATTAGGAGTAATCTACATTTGCAGTGTGGGTTGAGTAAATGGTGTTTTCACCATTTATACATGGCATGAATTAGTCAATCCATTTCCAAAAACATTATTTTTATAGTTTTATTGTTAGGATTTATCATAGCTCCTAGATTGATCAAGTATAGATGCTTGTGCTTGGACTTGGTGAGGGTTTTGACTTGAGCTTGTGCCTTGTTTTAGTTATAATATTTATTCAAGGAGTTTAACATGATAATACCTTTAATAATAAGGTCCTTTTAAATTTTCAAATATTTTTCAATGATATCTTTTATGTTATGTGTACATTGAAGCTTTAGGTGATATCTATATCTCATTGTGTAAATTTTTAGTAAACATAGCAACCAATTATTTGTTTGGTAGGATAAGGGTGAAGTAACTAACAAGTGATCTCCACATTTAAAGGTATCTTTAAAATATCTCATCAACATTTTTCATGGCCTGAGTTAAATGTAATAGTAAAATCTCATGATCAAGATTATAAGAGAAATGTTGCATAAATCTATCTAAGAGGTCATCAAAATTAGGTACATAATTCTTTGGAAATTTGAGGAACCACTCCAAAGCCTATCCTACTAGACTTTTAGGAAAAAAGGAGTAAGTAAATGTCACTATAATACATTGGTTGGAAATAAAAAACTAAATATATCAAATGGTCCTTAGGGTCCCCTTTACCCTTGTATTTATCAAATTTTGGTGGTTCATAACCTAGATTAAATGGTATATAAAGATACTCCATGATAAATGGGTATGAATACACATCATCTAACCTAAATTTATTGGTTTAATTTTTATTACTTTTCTTCCCTATTGAATGATAGTAATTGTAACCTTCATTTATTGTAATTATTGGGCCAAAAAACTAGATGGTATATTTGGCTGAGGTGGTGGCTAGGTAGTCAAAGGTAGATTACCTTGACTAGGGTATAATGGAAGTATAGTTTATTTTGCAATGTTGGTTTGATGAATGAGTTTACCATTAATATACTTTCATGTATTGGGATGTGTTTGTAGAAATTTAATGCATTATTATGCTATATTATGGTTTGAATTTAGTATGTAACCTTGGTTTTAAGGGAATTGGGGCTACAATAGAAGGATATGCCTCTAGGTAAAATAATTTTCTATTGAGGTTGAGTAGGGATTTACTATTAGATTATTAAAAGGTAATTTTTTCCTAATTTATACATGTTGGATAGTGGTACCTCTTTGTTGCACAAACATTAGTTATGAATTAGATGTTTGTAGGGTGTTCAAAATTTGTCTTTAAATAATAACTTTTTATTGATTATACAAATTTTTTTATTGTAAATATATATTGGTATATGATTATATAGGTATTTTTTTCACTACCTATCAAGGTGGAACATTTGCTTCCCCTATTGACATGGCATAGTGTTTTACCTCTATTGTGGTGATATATTAGACTATGCCTATTGTTGTGGAATGTTAGTCATCACCTATTGAGGTGGGATACAATTCATTAATTGTTTTTGTGGCAAAACACTAGTTTGCACTTAATTACTTAATCCTTTTGGTTATTTACTTGATGAAGTAACTAGCTGAGGATTAGAAGTATCCTGTTATGGTTGGGACATAAGATTTACTATCCTATATTATTGTGAACCACTTGTGGTTTTAAATAAATTCACTTGTTATTGTAGACTATTTGTTGGTGTAGTTAAAATACTTTGGCCAAGAATGGAAGATACTTGCATGTTATCCACCATATTTGGCACATTGCTATGAATAAAAGCAAAAATCACATCCTTAATAGTTGGGACATTGCACATGTAAATTATATAAGTGATTTATGCAAAAGGGTTTGTACCCAAATCATCTTGACCTATTAAATCAATTAGCACACCCATTGAATAAGCTAGCTCTATGAGTGGAGTGTTTGACATGGCCATGGCATTAAAATTGTGTGCTAGATTCAAATAGGGTTAATATGCTTATTGCATTTATATAAAGTGGTCCTATATGAGGTCCTTTCCATTTAAAATCATATTTAGGTCTTGATATGACATTGGAATGAGTGCTTGAGGATGGCTAGTAGAGGCCTATTTAATGGTTTTGGTATAAGGCATGTTGAGAGGCACTCTAACTTAACTAGGTAAATTTTCATGGGGGATGTCTATTGGAAACTTTGCCCCTAAATTTGTATCTCTAACTAGAAACTTTTCCTTATTTTCAATCAAGTGATGATCAAAAAAATATGGATCATATGTTTATGGCATAATAAATAAATACTTGAACTTGTTCTATAATTGATGGTACATTAACAAGATATTGTGTAGTTTTCTCATCCTTGATTTGAACAAGGAGACATATTAAGAAAATAATGGGTTAAAAAATCTTGAATTTGTTCCCCAAATTGAGTAGTGTAAGGAGGATAAGGATCCATCTCACAAACTAAATCATCACCATAGGTGTCTTGAATAATTTTATCATTCGTGACCACATTATCATAACCTAGATTATACATGGATCCCTATGAATGTAATGATACATATCTAAATCAATGATTAACATTCCATGAATAAGGTCTATATTTCTACAAACTCTTGAAAATAGGGTCTAAAAGATAAAAGGTCCAAACTTGGGAAAACATGGTTTAAGAACTTGGTCTATGAATGGATCTATTTATCCAAAATAGTTAATGATAAAATTGGTATAGAACATCTTCAAGGTTTAATGTCAAATTTATTATATAAATGGTCAAGTGAAATACAAATATAAATTTGAAACTTAGTAAGAGTATTTAAAAACAATTATAATATAGCTCTAAAAATAAAAAAGGTTGCTAGGTCTTTGGGAATATGGCATAAATCTAGGCTCAAAACAACTAGGTCTAAAATAGAGAGGTAATATGCTAGGAATCTTGGAAACATGACATAAGCTAGACTTGGCGCAACCTAGGTATAAGATAAAATGTAATTTATAGGTATTTTGGGAACATGACACAAGCTAGACTTTGAAATAACACTAGTTCTAAAAGGCAAGATAATTAATCTAACAAATCTAAAACACTTGGACTCAAACTAGGAATTTGGATTTAAACATAAAATTGACCTTTGGAAAAAACACATTATACTTTAGGCATACAAAAGATAGACAACTTACCAAATTTAGGCAAAACTATTGGTAAAGCAAGCAAGGAATTAGTCCAAGTTACAAAATCCAAAAGTGAGAGGTAAATGTCTAAGCCAAAATTACATGAGGTATAGGCATAAACTAATCAACATTTGAATCTGAACTTATCAATACCAATTTAAAAATTGATTTAGAAGGAATAAATTTTAAATGGATAATAAGATAGACCAAAATGAATAGCATAAGATTCTAGGCATGAACCAAGAAGGCACAAGTGTTTTTGAAATTACAATTAGATATAAGGCAATAGATCTTAGAAATAATGTGAGTAGTGTAATGAAGCTATGGTATGACAAATTGTTTGTTTCAAAAAATATAAGGCACAAGACCTGGAATGAAATTATTAGTTTAATGAAACCCATTTAAAATGAGTAACACACACACAAAAGTTTTGAAAAGTAACTAAGGCAAAGTGGTGTCAAATAGATGGCATAACATGTCTTTAAATAAAAGAGTGATGTGCAAATATGACTTATTTTGAATGTGGTATGACAAAAAAATAGTGTTGTGTCAAATAATTGTAACTAAAAAAGAAAACAAACACCTAGGTTTATCATATTAATCCTTAAAAACTAACAAGGTGGATTCATATTATCAGATTTCATTTATATACTTGATGTTGGTAATTTAGCATGTCAAGGCCAAATACCAACTCCTGTAATTGAAAAAATTTCTTGGATATCATAGTGTCCTTAACTTTCAATTGGAGAGAGAGTTTTTTTAGTGTCATTTTCATAGTTTTAAGTGTCATTATGAAGTTTTGATAGAGATTGAAGAAGTTTTGTGATCTGAAAGTGCTCTGATAAAGATGGTGATAGGAGGGTAGTTGATGAATTTTCATGAATTTTTTATAGCATAATTTGGTATATCTAAGGTATGAAATAAACTATAAAATTTTAAAGTGTGATAAAAATTCATAAAAATTCTATTTTAAAAAATTGAGGAGGCTATGATATGCTTTTATTACATTTAATGGCAATTTTCCTTTATAAAACTATGATTATATTGCCTAAAAAGACAAGTTTTAGTATTTAAATGTGAAATATGGTATAAAAATTCCATAAAATTATTCACAATACATTAATATACATGACTTTACTTTAGTCATAAAGTTTCATAATTTGAAAAGGTCATTTTATGTAAGTTTAAACATGGAAAAGGTCCTTTTTGAGGCCATACGTGCCAATTTTGGCAAAAAAAAGTGTGTAAAAGGAATTAAAATATGTTATAACATGTTTTTTGACTCATTTTATTATCCTTCTCACCCTATATTATTAGTTTCAAGTCTTTAGTTATGAATACAAGGCAAAAGCAAGGCTTTTTTTATATATTTTTCATGTAAGGTATAAATTTGTACGACCTATTACGGATAATATAGATAAATAATTTGAATAATAGGAAATATTAGTTGATACATAAGATATTTAAGGAAAAAGGATTCAAAATAGGCCTAAAACTGATTTAGATACATCATCTAGCTTTTTTACACATAGGGAGAGCCCTTTAAGTTTATAGGTCGTACAACCATGAGAGAGAAAATCAAGGTATGGAAATTTGGTAAAATAAATTAGTCTCAAATATATTATATCCATGAAAATTTGTTATCAATTTAGTCCCCTTACATTCATGAACCATCCATTTGAATTCTAGGTACTCGATATATCTCCTTCATCCAAGCAGATAGCCAATTTTTTATGTTTTTTCTTCATAAGGGAATCATGGTAGAAAAATTTAAGATTATGGAGCTTCTCAGGAATATAATTAACCATTACATGTTATTCATCAATAATTTTTCATAAATTTTAAGGTTAAATTGATCTCATGAATGAATAATATTGTAAATCTATAATATACAAGCATGTAAAGGAAGTTGTACAGTCCAAGAAAGAGAAAGGGTTTCAATGTTTTGTTGGATTCTTTTTTGAGAAGGTATCCTTAATGATCATATGTTTCTCATGAAATATTCTCAAATTTTATTGAAGGATACATGGAAAGGAAGAAATTAATGGCTATCAAGAGTCCTCAAGAATTCACTATTTAACATATTTTAAGGTTTCTTAGAACTTGTTAAGGATAATAATAGACTCCTAGGTTTCAATTTTAGCATATTAATCTCCTTCAAATGTCTCCAAATTTTTGTATATTGTTGAGAGGGTGTTGATGATTTATTTGGACACTCAAAATGGTATTAAAATCCCCATTTAATGATATTATCACCCTCATTTTTATTCATCCCTTTCACATAGTCTTTCATTACCATTTATCATTGCATAAGCTTCATTTTCTCCTCCATTCATGGTTTTCCATCTTCATTTCCCATCATACCCAATTCCACTCATCTCCATCCCATAAATAAACTACCAAGTAAGATTAAAGAACATTAAGGGGCATCATGGTCACTCATAGATGTTATACAAACTAGAGAACCCTACTAATGAGAAGAAAAACATCCACCTCCAACCAATGCAAGATTGTCACATTCATCAGTTTTCATGGAAGTACAAATGGGGGAGAGACTTATACATATCCTATTCAGAGTTTTTTTCTTTAATATCTCATAAAGTTATAATAGAGTATAGGAGATACCTATCAACTCTACTTTGAGTACCTTTTCAAGGTTTGATACAGCGATAATCATTTCATTCAAGCACACAGTCATCCTTCATCTAAAACCATGCAAGAATGAGATGAGATTAAACATACAATCAAAGTGAGGTTCATGGATTGTTTTAAGTGAGATAAATTATTAGATAAATTAAATTAAAATAAAATTTTCCAAGTGGTCTATTTAGGTTTTTTTCAATACCTAAAACCTTCATATAGTTCGTATAATGCTCATCTATAGTCAGGATTTTCAAAGACAATCATAAGCCAAAGAGTTCTAGTAGGCTATGAAAGAGTTTTCCAATAACTTTGAAATTAAATATGGGTTTTTTTAACATATATGAATCATGTAAATTAATTATTTTAGGTTTATATCATCTATTTTTGACCCTCTTCTAGCATCCTACATGTCCTAATATGTACAAGCTTGAGTTAATGCAATCAACTATATGTAAGAGAGAGGCCATTGCTCAAGAAGGAGGAATGGTGTAATGAAGGAGATAATTTTATAAAGATATGGATATAATATTTATATCAAAATCATAATATAAATGATAAAAAAACTTATTTTTGGTCATATTTTCTATAAATCCCCACCTACAGTTGGGTAAAGGACTCTTCAAGCATGTTAATAGTCAAACTTTGAGATAGTGAGGTCTAGTTATGTTCCTTGGGTTTAATAGAGTTTATGTAATTTTTTAATATAATTATAATTTTGTCAAGTTTGTATCAATCCATAAGTTCCAACACCAACACTCATTCATATAACCAAGACACCCACCTACAATAAGGAGTTGTTAGCATATAGGCTTATCTCCAAGATTATGGATTTGATAACACATTGGTATATGATGAAGTTTAATATTCAAGAGAATTATTAATAATATAAATAATGATAAAATCAGACCTGAAGATAAAGAGAGGGTGTATAAACAATGAGCCAATCAAGTTGAACCTTAATATTTCACACCTATAACCATACCAAATGACAATTTCATTGACACAATCACTTATATGCCCTAAAGTGAAAAATAAAGACCATAAACTCAATAATGAGGATTATAAGATATTATATTTAAAAAAATACCAAATTCAAATCTTAAAAAACTTGTCAATACTATTAAATAACTACCAACTCTTGAAATTGAAGGTACACATGCTTGTACATAATAGGATTGTTTATAAGGCCTAAAATCATTGCAAGAAGAGTCAATATGCTTAATGAAGATACAATAATTAGGTTTTGAGTGATATTAGGTGTCTAAAAATAACCAAGGTATGATAATATAATATTAAAACACGTTCATTACTCATAAATGCATACCTACAATAGTTTGTGATAGTCATGTCACTTTGAGCCTCTTTGAAGATACATGGTTTTTATTGGACATAAAAGGGAAAAGTTGATAAATTAATAAATACCATGTAAAGGGGGATTTTTATTGAATATTAAAATCATACTCATCATTATAAATCACAAATCAAGATGAAAAATATAAAAACTCAATTTGGAGACAAGATAACATAGGCAACCTAATGGTAATCTTTAGTAAAAGGCACCTACAAGCCACTATATACATCATCCAAGCATGAAAATTGGTAGGTTATTCCTCATTAATTCATATACCTACATATAATATTTTTTAGGTCAATTTAATATGGTAGATACTCACTATTTTGACATAGTTAACACTATGTGTGTGGATAGTCCTAATACAAGTAGATAGACTTCTTGAAGTGTCTAAAGGTGTAGCAGAGGGTTTATACTTAATTTGAAGTGTTATATTAGAATAAGAGGGAAATTTTTAATTTTAAAAACACATTTAAAGAGTGAAAAACTCCAAATTATATAAAAACCATGCCCTTGAGGGCTAAAATAAGCAAGCAAGCACCATATGCTTGAGAGACACAATCACATTTTTGAGCTCTTTCATGGGGTAATTATTAATTTGGTGAGTATTAATATAGTTTGAAAGTTCATTATAACCTTGAAGGAGATGTTATATTGAATAAATGTTTAGAAAAATTGTTTTGATAGACTCCTCAAGCTTCTTCTTTCCTACACCATTCTGCACAACCACTCAAAGCACATTTTCATCACATAGAGAACTTGATGCACATTTTTCATGGGAGACCATGATTTTCATGGTTTATGAGGGGGTAAATGTACTTAATATTAATGGGAAGCAGTTTCCAATTGGAGGTCTATATGCTATGAATAATCATTAAGAACCTTTGGACCTCTTAAACCATTAATAAACCCTCATAACCACCCGATAGAGAAAAGAAGGCAAATTATGCATCTAGATGGTTTTTTTGAGACATGAAATTAACTTTAATTTATTATAAACTCCCTTGAGCACCTAAATGACTAGTTATTTGGCACGTGTAGTACCTTTACTATATGGAATATGCCAAATAAGGCAATTTTGAGTTAAAAATCAAGAAAATAAAGGGTAATTTTAAATTAAAATGTTTTTAAAAGAAATATGGGGTCATAAAATCCATTAATAACACTTCCATAGCCATCAAAAGAGGTCATTTTGGTCACATCTATAAGTAGATAGGTCTACAGGCCAAAATAAGGAGTTGTTTACGTGTAAGGTGGAAAAGAATGGCTTGATCAAGCCCATATCATGAAAATATAGATCGTTTACAAGTTTTTTAGGTAAATTAAATTTTATAATAGTGTTTTGACTCATCATAAAGTCAAGATATTGAATAAACGATGCACACACATATGCTTGTCCTTAACATCAATAGACAATGAAATTAAAATGTAGTAGAAAGAGCCAACCAAGGGTCATAAGGGAATTTAAAAACATCATTAAAATAAAAATAAGGTCCTAAGAAAGATGTATTCTAATTTTGAGCCATAAATAAGCATTATCATTGATCATCTTGGCTAAAGAACACTAGATAGTACCTAGAAATTTTGTTTTCCACTCTAGGAGACTTCACATGCTCACCATAGTAGACACATTTTACATGAAAAGATAAGTAAATTTGGGGAGTTATAGGTCCTAAGAGACTAATTTTTTTTGTACTAGTTTAGGCATTCAAATCCCATGCTTTATGAATCATCATTAAGAACCTAGAGCCCTCTAAAACCCTTGTAAAACTTTACTATAGACCTATTTGTGAAGAATTAGATAAATATGCATCCAAAATCATTGAAACGTCCTAAATACCACCTATATCATCAATTAAAATCTGAGATATTCATTCCCATTACCATTTTTATATGAATTTTATACGGACATGGAAAAAAATAGGTTTTTGAGAGAAAAAACCACACAAAGATAGGTACAAGATAGTTTAAAGAAGTTCCAAGAATTTGAGATAAAATAATGACAATTTTTATTCCTCATAAAATAATCAAAGGATAAAAATTCTACCTGAAAGTGCCTTTGGGAGGTCAAACAAAACAACTAGTCTATAGGAAATGAAGAAAAAACTAGCTAGTTAACTAGTTTGACTAATTTGAAGGTGTTACTTTCCAAGGAGGACTTATTTTATGATAAAATGATTTTTTCATGTCTTTAATTCTTCATATTTTCAGGTTTTCAAGGTTATATTTAGGTTTTAATGTCCACCAAACATAAAAAGTTAGCCTATTAGGTCTAATTTGGCATAGTAGGCCGATTTACTCAATCAAGTGAAGAAGAATGGCATAAAAGACTTTATATAAGAGTTAATTTGGAGTTTTCATGAATTTTAGGATTATAAATATAATTAATGACTGATATTTGATGTCAAATACATGCTTAACTGATCATTTTGATGATTTAATTGGTCTTCAACTGATCTATACATAAACAGAACTCATCTTAAGTTCAAATTCATGAGTTAACTCACTTTAACTAAAGTTGTCTAGTTAAAATGTGGTGAATCATGATATAAGATAATATTAGATAAGATAAAGAGGACCCACCACCTTGTTTTCAATGGGAAAGAGATTATGCAATTAGCATGCAAGACACTAGACATAAAGATAAGTCTTATGAACCATTATTTACAAATTGTAATTGAAATTTAACTTGAGATAATATTAAGTTGAATTTTTCTTCTCTCCTCTATGCCACATTTTCTATATCTTCTTCTCTTTGTGTATATATATATATATATATATATATATATATATATATATATAGATTCCTTTATTCCATTTTTCATATCCCTTAAGATGGTATATAAAAACAATATAAAAATTGTAACTTGCACCAAAAATTAATAAAGAGAGTTTGTTGTAGATTCATTCATGGTTATAGTGTGTAATGTTTATTGTTTATTTATAGATAAGTATGATAGTTATCTACTTTTTTAGGTCCTTTTCTAAACTACTAATTTGATTTCATAATATATAGGTCACTTGAAGAGTTAAAGAATAGAAATTGTGTTGAACAATGTTAGTATGTAATGTTTTTAAAGACCTTCATTCCTCCACCTTCAATTTACAGACCTTATTTTAAAACTTCAAATAAAACACTTATGTTTAAGACTAATATAATAAATTATTATTGAAAAATTGTTCCATTTTGATTTATATGTGTGTCCAATTTTTAAATTTTATAGATGATCATACATAATTTAGGTGTATCACCATCATAGTATAGATTTACCTTTTAGTAATATTCTTTACTCTTTTCATCCCAAAAATCAAGTAGGTTTAGTAATTGGTCCAAAATTAAAATATTTAGAGGATCTAGCCTTATAAAATAGAGGTTTGGTCTAGCTACAAGTATCCCACAACCTTAGACCATTCCAATGTTAGTTTAGGTATGAAGTAGATATAAATAGTCTATCTTTAATAAGATACTATCTAGGTTGCTAATAGTTCTAGCACACCTAATGAGACTACTTATTCCCATGATTTTATTCATATATCTATATATTTGAGTATAGTATCAAGATTTAAAGGTGTCAAATTTAGACTTATATACATTTCATTCCACTAAGAGTGGTTACAAGATCTTCCTCAAAAAGGAAAGAGATATAGTTTTCTAAGTTGTCATTTTAATCAACATAAAAAATGAAGGCTTCTCACTCTAATCCAAATCCTACACCTCTAATTTATCCTATTATTTTCTAAATAACTCCTATTCAGATAGATATTATTTAGTAAAACATTATTATGAATCCCATACCTCAAATGGTTATTCCTAGTAGATAAGTTTTTACACCTTTCAATGGTGGCTTCCCCCTGAACATTAATAAATTTGATGATATTACAGATGCTACCCTAAATAATATTCCTTATTTTATAGGAAAAAATATAGTTACTCCTATTGATCATATTTCAAATATAGATAGTGTTTGTTCATTGCATACTGTGATTTAGGAAAATCTGGCTATGAGGTTATTGGTAACCTCTTTCAAAGGCAATAAACTCCATTGTTATAGAGGATTGACACTTGCATCTATTAAAACTTGGGATAATTTTTTAGAAGTATTGTGAAAACACTTTAAGGACAAAATTGATCATCTTTCACTAGTGGAGTAGCTTACTACAATCAAGAGTTTTCCTCATGAGTTCATGGTGGATTTTAACTATAGCTTTCAAAAAACCTAGAATAGAATTCCTGTAGTTATCAAACCCACTCCTAACTAAGAATTATTATACTATCTAAAATATCTCAATATATATGTGGTAGTTATGATCCAATCCATGGGAGGAAACACTTTGATAGAGGCTTATGAAGTAACCATAAGGGCTAAAAACTACATAATACAAGTAATTAAATTATCTTCAAGACCACTAATGCCTTTTATTATAGAGATCCATCCTCCTTCTCCCAACATTGCTCCAATACCATATTCAACAAGTCTTTATAAAATAAAGGGAAATCATGTAGATATATTAGGAAAGATATAAATTCTACTTACAGCTTAGCATAACAAGTTAGTGGTAAATAAAGGGAAACAAAATCAACCTTACAAACCTTATCAAGCTCCTAATCAATCTTATTAGTATAATAAACCTCCCTATAATCCCAATCAACATGGACAAGTGTAGAATTCATAGTCAAGGCCATAAAATTATTACAATCTGAATACTACAAGTAATTCTAGAGCCTTAGTTCCAACTTAGATCAACTATGCTTAGGATGGACAATAGAATAGTCAATGGGATCAAACAAACAATGTGGCAATGGATCCAACTGGTGAGGGTACTCAATAGTATTTTATGTAATAAGGTTAAATTTTTCCACCACATAATGACTAGACCCCTTCAAAACACAAGGAATATTCTCTACCACATGGAGACATCCCTTATTTCACTCAAGCTAAGGTGCTAAATCAACAAGGATAAGGTAGTAATAAAAAAACTATTGAAACTACATTTGTTAAATTCTAGGAAGGTGATAATTATTTTGATCAAGTGGTAAAAAATCAAGGCCAAAACATGTCCAATATGGATAATTCAGATGCATCCCATATAAGATCCAAGAGAATGGTAATTGGTGATGACTTGTGTCCTAAAAAGGTAGCTCGTCTTCCTTCTTAGCCACATCAAAATTCCACCACTCAAGATGTGCCTCAAAAGTCATCAATGTAGCAAGTAGAAGATGGTAAGGGGTAGAATTTGAAATATCTTTTCATTCCAAAATTCACAAAATATTTAGGTATAAATTATAATCATAAATTACACCCTGAGATAGCTACTAATATACTTAGTATTATGGATCAAATGAAGAAGGTTTATATGTCTATTTATATGTGGTATACACTGATAGTTCTAGGTCAAAAAGACCTCTTTTAAGAAGAGCTTTCAAAGCTACATGTCTTTGATAAATAAATAGAAAGATTAAATGCTATTATAAAAAAATCTAATCAAGTTCTTGAGTCTCAATTTTGAAAGGTGATTAAGATACCTCCCTTCTATCTTTCAGTTATCATAGGAGATTGTCTAGTTCATAATTGTATGATTGAAAGTGGGGCTAATACCTCTATCATGCCTAAATCAATAGCTAAAAAAATATGAATTTAGTATGATCCTCATGAGAAAGGAGTTTTGTAATTATATGGGTCTCTTATAAATACTATAGGTTTTCTTAGAGATCTTAAGATCATACTTATTGTTTGTCATAATTTTATTGTCTCATAAGTTATGGTTGTTGTTGATCTACATCCTTACTTTGATCTATGCCTATCCAGAGATTTCACTAATAAAATAGGGGATATATTTCTTCTAATTGGTCCTACATGGTTTTTATAACTAGATATGGAAAAAAAATCACTTGAAGCTCTAAACCTATATCCATATTTCATCTAGAACTTTATATGCCAAACTTATCATATGTGAATTATATTATATAAGAAGATGAACATATCAGTGATCAAGAACCTTCTAAGTCACTTGAAGGCATACTATATCTATTCCTTGATGATTTTTAAGCTTATACTCATGGATATGATCAATATAAAATTAATGAAGCATTAGGTTTTGGTGTTTGCTACATGCATGAAGAAGGTGACTTAATACCTTGTCTCACTAACTCAATGCAAGATCAAGAAGTGTGGAATTTATACTTTGATGGATCAATATCAAAGAATGGAAGTTATTATGGTGTTATTCTTTTTTCTCCTAAAAATCAAAGGTATTACTCTTTTATAATATTTTAATTCATTTGTGCATATAATACTATAGAGTATGAGGCTCTTATTCATGGTCTATATTAGGCAACAAAGACGGATATTAAGCTTTTGCAGGTTAAAGGTGATAGTGAATTGGTAGTGCATAAAGTAAGAGATCTAACTAAATCCAAGACTTCAATTCTAAATTCCTACAAAAATATATTTTGGGACCTTATGAAATACTTTTAGGCATTTGATATTCAATCTATTCTTAAATGAGTTAATCATCATGTACACAAACTAGCTGCCATTAGAGCACAATATGATATTTTTGATCAACTCAATAATACTAAAGGGTAGTCCCAAATAAAGGTTGTATGAAGGCCTTAAATTTCAAATAATGAGGTAAGTTTTCAAGTTTTTAGAGTGATAAATATATTTCTTGTTTCCTATAGAATGAGGCAAAATTTTGCCCAAAGAATCATGATAAGTTGCAATGCCAATATGAATATCACATTGTTCAATTAAGATCAAACAAGTAACCTAAAGTTTTGGTGAATTTATAAATCATATTTAATTAGGATTATTAGGTGAGAAAAGGCAAGGTAATCATATCTACTAGAAAAGAACATTATTAGTGAATTGCCATAGGTAAAGGTAAGCTACTCTAGTTGGGAAAAGTGAACACTAGTAATGCGAGAGAAGATTTCATAGCATTGTGTAAAGATTTCATGGATGTTTTTTCATGGGAATATCATGATTTTAAAGGTTTATATCCTAGGTTATCAAAACATACTATTGAGCTTGAAGAAGATTCCAAACATATGAGATAGAAGCAAAGGCCAATCAACCCCAATGTTGAGATCCTCATGAGAAGATAATTTACAAAGCTGATTGAATCCAATATAATATTTCACATCAAACATTATACATGGGTCTCAAATATTTAAATTTTGAGTAAAAATAATGGAGAGATAAGGTTATGTGTAGATTTCAAAGATCTCAACAGAGTTTTATTGAGAGAATACTACCCTCTTCCCTCCATGGATCATATTTTGAAAAGAGTTCCAGGTTCACAAATGTTTTATCTACTAGATGGATATTTAGGTTACAATAAGATATTGGTGAAGGAATAATATTAATATAAAATTTTCTTCATAATTAAATGGGATACTTATTAATATAAAAAGATGCCTTTCGGATCTCCAATGTTCGATCTACTTTTTAAAGGGCAATGAATGTTGCTTTTCAAGGGATCTTAAGTGAAACAGTTCTTGTTTATCTTGATGATATTATTTTGTTTTATAAAGAGTCTAATTATCATCTAGCACATTTAAGATTGATATTTTATAGGTGTAGACAATTTGGGTTTTCTTTGAATCCCAAAAAGTGTATCTTTATAGTATATGAGGGAAGACTTCTTGGCCATGTTGTATCCAAGGATAGACATTCCATTGATCCTAAAATAATAAATGAAATATTTACTCTGTCATTTCCTAAACACAATATGGGATTGAAAATATTCTTGGGGAAGATCCATTTCAATAGGATGTTCATTCTTGGATTTGGATAATTGGTAAGACCACTCACTCATATCATTTAGAAACATCAAGAGTTCACATGGAGAAAATAAGGTAAGAGAATTTTTGAGGCCATCAAATAGGCCATTAGCTAGGCTCCTAGTTTTCTCAATCCAAATTTTATTAAGGATTTTTTATGTATGCTTTATCCAAATGTAGTACAATTTTTTCTATGTTTATGCAATAAAATAGTGAAGGATTGGAATAAACCATTGATTTTTTATTCAAGCATTATAAGGATATGAATAGAGGTATTATTTTGTTAAAATCATGTTATTTCTAGTAAAATCATGATGGGTGTCATCAATACACTTAATAATGTCAATCTAGGGCTAGTATCCAAAGGTTGTATGCAAAAGAAGAAAGAGATCTTTGGTAAATGGTTCCTTATATCACACTCCAAACATGCAAGAATTGATAATGAAACTTTTTATAATTAAAAATCACACTTGCATAAATCAAAGCACACTTTCATGAAATTAAAGAACAATTACAAAAAAGTAAATTACACTTGCAGAATGTAAATTGTTAAATTGAAAATGAATGATAAACACATAAAAGACCTATAGGTTTACAATAAATTGTATATAAAATAAATGCATATAGTAGTAAAGAAATAAAATAATAATTTACAACAAAAAGGATAATTACTGAATAAATAAATAAAATAAAAATACATGGATCCATCTTCCTTAGAATGAGTGGCTAGCTCATTCCTCATAAGAGGATTTACTTGGAACATCAATTTTAAATGGGATGATTTGAATAATGGAAGGAAAAAGTGTATTGATTGATTCATTCATTCATTCAGGTGTGGAAGGTTAAATTTATAATTTCATGCTTCCAACCAACACCTTTATTTGGGAATAACATCCAAGATCCTCTATCCTATCTCAATCTCAACAAAATATGGAGAGAGATATTTATTCTAATAAATAAATATGTTACTACCTAATCTTAATCTCACCAAATATGGAGAGAGATAATTTTAAAATTACATATATTCAAATACAATCAATTATGGAATATATATATATATATATATATAATAATAAAAATGGAAAGCATTCTTCATGATAGATAAAAAATTGAAATACTCTTATAAATAATTCCCATATAAGTCTATAGTAGTTTTATTGAATTTTGTAGTAATTCAATTGAAATCTATAACAACCTGCTAAAATCCATAGCAAGCCTACTGAAATCCATAGAAAGCTTGCTAAAATCCATAGCAAGCCTAGTGAAATCTGTAGCTAGTTGATGTAATCCATAACTAGTCTAATGTATTCTATAGCTGGTCTATATGTGATCTAATGTAATTTTTAGTTTGTTCTTAGTAATCCTATTGTAATGTAAAGCTACTGTAACAAGTTTGTTGTAATTCAGATCTATTGTGTAAGTTTGTTGCAAGCTTGTAGGATTCCATAACTTGACCAAAATATTGGATCTTTGTTGTAGAAGACTTCAACATTATTCTTGAATGGTTAATCTTCATACTTGGGATCATTATTAGCTTATTATGAGTTTTATATGTACTCATTGACATATTTTTCCCAATAATCATTAGTAATAGCTAATAAATGGATAACAAAGAATTCTAAATACATAACCATGATATATACTTATTATTTCATTCTAAAAAAACTATAAGTTTAGAAAATACATTCAGATCCACTTCCAATAAAAGAAAAATTATGTTATTTTATGGATATAATGAGCCATTTTATAGAATCATCAAATAGGTTTGAAAAATTTAGACATTTGGTCTCCAACAACAAGATATTTCTATTTGTATGTCATCCTAGTGTGAAGGATTTTATCCTTAATAAAGACTTAAGTGAAAAGAGGGTTGGTTGGGTGACCAAGTGCATGGAATATTATAGTGAAGTGAAGGTTAAAAATCTATTAAAATGTAGATCAATTTGTGAGCACATTACAATAGATGTTAAAGAATAAAAAGAAGTGAGTTTGATAGTTCAAGATACTCAACATGCAACTACAACTATCTCTCCTTCTAGTTAGACACAAGAGATAGTTAGATTCCTCCAAATAGGGGAGTGTCTTATGATAATTAATGGATTAAATAGGAGAAACATTAGGTTTCAATATATACCTTACATCTTGATTGATGGTGTTCACTTGAAGAAGGACATTAGAGGTATGTTTTTAAGATGTGTTTAAACTAGTCAAGTAGATAAGCTATTAGAGAAATTTCATGATAGTCCTTCAAAAGGCCACTTTTTAGCCAATAATATAGAATAAAATATCATAATATATGATTATTTTTTACCTAATTTGTTTATATATTCACATACATGGGTTAGAAAATGTTCCAAGTGTGCAATGTTTATTAGAAAATATAGACTAGCTACTATGTCTTTGAAGCCTATTCAAATGGAGCAGCCCTTCATGCAATGGGGTTTATACATCATTGAAATAATTCATCATTCATAAAATGATGGTAATAAGTGGTTTTTTACATCCATAGATTACTTTATCAGGTGGGTGGATGCAGTTCCACTCAAGGAAGCAAATGAGAACTTAGTCATAGAATTCTATAATAGCCTAATGACTCATTTTAATGTTCCTTCAACAATCATATCAGATAATGATTTGGAATTTCAAAATGAAAAGTTATGTGAATTTGATATTGATCATGGTATTTATCTTAACTCTTCATCAAATTACTATCCACAGGGTAATAGACTAGCAATGTCCAGCAACAAGAATGTGATTTGGATCATCAAGAGAACAATCGAAGATAATCAAAGAGGATGACATATAAAGTTTAAGATTGCCTTATGAGTAGATATAATCACTTTAAATAAGGACATTAATCACTCTCCTTATCTTTTGGTTTATGTTAGAGAATCAAGGCTACCCATTTCATTGTAACTTCTAGACTTAGAGCTTGTACATCAGTTGGAGCTTATGGAAAATGTTGTAATGGAGGTAAGAATGAATGAATTGAGGGAGTTGGAGTAAATAAGAGACAATTTTATTCATACAATGTGTTATAAAAATAAATAATTAAATAAATCCTTTGAAAAAAGAGCTTCATCCAAGACTTTTCATCAAGGTGACATTATACTCAAGTGGGATGAAGAACATGATAAACTAGGTAAACATTCCAAATTTAATAGCCTTTGGAGTGGCTTATATGTTATTACTAATTATAATTAAAGTAAGGGTTTATAATTATAAAAACTTAGTGGAGAGGAACTCCCTACTTATATTAATGGGATGTTTCTCAAGTATTGTTATTAAGAGAGTCATTCTTTTGTAAATAGTTATAGTTTTATTCCTCTAAGTGCACATGTTGCACATGATTTATTCATTGTTATTTATAGTTTATGTCTACTTTATTTGTTTTGTCTCAGTCTCGAAGTTTTTAAAATTTTATATTATAGTCCAAGGTTTGATATAGCAATGAAATTTTGAATTTTCTTGACCAGCAGGTTGGTCATCCCCTATGAGTCACCAAAAACATTGGTAATTTGGCCTGTCATGGTCAAATACCAACCCCTACAATTAAAAACTTTTCTTGGATATCATAGTGTCCTTAAATTTCAAGTGTAAAGAGAGTTATTTTAGTTTTATTTTATAGTGTCAGGTGTCATTTTGAATTTTTGATAGAGATTCAGGAAGTTTTCTAATCTAAACGTGCTCTAATGAAGATGGTGAAAGGAGGGTAATTGATGACTTGTCATGATTTTTTATAGAATAATTTTGTATATGGAAGGTATTAAATGAGCTATGATTTTTTTTTGGTATCAAAATGTAAAAAAATTCTATTTGAAACCTTCTAGGAGGATGTGATATGCTTTTATGATACTTAATAGCAATTTTCCTTTGTAAAACTATGATTATATTTCCTAAAAATAGAATTTTTAGTCTTTAAATATGAAATATGGAGTTAAAATTACATAAAATTAGTCACAATACCTTTAAACACATTCATATACATGAATTTACTTTAGTCATAAAGTTTCATAATTTGAAAAGGTTATTTTATGCAAGTTTAAACATGGAAGAGGTCCTTTTTGAGCTCATACATGCCAATTTTGGCCCCAAAATCATGTAAAAATAAATAAAACTTTTTATAACATGTTTTTTTACTTGTTTTCTTCTCTTTATCACCCTATATTTGTGGTTTCATGTTTTTAGCTATGAATACAAAGCAAAATCAAGGTAATTTCATGTATTTTCCATGTAAGGTATAATCTTGTATGACACATTATATAAAATAGAGCTCATAAATTTGAATAATATGACATAATATGTGTTATATAATATATTTAAGGCAAAAGGATTAAAAATAGGCCCAAAACTAGTTCACATACATCATTTAGCTTCTTTTCACATAGGGAGAGCCCTTAAGTTTTTGTAGGTGGTATGGCCATGAGAGAGAAAATCAAGGTCTCAAAATTTTATCAGAGAAATTAGTCTCAAAGAGATTCCAGTCATGGAAAGTGGTTTTCTATTTTGTCCTCTCAACTTCATGAACCATCCATTTAAATTTAATGCACTCAATATCTCTCCTTCATCCAAGCAGACACTCAGTTTTCTATGTTTTATCTTCATCAGGGCATCATGGCAGAAAATTTCAAGATTTTGGATATTATAAAAAAAATTATTCACCCTATAATTTCATTCATAAATAAATTTTCACACACATTAGGGTTAAATGGGGCTCATTAAGGATAAATATTATAAATCTATAGTATACAAGCATGTAAAGGAAGTTATATGGTCCAAGAGAGAGAAAGGGTTTCAAACTTTTATTGGATTCTTGTTTGAGAAGGTCTCATTCATGTTAATATGTTCCTTATATAATATTATCAAATTTTATTCAATTATACATGGTAATTAATCCATTAACGTCTCTTAAGAGTCCTCAAGAAGTCAATGTTTATCATATTTTAAGGTTTGTTAGCACTTGTTAAGGATCTTAGCAAACTCCTAGGTTTAAATTTTAGCATCTTAATCTCCTTAAAAAGTATCCAATTTTTTGCATATTATTGAGAAGGATTTTATTCATTATTTGGACCCTCAAAATTTTCTTGACATCCCCATTTTTATTCATCCCTATCACATAATATTTCACTACCATTTTTCATTGCACAATCTTCATTTCCCCCTCCATTCATGGTTTTCCATATTCCTTTATCATCATCCCAGCTTAAACTCATATCCATACCATAAATCCACTACCAAATATGATTAAATAATCATTATGGGCATCATGGTCACTAAAATATGGTATGTAAATGAGAGAACCCTGATAATGATAGGAAAAGCATCCACCTATAACCAATGGAAGATTATCACAGTCATGAGTCTTCATGAAAGTACAAAAGGAGGAGATAATTATACATATATTATTCAAAGTTTTGTTATTTAATCTCTAATTAAGACTCAATAGAGTATAGGAAAGGCTTATAAACTCATGTTTTAGAACCTTTTCAAGGTTTAATATAGATATAATCATTTCATTCAAGCACACAGTCATCATTCATCTACAACCGTGCAAGAATGAGATGAGATCAAACATACAAGCAAAGATAGGTTCATGGACTGTTTGAAGTGATATCTGAGATATTGGAGAACCTTTATGAAAATAAAAGGTTCCAATTGGTCTGTTGAGGTATTTTTCAAGACCTAAAACCTTCATACCATCCATATAATGTTCACCTACACTTAGGACTTCCAAAGATAGTCATAGGCCAAAGAGTTATAGTAGGTTATGAAAGAGTTTTACAATAGGTTTGACATTAAATAAGGGTTTTTTTACATATATTAATCATGTAAATTAAGGATTTTAAGTTCATAACATGTATGTTTGACCCTTTTCTATCATCCTACATGTCCTAATCTATACAATCCTAAGTTGATGCATAATCAACTATATGCAAGAGAGAGGCCTATGCTCAAGAAGGATGAATGATGTTATAAATGAGATAGTTTTATAAATATATGATATAATATTTATATAAAAATCATAATATAAATGAGAATCAAAATTATTTTTAGTCATATTTGCTGGAAATCTCCATCTACAATTGGGTAAAGGACTCTTTAAGCATGTTGATAGTCAAGCCTTGCGAGAATGAGGTTTGGTTATGTTATTTGGGTTAAATAAATTTTATTTAATGTTTGAAGAGAATTGTAATGGTGTAAAGTTACTATCAAGCCATTATTTCCAACACCAAAACTCAGTCATAAAATCAAGACACCCACCTACAACAAGGAGTTGTTTGCATACATGCCTATCTCTAATCTTATCAAATTGATAACATAGTGGTATATGATGGAGTTTATTGTTAAATGGAATGGATCATGAGATAAAAAATTATTAAATGATACCATAATATAAATAGAGTATATCTAAACAATGACATATTCAAGTTCAACCTTAAAATTGCACACCTACAACCATACCAAATGAAAATTTCATTAACACAGTCACTTATATGCCATAAAGTGAAAAATAAAGACAATACACTCAAGAAATAGGCTTGTGATATATTATATCTAATAAAATATAAAATTTACATCTTGAAAAACTTTTCAAGACTACTAAAGCACTGTCAACTCATGAAATTGAAGGTACACAAGCTTGTATAGAATATGACTATGCATAAGGATTCAAAACATTGTAAGAAGAGTCAATATGCTCAAGGAAGAGATAATAAAGAAGTTTAAATTTATATTATGGGTATAAAAATAACCAAAATATAATAATATAGTATCAAAACACCTCTATTTCTCACAAATCCATACCTACATTAGTTTGTGATAGTCATGTCACTTTGAGCCTCTTTGAAAATACATGGTTTTGATTGGAAATCATAAGGACAAGTTGATAAATGAATAAATAACACTAAAATGGGTATTTTAATGGAATATTAAAATCATATTCATCATTATAAATCAAAAATAAAGGTGAAAAATAGAAAAACTTAGTTTTGAGATAGAAAAACATAGGTAGCCTAATGGTAAGTTCTAGTAAAAGGAACCTATAGGAAACTATATGCATCATCCAAGCATGAAAATTTGTGTTTTTGGTAATAATTAGTTACTAAAAATATATATAATATTTTTAATGAAAATTAATAGGGTAACTACTCATTATTTTGATACAATCAACCCTATGTATGGTGATAATCCTAATACAAGCAGGTAGACTTCTTGAGGTGTCTATAGGTGTAGTAGAGGGTTTATAATTAATTTTAAGTGTTTTATGAGAATAATATGGTGATTTTAAATCTTAAAAACACATTTAAATAGTTATCACACTCCAAATTCTATGCAACCCATGCCCTTTAGGGCTAAAATAGGCAGACAAGCACCATACCCTTGAGAGACAGTCATATTTTTGACATCTTTCATGGGATAATTATTCATTTTCTAGGTATTAAAATAATTTTAATGGTAATTTTAACCTTATAGGATATATTAAATTTAATATATTTGTATAAGAATTATTTTTATATATTCTTCAATTTTCTTCTTACATACACAATTCTCCACAACCACTCAAAGCACATTTTCAACATGTAGAGAAATTGATGTAAATTTTGCATGGGAGATATTAATTTTCATGGTTGATGAGGGGGCCAATGTATTTAATATTCATGTAAATTATTTTCCCATCAAATTCCCATATGCTATAAACAATCATTAAGAAGCTATGAACCTCTTAAACCCTTGCAAAACCCTTATAACCATCTGATGGAGAAAAGATGCCAAATTATGCATCTAGATGGTATGTTTGAGCCATGAAGTGAAATTTAAAGTCTTATAAACTACCCTAATCACCTACATGACTAGTTAGCTGGCACATGTAGTACCTTTATTGTATATACTAGGCCAAATAAGGTAATTTTGAGTTAGAAAGAAATAAAAGAAAAGGTAATTGAAAATTAAAAATATTTGAGAATAATTATAGGGTCATAAAAACCCTAAAAAACACTTAAACAACCATACACATTGGTCATTTGGGTCACTTCCATAAGTAGATAGATCCACACGTGAAGACAAGGAGTTGCTTACATGCAGGGTGGAAAAGAATGTCTTGATCAAGCCCATATCATGATTCCAAAGTATATTATAGAGGTTTCTTAGATCTAATACATTTTATAAGATCCTTTTGACTAATCAAAAAGTCAATATGTTTAATAAACTATGCACACACCTATGTTTATCCTTTACATCACTAGATAAGGCTATCAAAATGGAGTAGCAGGAGCCAAAGTAGGGTCATGATGGAAATTCAAAACATCATGAACATCACCATCAGGTCTTAATATATATTTATGATAAGTTTTATCCATAGGTAATCACTATCATTGATCATCTTGGCCAAAGAAAACCATATATTACCTAGAAATCTAGTTTTCCACTATGGGATGAGATTCTGAATGCTCACCATGGTACACACCTTTTCCATGAGAATATGAGGAATTTGGGGGAGTTATATGGACTAATAAACTAATTTTTTTTCCATTGGTTTAGGAATTAAAGGACCGTGCTTTATGAATCATCATTAAGAACCTAGAGCACTCTAAAACCCTTACAAAACCCTACTACTGACCTATTTGTGAAGAATTGGATAAATATGCATCCAAAAACATTAAAAAATCCTAACTAACACCTAGATAATAAATTAAACTTTGAGATATTAATGTCCATGACCATTTGTTGTATGTATTCTATATAGACATGGAAAAAAATAGGTTTTTAAGAGAAAACACACACAAAGAGAGGTACATGATAGTTTAAATAAGTTACATGCATTTGAGATCAAATAATAACACTTTTTATTCCTCCATAATTCATTAAATGATAAAAAATATACATTCAAGTACCATTAGGAGCCCATCCAAAATAACCAATCTATAGGAAATGAAGGAAAAAATAGCTAGTTAACTAGTTTGACTAATTTGTAGATGTTTCTTTCCAATCGTGACTCATTTCATGATATATGGAATTTTTTCATGTCTTAAATTCATCATATTTTTAGATTTTTAAGGTTTTATTCAGGTTTAAATGGCCACCAAACAAAAAACATTAGGCTCTTAGGACTAATTTAAACTAGTAGGCATATTTACTCAATCAAGTGAAGAAGAATGGCATAAAAGACAATAAATGAGAGTTAATGTGGAATTTTCATACCTTTTCAACTTATCAATATCATGAAAAATTGATCATTTATGTTAACTACATTCTTAACTAATCCTTCTGATGAGCTAGTTGGTCTTCAATTGATCCATACACATGCATAACTCATATTGAGTTCTAGTTCATGAGTTATTTCACTTCAACAATAATTATATAATCAAAATGTGGAATAAAATGATAGAAGAGGATCTTGGATATGACAAAAGGGCCTACCACATTGTTTTCAATGATAAAGAGATAATGCAATCACCATGAAAGACACTAGACACAAGGAAAAGTCCTAAGGACTATTGTTTGTAAGTTATAATTAAAAATTGACTTGAGTTAATATTAAGTTGACTTATTATTATCTCCTTTATGCAACATTCACTAGATATTATTCTCTTTGGATATATATTGATTCCTATAGGACATTTTTTGGGATCCCTTAGGCTAGAATATAGAAACTATATGAAAATTATAACTTGAACTAGAAATCAATAACGAGAGTTTGTTGCAAATTCATTAATGGTTATAGTGTACACTTTTGATTGTTGATTTTTAGATAAGTGAAATAATTATCTATTTTTTATGTCCTTTCATCACTTAATACTATGGTTTCATCCTCTATAGGTCACTTGAAGAGTTAAGGAATAGAAATTGTGTTGAAGAATGTTAGTATGTAGTGTCTTTAAACACCTTCATTACTCCACCTTCAATTTGCATACATTATTTCAAACCTTCATTTCAAATACTTATGCTTAGGAATGATATAAGAAAGTATTGTTGACAAATTTTTCCATTTTTATTCATATGTGTGCCCAAGTTTCAAAATTTACATAGGATAATACATAATTCAGGTGCATCACCATCATAGCATAAATTTACCTTTTAGTAATATTCCTTACTATTTTCATCACAAAAATCAAGTAGGTTTAATAATATATAAAAAATTCACATATTCAAAGGATCTAACCTAAAAAACTAGAGGTATGGTCTAGATATAGGTATCCCACAACCTTAGACCATTCCAATATTAGTCTAGGTATGAAGTAGATCTAAACAGTCTATCTTTATTAGGGTGCTATCTAGCTTTCTAACACTTGATCTTGAGAGGAATTTATGTTTTTAATCCAAAAATTAAAATGCACATGAAAATTAGGGTTTTTATTCCCCCTCTTCTCTCAAGAGTTCATACTATAACATGGAACTTTGGGCTACTCACATTGCATTAACAATATATCCATGACAAGTGGGGTTGTCTAAAATATCAATTTTTTAATGCTCTACATGGTCCCATATGTGTGGTTAAATTTAGGGTGCAACACATCATTTGGATCCATGTTAACCAGCTTGTTGTGAAAAGGTCTTGTCCTTTTCATAACCATTACATCCACTAATTACTCAGTGTAGTGTGAAATTTGAGATAAACATATGTTCTGGGGTATCCTCTTATGAACAAAGCTTATTTAAACACTCAAATAAGTATCCTAGTAAGTTGATCTCAATTTTTATACCCCTACGATGGAGTGGGGTTCAATTAATTCTAGGAGATGAATTCCTAGGTTAACACTTCCCTAGATAACTCATGGGGAGGTGATGAAATCCCACCCACAAGCCAAGATACATCAAATAAAAAATGTGGAAGGGATTTAGGGTCATTTTGGGATCACCCAAATCACTCAAATTTTGGGGAGGGAATTACGGACTTTCCTTCCACACTTTTGGATAAAGCAACAAATTTAATAGGTGAAGCATTTTTTGATCACCCAAGTTCCCTAAAAGGGACATGGGGAGAGCATACATGCTACACTTATCTTGAAAAATAAACACTCAATAAAAATAATAAAAATTGAAATTTTTATGAGCATTTAACTAGAGTGTGAGTTAATCTTTATAGAAATAAACAAAATATGATATGAAGTTTATCCCCTTGGCATTGTTGATAATTTAAAAAAAAATGAAAATGACTTAACTAAAATATTTTAAAACACCAAATGTAAATCTGAGTTTGAATCTTTATAATGTCAAAAATATCTTTTCTTGGACTTTAGGTACTGAAAAAGATGTTATGGAATCCTTGTGCTTAGAATCTAGAAGCAAGTGAGAAAATAACTTTTGGAATTTATCTCTCGAGTTTCAAATTTTTTTTACATAGTGTAAAATCATTGATACATCGATCAATACCACAACTTTTCCTATAAAATCACAATTAGTTAGCACAAAATTGAAACTTCCTATTGAGAAAAGTGTCAGTACAAAACCACAACTCTTAAGTGAAAAAATACAATTCTACAGTTAAAAACCACAAGTTTATAGTGAAATATTGTAACTCTTTAGAGATAAAAGGGTTAACATAAAATTGTAATTATATAGTGCAATATCATAGATTATGATGGAAATATTATAGATTTACTGTTAAAATCACAACTATAAAGATAATATCATGAGTGTTTGAGAAATACCATATATTTTGGGATAAAATCATGACTATAAGACAATGATGTAACTTATGAAATAAAATCACTACTTATAAAAGAAAAACCACTATTTATCAAATCAAAACCACTACTTATCAAAGCAAAAATGTAACTTATCAGGATGAAAATGAAACTATAATATCATGAATTTGTAGGGAAATATCATAATTCCTTAGTGAAAAACTACGACTACAAAGATAAAAAACACAACTACATAAAACCATTTATAATAAACGCATTAATTTAAAATAAACACACTAAAACACCAACACCTCTGACCTAGACACTAGGGAGAGCATAGGTAACAAGAATACAATGAAAACACAATTGTAAAACAAAAGAAAGCATCCTTTTACCTTCCTTGTATCTCCAAAATGGCTTGTTAAAGTAGCTTTCTCACTTTTGTGCATCAATAAATCTTTGTCCATGAAGCTCCATTTGGCTTCACCTCTATTTGGCACCTTGGTTTGGTTGATTGGCTTATGAATTTGGCATGGTAACATTAATATGAAAATTATTACTATATATATTTGAGAATAATAAATTTACACCGAAATAACTTATTGATCAATAGGTAGGGTGTTGTATTTATATCCTCCAAAGTTGACTCAAACCCAAGGTGAGTTAAGGTTGATTTTAAATATGGAATGATTTCAAACTAACCCTAGGTAAATTGAGGTTAACTCTAGTTGAGTTAAAAATATGTCATGTAATTATGATTTTTAATAAATAGGCATGGCTCTCAAATTATATATTTTTATATATTTTGGGAGAGCTTGGCAACTCATAAAGATAATGATGAAGAAGCTTGATATTTTGGGTTTTTGAATTTCCATTTTTAAATATTCATTAATTATAAATGGATAATTTATCTAATAATTTAATATTATTTAATTTTTATTATAATTTTATCTCTTTAAAAAATTTCAATTGCCTTGAGTAATGGGTCCATGGGATAAACTACTAGTTGTTAGGTCACAAGGTGACTGGGGATGAATCTATGAGAGGTTATTGTTGCATAAAATATAATACCCATAATAGGGATGCCTCAAAATTATTATAATAATTAACTAATTATTCATAGACAAAATTGGGACACTTAGTGATTTTGAGGATTAATTTTCAATGTTTGGTATAAATTAGTTTGAAGTCTGGTTGGAGGCCAGTTGTGGCCAGAATGGGGTGTCTATAGTATGCACAGTCCATCTCACCTGAGAAGATAGATTTCAAGGCTCAAAAATTCAACAAGTAGTTTCATGGTGGTAATATTTTACTTGAGGTGATGGTAAGGTCCTCTTAATTTAAACATCTGGTATTATTTCAATCTTTAGGTCTTACACTTATATAAACTATTACTAAGAAGGTTGAGTACTCAAAAAACCTTTTTTCACCTTTTCAAGAGTTTAATTAGGTAATTGATTTTTTATTATAACTATAAGGATATTATTTGTGGTGATATATGTCTATTATATGTGTTATATAGGTCTCTTATCTTCCACATCCTAACATTGGTTCTTGGAATGGCCCCTTGTCCTTTATGAATCATTATTAAGACCCCATACCTCTCTAAACCCTTCCTAAGCCATGAATAATGACCTAATGTAATATAAATACATTATAATTCATTAAAATGAATTGTTTTGAGAATAAAATTACATTTATGACATTCATAGCTCTCAGAGTCTTCATTTCAAGTTACTAGTTAACATGTGTAGGTACAATACCATATAGAATAAGCCTAAATATATAGATGAAGGATTGATTTTGAAGGTATAATTTATTTCATGATATATAAAAAAATTTAATATCCCTATAATTACTTTATATATGATCTATGATCATTCACACACTTATATAGGTCTCTAAAAATGTTATACTAGCTCTGCAAGTTGGCCACTTGGTCAAAAAGTGAAAAAACCAACTTTGCAAGCCAAGAAGCCTAGATGAAGGCACATGAGTATAATAAGAGACCTATGTCTCAATTAATAAGTTTTTTAATGGTTTTTTAGGTCTCAAAAAGTCATTCCAAGTCTAAAAATATATAATTTTCATGAAAAAACACTTAAACTACCTCTCAAAGTATGCACAAGCACGTACACTTGCCTATAGTCATTTATTAGTTTACCCACCTACATAAGGCGTATTAAATTTAAATTTGACATGGAGAATGGTATTAGGCAAGGTGAAATTAATAAAAACCTTTTTATATGTTTCATAAGTGTGGGGGGATTTTGGAGTAAAATCTTTATTTTTAGACAAGGAGGCCTAATTAGAGATAGAAATGGGCTTAAAATGACACTTCCACTCAGAGTTAGGTCCCAAAAATTGGTATGGATATGTAATAAGATACTATTACCTCAAATATAATATTATTTATCCATTAAAGTTCATAAATTATTTTTTCAAGGAGTTTTACTTGTTTTAAGGGTTACAAGGAATAGGAAGAAAAGCAAGCTAATGGAGAAAAATCACATCTTTTTGAGGGTTTGATGGCCATAAGTGTTTTTTTTAAGGTCTAATATGAGGTTAATATTACATCCATGGAATAAATTTACCTTATTCAAATAAAAACAAAGTTTTATCTCTCTCTCCTACACCCTATTGCAAAGGAAGGATTTCAAATGATCAAAACACCAAGTCAATGCATAAAAACTCTTCAAAAAGCCTTTGAGTGTTACTTATCACATTCCACACCATTTGGAGGATAATAAAAGGTAAAAATTAAGTTTTGAAAAACATTTAAATTCTTTAAAAAGTCTTTATATTCCTCAAGGAGACCTTTTCCTCTCCTATGCCAAGTAAAGTAGAAAAGCTCAATGATGCTTCAAAGAGTCTTCTAACATCCATTTAAAATGGAAAAAACCTCATTAATGTATTCGGAAAAGGTTTCAACTACGGAATTAGTAAATAATTGAATACTTATTTTCAAGAATGTGACTTATTCATCAAGAAGGACATGTAAGCAAGGATATATGGAATATGAGCAAAGATTTAGGCATTTTAAAGGGTCAAAAAAGACCAATCAATGCTCAATAATTCTTCAAGATTCCTAATTAAGTTCAAATTTTCCCCTATGCCACTTCGAACGAGGAAAAAATGATAAAATAAAGGAATTATTATGTATGAGTTGAAAAGGGTGATGAAAAGTGAGTCATCCATATTTTGGGTTGTATTGTCTCCCATATCCTCTCTCTTCTATACTGTATAATCATTTTTAGAATGACATATCAGTTTTTTACTTTGGCTATGCTGAAAGGCTCTAAATTTTTTACTACACCTATTGAATAAATAAGAAATTATTTTCATCTATTTTTAGGTTGTTGTGTGAAGTGTATATGTGATTTCCATTGATATAAAATTGTGAATTAGTAGCTTTCCTATGTTAATTTATTGATTTTTTATGTTATTACAACATATTTGAGTTTATATAGGTCATGCTAAGTGTCTAATTTCAATCTCAGTCTATGTTTAGATGTGAATTCAATAGTATTTCATTATTTCTATATAAATAGTGAGTGATATCAAGTCTTTTATATGAAACACTATTGTATAATCCATATACTTGAAGTGAAGAGAATGTGTGTAGGCTCTTTTGCTTCCTAAAAGTGACAATTTCACATAAAATGGTCATAAACATTGGTGCATAACCTTCATTTAGTTTTTCATGTCAATTCTAGTGGAAGCATTATCCCTTCACCCTTTCCCTTAGTCAATAAATCAGTATTTAGTAGGATTAGATAAAAATTGAGTGAGTGAAAAATGAAGGAATAAGCCCTTTATTTTGAAATTTTATCCATATCAAAGTCACCCACATTTAAGAGAGATTCCATTATTTTAGTAGGAGTGGGAAGTGGCACACATTCTCATAAGGGTAGCAATCCTGATTGACAACACAAATGAAAGGAATAACACAAGCAATTGGATTGATGTTATTGATCTAATTGGAATACATAACACAAACCTTACACCAACATTGGCCAACACAAGTTTTTCAATACAAAATACAATGATAAAAGATCAAGAAATAACTTGAAAGTAAATGTTAACTAATTGATCATTACTAAGTGTTATTAAGTTATAAAAAAGTTTCAATTTAATGTGATGGGAAGGTGGATGTAATAAGGAACTAAAAATAAATATAAGGATGGTTTCAATAAGTGTAGGCTGAAAGTTATATGTATTGATGATGGTATTGGCTTGGTATTGGGGCCTCCCCCCTCACTTCATAGTCCCACATCAATAAGGTGAGTGATTTTCTAATATATACCATCAAGCACATAGTAATACTTGGCAAGAAAACCAAGTCATATTCCCCCTTGGTGATTAAAATCAAGTAGGTAGACCTTGGGAAGTAAATCTTTAATTTTATTTTAATGTTAAGTGATTTGGAGTGTGTGAAAAATTAAAAAATAGTGTGAATAAACTGGAAAATTAAAAAACCACCTAATTAATCTATGTTTCTTACCTAGGCATTAAATTAAATGAAATGAAGGGGAATTAATTAATAGTAAAAAGAGGTTAATTCCTTGTCTATGAAGAGAATATAATTGGTTTAGGTGATACTTAATACAAAAAATGAATAAGAGAATGGATTAGGTCTCTATTATTCTACAAAAATAAAATCTAAAAGAAAACAATCAAACAATTTGATTGTGTCTTCTAGAGAGAAGATATGATACAAAATTTTGTTTATCTAGTCAAATTAATTGGATATAGGGCTGCAGTTTTATGGACTTTAAACTTGTGAAAAACATTTACTAGAAAAGAAAAATTGAAATGACAAAGAGAGTAAGAATGAGCCTTGGTGGGTTTGAAGATTCTTAAATTGTAATTGTCATGTTCAAGTGTTGATTCAAAAATTCTATGAATGTATTTTAAAGGCTTGATAAAGTTTACAAAATTTGTACACTAAAATGAACCATGAATAGAGTCAACTTGATTGACTATGTTTGTAGAGCTATATGGTAAAAAATGATAAATGAAAATAGATTCAATTGGTTTGACTATATATGTAATCTTATATTTGAAGAATAAGACTATGTCTAGTTTCTCAATCTAGTCACCTATATTTAGATAAGACCTGTATAGACAAAATATAGTCCTTTTGGGGAGATTATGTATTAAACATGTATATAAACTAATAGAACTATACCTTTGGGTTCAATATAGTAATGAAAAATATAAATATATAATATGATGACAAAAATGAATGACTGAAAGAAAAATTACAAGGGTTTGATTCACATCAGGTTCACCAGAATGTATACAAAGGAAAATGCAACTAACTTATTAATCAATCCTAGATTAGAGAACATAAATTCTACTTACACTTCCAATTGTTGATACATTAGATATTCAGAGTCATGACCAAGATGGATCTACTAGACCTAACCAATGGATCTCTTACCATAATAACATCACTAGAGAGGGTTTCAAAGCCTCTAGTCAAATAACACTATGAAATAACCCTAGCTAGGTCCTATATTTTCATATTCACAAAGCATATGTAAATCAAAGTAAAATCTAGTCTATTGATAACCAAATCTTGTGGCACAAAGTGGGGCAACAAACATAAAAAGTAAACATGAATATGAGAATCCTAATGCATGGAGAGAGCAATATATTTAAATTCTATTAATTATGCTACTTCTATATGATAAAATATAGGGTTAAAGTTAAAGATACTTACCTTCAAGATGAACCCTTCAAGACTCAATCTGTCCCTTAGCCAAAGATACATCACAATAAGTTATTTTGGTTTGTTGAAGATCACTAATAAAGGCCTAATCATCTTAGAATTTTCCATAATACAATATTCTTCTCCAAGTATAAACCCTAAGCAATAACACCTCAAGTAGAATGGTGGAAGATAAAATTATAAAGAATCACAAATGAATAACTAACTCTATTCTCTCTAGGAAATGACAAAATGAATGTGTATATATAGTTTAATTTAACCCTAAACCTTTTCAAAATTTTATCCGATAGGGTTATCCCAATCAATTATGTATCATTAATTAATAAAATCAAATTAGATCCTAGTCTAGGTTGGCCAGAGTCAACCTAGACCTAAAAAATGCTTTTAATAATTTGAATATAGGTTTGGCCTAGGATAATAGTGTAATTTAAACTATCATTTAGGGTTTTAAGCTTATTAAGGGGCTAAATAAGGTGGTGAATTGTTTTGAGGAGTGTGAAAGAGAGGAAGGAAGTCTTAGGTAAGTACATAGAAGAAGGTTGTTCATATATTAAGTGGTAGTATAGGTGACAATAATCCTACAAAGCACCAATGGTCTACCCACCCCTTTCCCAGTGCACCCTTTAAGACATGAAATCAAAGAGATTGAAACTTGACAAGTTCCTTCTAGATAAAAAGAATAAATAATTTATAAAATTTGAAAATATTATGTGTATACAGTGGCAATCCCTAAAAGTGTTTGAAATCTGAAACTGATGTGATTTTAAAATATTAGGCACACATTCCATAACATATGCACCTTAGATATGTCTCATTTGAAACTATGTAAAAATGGTACCAATGTATAGAATTCTATGACAAATGTGTATTCAAATCATATAATTATAAATTTGACCATTTTTAAACTATGTAAGCATGGAGAACATGTTTCCAAAACATACGCCCACTATAATCTAAATCTAATAACTAGTGTAAGTATGGAGAAAATGTTTCCAAAACATGCCCCCACTTCAATCTAAATCTAATAACTAGTGTAAGTATGGATAAAATGTTTCCAAAACATGCCCCCACTACAATCTAAATCTTAGAATTAGTGTAAATTTAGAGAACATGTTTCCAAAACATGCCCTTACTATAATATGGGTATTCTACATACTAAATAATTGAGGAAATGCTTTAAAAATATGCCCCACTATAATCTAAATATATGAAGTAATGTGGAATTCATGCCTCTATGACATGATCCCACTAATATTCCACCCTCATTTTGAGGTGAGGGGAAGTAGAAACTAATATTTACCTTACCTCAAAAGTATAATATAATTTTGTAAATTGTGAATGTACCATGTATCATATAGAGGGAACATGTATAGGTAGATATATCATTAAAGTATGAAAAATGTGATCACACCAAGTCCTAATATGTATGATGTAGATCATGGAAATTTCTAGATAGTAATGCTATAATATCAATGAGAAATCAATCACACATAATAGATCACTCAAAAATAAAATAAAGAGACCAATATCCAAGGAGATTTAAAATAAGGGGCATGTCTAAATGCCACATAATTCAAGGGACATGACTTAATCAAATGTCCACAAAGAAAAAAAATTAAATATTCAAATGTTAAAGAGGAAAACGAATGCATGGGGATCCTAATAATGGAGCATATTAAAATGATCAAACAAAAAAGATAATAAGTTAATACACTTAAGTCATTACATACGTGAAAGCATAATCAACTGACATAAACATAACATAGTCCTTGGATATATGTGTTAATAGAAAATGTTATGTACATAATATATCATGTACAATATTAAAGTTATAAACATGGATAAATTCATGTGTAATTACATATATGATCTGAAACAATGTAATTAAAAGTTATTATAGAATGATATAACTTGGATGTATAATGATCATAGAGGTGGATGCCCCCAACATCATGGCGAAATGAGTAGAGGGAAATCCCAACATCCAAAAGTGAAAAGATCATGTATTTTTATATGGCTGAATCACACTCAAAATTTTTGTGAAATACCTATATATAGGAAACACTAATATGTAATATACCAACATAGAACTGCCAACATATATGCCAAGGAGGTAATATGATAAGTAAACACCAAACATATATTTGAATTTTTTATTTTTTCTTATTTTTTAGGTATTTTTGGCATATTTGAAAGTAAAATACTATCATATAATTACATAAAAAGGATGATCATAGATATATCCCCACTGTGAACCTAGTGAAATAAATTGGTGACAGTACCAAAGAACATCTATATGTGCAATATTTGTCATTATAGTGTCTGTGATTTTCTACATATGTAAAATATGACTTTATGGTTGTGAAGGAGAAATAATAGGAGTAAGGGTTCATGGAATCCATTATTGAGTGATATTTGATATATATAAAACATGAGTAATAAGAACATGTGTAGGTGCTTTAAATGTTTAAATATGGTGTGTAGTAGATGAGGATTCTATGGAACCCACTGTGCATCTATGATGTAATTGTATCTTAAGTACTATATGCCTAGTAAATGGATTATCTATTGGTTAACATATTTTTAGAATATTAACCTTAGGAGTTCTGATAATTAATGGCCTAGGTAAATATTTATCTTTCTTAAGAGGATGTTCACAAGAAATTATAGAAATAGTAACTACCTAATTGACATGAATGTATTAACACACCCATGGATTGTAGAAGGTACTACTAAAAGTGTATGTATCTAAGGTCATCCTAATAAAATATTAAAGACACATATCAAAGGTATAAATGATAAGGTAGTAACCAAATTGGTGGGGTGTACTTATAAAATTAAGTCAATCCCACCAATAACATATTGTGAGGTCTCATAAAATGCTCTAACCAATATAGTCAAAGGATGTAAATCATGATTTGTATAACCAAAATGCATAAGTAATTTCATTATACAAACATTATAAATTTCACCACTATCAATCATAACACTATTTATAGGCTAGTGGTCATGTTATCCTCAAAATAATAAGGAATGAATATATAATTAATCACCCTTAATCTCACTATCATCAAAATTAATGGAGGGTCTATGAACCATAGGAGGTGTATGCCACATATAGGTATCAATAATCCCATCCAATGGGTGCTCATGATGAGATGGATGAGTTTCCACATGATATTCCATTTATAGTTATTGATCCTTATTTTAATGATCTTTCAAAGGATTGTTAAATATTCTATGTTTGTGGTAGTCACCAGATTATGAACCTAATTCCTTTGGAGGATCATCAAATTTAATTTTTTGGTCTTCAATTACATCTTGGATCTTATGATTCAAGGTAAAACATTTGTTCCTATAATGCCTAGGGCCTTGATGATAGTCATAACAAGCATTCACCTCATACCTTTTGGGTAAAGGTATAATTATGTCAACCTATATAAGATGAGTAAGAGATATTAAATGACACTCTAAAATCTAGGGGAGTAATGAAGTGGGAGACATAGGTAATCATGTAAATTGTCTTTATGGTGAAGTAGATAAGTGATCTAGGAGGATCCCACATTAATCCTATCAAATGGACTTCAAATTTGAAACATCTCAACATATAAGATCTCACTAAGATGAATCCAATGCATTTTAAATAGGGTCAAATGGACTTAAAATTTGAAAGTTATGACCCATTGAAGCAAGCATGGTAAAATGATGATGTTAGCATGGTGACTAGATGTGTAGCAGTGGCCCAATCAGGGATTCACATGTGTACTAATGGTATTTTGACACATTGAAAATCCTAAAATATGTCCCCAAGATATGATACAAGTTTCAATCAAATAGTGGTCTTAATACCAATTCATATGGTGTTTAAAATTTTACTAAAACATTATTATTAAAAATACCTCTTGATATGGGATTAAATCCCACCCAAAATGCATGAAAACTTTATCTAAGCCTAAAAACAAGGAAATGTAAGGAATTAAAATATATTAGGTAAATAAATAAGAATTAAAACCATAAAAAGGGGCCTTGTGAGTATTATAAAATGCTTGTTTTCACATTTGAAGAACATATACATGGAGGGAATAAAAAAATATTTTGGCCTTTGAAGGAGAGCATGTAAGAAACAAGTAAGAAAACATCCTTTTATGTAGGAAGAATAACACTCATACATGATATTTTGTAGATAATTATTAAATGTATATCATAGGTTATTTTTGAAGAAAAAATTCATATTTTGGTGTAAATAGTATACATAAATTTTATTTTAGACCATTTAATAGATTGGTTCAAATCATTTTCAAACATGGAGATGTAGCCCCCAAAAGGGTGAACTTTGTTATCAATTTAGTTTATGTTTTATCTATTTATATTCATTTAATTGATTTTTCTAATTAGTATTGAACCTAATTTTAATAAAATAAGCTAATTTAGTGTAAAAATATGGAAAATAATAAAATTGTTATGAGTATCTAAAAAAGAAAAATAGTGAGCATTTTGCATTAACTAACAATTTAGATCAAGTTTGGTATCAAAATAAATGGTTGTGAATATTTTAATATGGTTTTTAAATTTACAAGTTTATATTTTTCATGTTAACCAGGTTTAAGATCAAGCATGGTGAATTATCTCTTGAAGAGTATAACCCATAAATTGGTGGAAAATGTGCAAGTCAAACCATGTATTTTCCTGGAGGAGAACCAGAATCAAAAGTGACCTTCCATCAAGCCTTTATTCAAATGAAGAGCATGGTGGAATAGTTGTATATTGAAATTAATATGTGAATAAATGGTAAAAAAGAAGAAGAACCCTCAACCAATGGTAAGGGTAAATGAGGATAATCTCCTAAATCTCCTCCATCTAAACCTTCTCCTTCTTTCTCTAAAGTTAAGCAAAATAAATTTCATGTTTCTATTTATTCTAAGTTTAAACTAGATATTAAGTTCAATTTTCCAATCGATAATGAAGATATTATTATATAAAAATTTGATCATTAGATCAAATTGATAGAAATATATTGTAGGGTTCAAAGGATTAACAATGAGGAAGAAAAAATTAAGTTGTATACTCTTTGGTTGGGTAGTATAACACCCATTTGGTGGGAGAGTAAGACACAAGAGGATCTCCTTAGTCATGGTAAAGTGATTTATTCTTAGGATAATTTTGTTTATGTATTAAAAAATCAATTTTATCCATTAGGATATATAAAAAAGTTACTATGGATTGGTAAAATTTGAAGCAAAGCAAGGTCAAAGTGTAAAATATTGTACTCAAGAGTTTATAAAGAGGGATTTGGTGTTGTGTATTCCTCTTTACACTCAAGAATTTATTTTGAAATATATTGGTAGGTTACATAATTACTTAAGGCATATAACCATTAGTTTTAAACCCACTAATCTTGATGAAGTTTTTTTGTTTGCTAACCATATCAAATAAAGGGGTAAACTAACTAAGGACAAGGAAAAGTTCACAAAGAAGCGTAATAAACCACCTCAAATAAAAGTTAAAGGAAAGGGTAATATGAAACAAACCTCCATGGTTAATAAATAGTATGGGAAGAATTTTTAATCTCATTTAAAGAGAGAAGGCCATGGAGATGTTAAGTGTTGTAATCTCCATCCAAAATGTAGCATAAAATAGTTCATGAATAAGAAAGCTAAGAAGACTACTACAACAATACAACAATACCTTCACTCCAATTCTAGTGATGAGACCAAGGTCATCACCATGGTAATGTAAGGTTAATCTTACTTATCTTATAATAATAAATATCTTCATTCTCATTCTTATTTTTATTTTAAATCTATTCATGATGAAAATAAAATAAATAAGTTATTTCACATTAGAGTGATTTCTATGCATACTAAGATAGATACTATATTTTTATAGTGGATCTCAAGATAATATAATTTATAAGGAAGTTTTGAAAAATTAGGACTTGAATTTAAACCACATAATAATCCTTACCATTTAGTATTGATATGTGATGATGCTAAATTGCAAGTCTTGAAAACATGCAGGTTAATATTTACAATCACCTCTAAGTTCATTCATAAGGAAGAGTTAGGTGTGGTTCCACTTGTTATTTTTTTATTTTACTTAGAAGTACTTATTTGTATCATACAAAAACAATCTTATGCAGGTAAGATAATAAATATTTTATTTAAAATATTAGGTTTAATACATTGATAGAGCCAGTCAAATAAAAGCAAACTTATCACTTATATCTACAGGATAAATTAAAAGGCCTATCAATGCAAGAAATAACTTAGTACTCATGGTTGTAAAATCGAAGGAAGATGATAAATCTAAGGAAATACAAGGTTGTGATCCTAAACATAATTAAATATTTATGTTTATGTATAAATATAATGATGTTTTTAGGATCCACAAGGTTTTCCTCCTAAAATAAATATACAACATGAGATAAAATTGAAACAAGATGCACCTATTCCTAATATTATAATTCATAGGTTTTCCATGGTATAAAATTAATAAATAAAGAATCAAGTTAAATATTTTCTCAATATGGGCAAGCACTTCTCCATGTGGTTTTCCAATTGTCTTGGTTCTAAAGAAATATGGTACTTGGAAAATGTGTATATATTTCAAAGCATTGAACAAGATTATGGTGAAAAATCTCTATCCTCTTCCTCATATTGATGATATTTTTGATAAATTGATTTTTTTTTTTTTTTTTTTTTTTTTAATAATTTTAAATTATTTCACTACATTAGACTTAATAATTGGTTATCACCAAGTTAGAATTAGTGAAGGTGATATTTTAAAACTACTTTCAAAACTAAGTAAGGTTTTTTGAGTGGCTTGTTGTGCCTTTTTAGCTTTGTAATGCTCCCACCACTTTCATGTGGGTTATGAATTATGTGTTTAATTAGTTCATCAATGATTTTTTAATATTATACTTAGATAATATTTTGATCTTTATAAAATATTGGGAAGATCATATATAACATATTAAGAAAGTCTTAGAAACTTTGTAAAGGGAGAAATTGTATCTAAATTTTTTTAAATGTGAATTTGGTGAAACATCTTTAGTATAAGTAGGATATGTTGTATGGGATGGTAAAATAATTTTTTATCCCTTTCAATTTGAATACATAATGAAATGGTCAAATCATAATTATGTAACTATAGTTAGAAGCTTCTTAGGGGCAGTCTGATATTAGAGGAAGTTTATTGCTAACTTTTTAGCATCTCCTTTGCATGATTTGACAAGTACTAAACAAGTATTTTAGTCAGGAGGAAAGCATCAAAAAGCATTTGACATGATAAAATAAAATATAAATACATCTCTAGTGTTATCACTTTCAGATTTATAATAGCCAGTTAAGATTAAAATTATTGAAAGTGATTATGCCATGGGTGTTGTTTTGATTCAGAAGTGAAAGCTTATTTGTTACCATTATGAAACCTTCATAAGTTTAGTAAAGGGATGTTTTAATAAACATACCATAATTATCTATTTTATTCTTTCTAATAGGGACCCATTATATTATAAAAGGCCTATGCCTATTTTGAAAATCTAGTTTCATAGATATTTATACATGCACCTAACTTCATTATTTAGTATAAATGGAAGGAGGCATTTTCACATGTATAATTATTTGGACTAACATATTAATAATTTTTAGAAGTTTTACATATACATAGGTTTTTAGATCATGCATAGTGATTATAAAGGTTTGGGCTTCACGTATTATTTCATTCACCAAAAGTGTTCTTCACATATTTTCAGTCTTTGGATCTTTTGTTTAGAAGTCAACTTTCAAACTTTTTGATCCTTCACTTATATTTGACCTTTGTGAAAAATGTTTGTCAAAACTTTTATTCATAGGTTTTGTTCATGGATTTGGTTTGCACAACTTTGTATGTGATTTATGCATGTTTTTAACATTTGTGTTTATCATAGATTTTATTCAAAACTTTGTTATTTCACAACTTTTGGTCTTGAACAAAAGTGTTTAGTGTTTACATTTTGGGGAAATTGGTTAGTGTTTATATTCTTAATTAGGTCTTTGGATAAAAATTTATTCAAAATTAGTTGATGAAATTATTTGAAAGTGGGATTCTAACAATTATTTATATGTTTTTTTAGGTTTTGGTCTTTGGAAAAAGTGTTTGGCATTTACACTCTAGATAAAATGCCAAAAAATTATGTTTAGAACCTATGTTTAGAACTTAGCCTTTAAAAAAAGTGTCCTCTATAGGATATGCAAAAGGTGTTTTCCATAGGTATTTGAAACTTTTATTCATGACATTTCCTTGCATCATAAGAATTTAGGGCTAACCTTATTCCAATGCAACATTTGACACTCAAATCTCAAATGCCTCCATAACATAGCTAAATTCAAGTAAAATAAGTGACATGGTGATACTTTTCAAAGGAAGTGACATGGAATTCCTCTGAGCATATATAATTCCTTCATGGCATACCCACCAAAATAAAGTGGAAAATGCTGAATTGAATGTGTAAACTAAGGTTGGAGACATTGGACATTAATGTCACACAAACTAGAATTGAATACTAAAATTTATATCATTGAATTAAAATCAAACATTGTGTTTATTTATTAATAATGAACCTAAGTGAATTTGTGTCTCTAAGAGAACTTGAATCCCTAGCCACCTACATCCAAACTATCAATTACTTCTAGAATATCCAAGCCATTAAATTAAATAACTATAACTTTATGGACACAAAAAATTAATAATGGCTTAGTTGTCTAGGATATTTATGGGACCTTCCATATTTTCAATCAAATACTCCATAGAATACAAAGACACAATTTTTGATTTGATAGTATTTAATGGTGAGTATTCCAACTATTTATCCTTAGGGGATGTAATTAGAAAAGTAGACATGCATACATTTGAATAAAATCTAACACCAATTCTAAGGAAATTGGTGGTATATTTTTTCCCACTCAAATTACAAGGATTTCACTTAATAGTATCCAAGCCTAAGGTGATGCCCTACATCGACCTACTATGGGATTTGTTCTTTGTAAGCAAGGTAACTAGTGGTAGTTTTTTACATCACATGGACCATAAAAATATCATTTCTTAAATTTTAGGAGATGGCTTATAGAGGTATTTATGTTTGCATATTTAATATGTTACATTTGACATACATAGAGTTGTATCATGGAAGAAGAAAAACATAATTGGAAAAATGTTGAGAAAATGGATTATTATTTGGGAAAGTATTGTTCTTAAGGAAAAATAGTTGATACCTATCACCAAGTTTTGGATGGGAATTTAAATAGGAATGGATCTACTAAATAAAATGTATGAAAACCCTAACATATAATTTATTAAAATAGAGAAGGTACCATTTCTATATTTATTGATGACCTCATAGCTAACTTTCACCCTAGGAGAGATAATTAGTATTAGGCTATAAGAATAAGTTTTTCATAAAGATAAGAGGCCTATGGGAGGCCATTTCTATATGATGTCTTATCTTGTAGATGTAGTCATAAAAAAATTATATGAGCACAACATATCATTCTACATCCCAACTCTAGATTACATAAAAAATTAGATATGTGATTCCTATTCATTCATCTACATCTACGCATATACAAGGAACATAGTTAGAATTACAAAGGATGTGTATCCCTAGGTATGGATGGAATACATGAAGCACCATTTCTTAGAATATCAAAAATTATTTTATATAAAATGATGTCAAGAGGAGACTATTGGGTCTACCTATACTATGTAATGATCATGGTCATAGGGAACAAGGTTGCCCCATTACATCTCAAAAAATATGGATGAGATAAACTAACTGAACATGAAATCACATACTAGATGTGGTGGGGAATTAATTAATACTTAAATAATAAGAATAAGAGTGTATTTTATGACTCTAATTTTATTATTTTCAAAATTTAATTTGTCAATTGGAAGCATTTCAAAGAGGTTGTCAAGTTTTGAGAATACTATTCATTGGCCACGTTGTAACACAAAGATTGGGATCCTCATGGTTGGATTCATAATAATATCCAAGTGCTATGTATCCCATACTAGCATGAACCTTATGACCATGAATATTTATTATTAAATGTGAAGTATGATTCTTAGGTTCTATATAGGTCTTAGATGATTGGACTGACTGAGGAGATATTGAAAATAATATAAGGAGATCCTTTAATTACAATTATAAAGGCTTGGGACTAGGTTTCTAGTGTAGAGGCCTTAGTAACAAAGTTTAAAAAGCATGAGAAACTATTTTTTAAGTTTATTTAAGATTAAAAATTTCTTGGACTAGAGATTTTATAGGGTTGTTAATAATTAGAGCTAGTTTCAATCAGTTACTTCAGTAATCTTCAACCAGTTTCAAACAAAATCTACAAGGGCTAAAATTGGAAGAAATTGAGGTTGAGTTAAATTTTTAAATAAATAAATTTACATAATTTGAAATTTTTTGGGTTAGTTCATATCCACCAAGGTTGAATATCCATGATTAATGGTGTGAACAAATAGGGTACATCAACCACCTTTCTTGAACATGGGCACCTTCAGGTTTCAACATGGGGTCAATTTCAAATATTATTAAGATTTGGAGGTGAAAAATAAGGATAAGGCCATATATTTTAACTTGAATCAACCTTCTATCTTAACTCTACTTCCCAATTCAACTCTGCCATCAACTTTAGTACCTCCTACCATGTTGAGTTTAGCCATACAATCACAAATTTTGAATAAATCTTAGTTATCTAAAGTCAAAATTTTTATGTAATATTATTCAATATAGTTTATACATACTTAATATATGAATGTGGTAGTTTTTCAATGATTTTTTTAATCATGCACACATTACATGACAACATGTGGGTGAATTTATTTTTAGACATAATTGTGATCAACTATCATCCTAAATGCATTTTTTAGAATCAAATTAGAAATGAGGTTCTGATTATCAACATGTAACTTAGAGTTTTGAGTGAAATTGGAGGATGAGGTGACCCCTCCCTAGGTCTATTTATTCTATGAAAACCCTCATTTCAAAGGATTGTAAAATTATCATTGCATGAATAAGTCATTTTTGATTTTCATGCAACTGTGTAGGTCCATTTTCATTCCAATTATGTGTAATTAAATGTTTATTTCCTTGGTTATTTGATTTTATTATTTAAATTTTGAAAAATATATGGATAATTACTTTTATTATTACTATTATATAATGGTTTAAGATGTTCAACATATATTGAATAAAATTATCAAGTATTATTTATTGCATGCAAATAGGTTAATTGTTTCAATTTTCAAAGTGTGCAAAAGTAATTTATTTGATATAGTATTCTAGGTGTGATAAATAACTACCATAGAAATTTTTTTAATCCAAGCTGTAATATCTTGATTAAAGGGTGTACAAAAGATACTCTAAAAGGTGTAACCTTTAGTTGAGATATTTGAGTTACTTATAACATATCTTCCTAGATTACATAACTAGGTTTGTATGTAAGTGTGTAATTATTGACCAAAATTGAATTTTAGTCAAATTGAGTCAACCATTACATTTTTTAACATTTAAATAAGGTTTAAATATGTACTATAGGGTCCCATGTTGGTCTAAATCTCTTATCTTATCCCTGCTCTAGTCCTTATCGAAGCCCAACCTCCTTATACTAGTCAAGTAAATCAAATTCAACCCTAGTCAAACATGGTCAGAGGATTAATTTATTTTTAAAAAATTTTAAGGTGGGCATTTAGATGTTTTAAGTTGTCCCTAGGTCATAAATTTATCATTTTCTATGTCTCATATGCAAAAAAGGTCATTTGGCCACATTTTTAGCCAATTTAATGATTTGTATAGATTTTAAAGGGAACATACTTGTTATAAAGGTGATTTTAAATGTGGAGGAGGTTAGATAATGTCAAGAGTGGTCAGGTGATATTTGAAGAATTAGTTATGTATATAAAGAGGTAGTTTTTCCTTGATTTTAGGTCCTTTTAGGCAATTGTATAAACTTGATGAGCACATTTTTAGCTTAAAAAATGGGATGGTGTCCTTTAAAATCCCTAAGATCATTATTTGTTTATAGGATTTTCATTATAAATTCCAATATTTGCTTTTATTTTTACTTTTTGTCCTTACAATCCAAGGAAGGTCAACTTTACACGATTGGTATGATCCATATAATCAGAGTTGGGAGGAATTATTTTATGGGAAGAAATGGATTTGAGTGTACTTAAAATCCATAGTAATAATTTTAATTTTTGTGACTTTTCATTTATGAACCATTGCTAAGACCTCAAGCAACTTTTTATGCATTCACATCCAAGAGGGGTCACTATTTGAACTAGTTTTTGAATAATTTACTTTGGTCTAATGGATTTTATTGTAACATATGTTTTTTATGGTCTCTACATATTTTTTCCATTATTACTCTTTGTTTTAGTGTCTCATTATCTTAATAAGCCTTTTCTAGGCTTGTCCTTGCTTGCAAACTATTCCTTTACATATTTAACTATTTCAAGTGCCATGAATGAGGTTTTCATGTTATAATGAAAGAATATGATGATATTTTAGGTGAATTAATCCATGAAGATTAATTTTAATGTGTTGGGACAAGTCTTCAATTCATAAAATGATAAAATAATGCTGAAAACTCCATGTTTCTCCTCACTATTAGCCTTTACATTCAATGTGTGCTTACAGGTGACCTTGAAAAAAGGTCAAAATATAATTCATGGTATTTTTATAATAATTTTATCATTTTTAGTGTCATAACATGTTTTTCTGACTAATCTTTTGTATTTTTATTTAACAAGGAAAAGACACAGATCACTTCTGATGATGAGTAAACAAACTCAGGCCTTTTGTCCGAAAATTACTAAAATAAAGGTCCCTAAAGTTCTGGTTGGTACCCTATATCATGTCTATAAGTATTCATGAATAATTATAATAAGTGGGATTGATAATATCCATATAAAAGATGAACCATACCAAGAAGGAGCTCAAGAAGATGAATGAAGGGTAGAGGTTGAATGACTCAAAATTGCTCTTAAAAACACTAAAAATAAACAATGATATCTACATGTTTCTAGCTAAAGATGAATTTTGATGTCCTAGAGAGAAAATAGAGACATTATCATGATTGAAATTATTCAATTCATTTGAATGAATATATAGAATAACTTTCAAATCATCAGTGAGTTATTGATGATGGCATCATAACCCTCACATGTATTTTACTAAGCACCAATGGTGATTCCAAATATAAATCTACTGGTTAAGTAGTCCAGGTATTCTTATTAAATTTTTTTTGTTCTACATAGTTCTCCCAAGTTTCATGGATTATTTTGATGTTGATTTTATCCTAACACAAGCTAAGGAGATATGTCTTGCTTTATCTATTCCCCCTCAATATAAACAAGTCCTTGGCCAATCTTGTCATGATCACTATAAATAATATGTTACCTATGACTAGACCTATAAATCTTGTGCTTCAACTAGTCCACCTAATTCTTCTCCAATTCATCCCATTTCAAGTTTAATAAAAACACTCATTAGTTACCAAGACTAAATGTTAGACCTTGATACTAGATATGATTGCAGTCATGTTTTCCCTAGTGTTTGTATCAAGAGCGTAAGGGATGCTTTGGATCAAGTCAAGAAGGAATGCATTCCTATATAGAGATCTAATTGTAAGGGTCTTACCATAGAGATGATTGATGTTTGTGGCTAAATTTTCCATCTAGAGGAGAGGTTGAGAGCTCATGAACCAACTAGATCTTGGTAGCCCCAATATACCCCACATTAACCTTTGAGTGTGTCAACATTGTCCACTCAAGATGATAATCCAAACATGTTCCAAAATGCCCCAAGTCCTTCATGAATTCCCCAAAGTTTCACTTCTTATAAGTCCATCTAAGAGAGTAGCCAAAGGAAGGAGGGCATCATGTTTGATTAGGTTGATGTATTTAGAGAAGATTGTGAGAAAAGAAGTTTGAGTTTTGATGCTCATCTTGAAAAGGATATTGAATTGGCCAATCACATTTTAAGGCAATCTATCTAGCATCATAAAATAAACTCTCTAAGACTACTTTTACAAGTTGAAATTAAGATGTAAATCCCAAGGAAAATTCAAGTTTCCTAAATATATCATTCACCCCTTCATTAGCATCTCATCCCCATGAAAACATCTCTAAGCCTACCTTCCCAAGATGGAAAGAAGTGATGGCATCTTGTGAAGAAAAGAATAAATAATGTTTAGGTGGAGAAGTTGTAAGGAGATAGAAACTTGAATCCCCTCAAATCCTTCCCACCCCTCCTCAATAAGCCATTAAACCCATCTTTCTACCTCCTCTAATTAATCAATGTTGCCCTTCTAATGTTGATGATTTCATTGCACTTTGGGAATATTCTTTGGCTAAACTTCCTATTTTTTAGGTGCCTAATATTAGCACAACTAAAAAGGAGGATGAGTTTGAGATTTAAGATTGGATTAAAGATGAAGAGGAGATAACTACTATTGAGGATGAATCCGATTATGATGATGAAGAAAAAGATCCTCCTTGCATTGAAGAAGAGGTCTTAAAATAGGTTATTTGGGAAACCAAATAAGAAAATGGAGGAGCCTCTCTTTTTACTCCTCTTAATGATGATGACCATTAAAATGGTGATGACTTGTGGTATAAATTTAAGGACATATGCAATGAATTTGAAGCCCTCAAGGAGCCTACAAGTCCTTTGGAGCTGACTACAAGCCATGGAAAGCAAGATGTTGTGTCTCAAAAGGAAGACATGTGGTATACCTATATGCAAATGTTCCAAGAGTATGAAGAATGTTAGAAGACTAAAATTCCAATGAAACAATCCCAAGATGCTGGAGAGTAGACATATACTAAATAACATCATCATCAACGAGAGTCTAACTTATGATGGAGAAATCTATGATGATATTGGGCCTTTTGAGGATGATTCAAAAGTTGATCCTAGAACCACCTATGAAGTTGATCCTATCAACATCAAAGAATAATTTGAAAAAGAAACACTTGAAAATTGTCATGATATAACACTTCTTGGAAGCTTTGAGGAGGTTTTAATAAGTGAGAAGAATGATGAGATCCTTCAAGAAGATGTAAACTTGAAACAAGTTGTCCCATGCATAGATATGCAAATTTGTCATGAGGAGACAAAAGGACATAAATATGAAGCATGTTTCCAAGGTCAAGAAGACTTCATATACCTTGGAGACTTGTGGTAGATGATTCCATAAAACAACTTGTCAAGTCAAGGAGTAAAAATGAAACATGAGTTATCTAACACCACACATAAAAGGAATCATGCTTGGAATCATCATTCATCTAGTGAGGAAATAGATTCAAGGTAGTTCCCTTTTGATCTAGGAAGGGAGGTATATTTAAGTTGAATGTACATAATTTGTTTTCTTTCAGTTATGTCTTGCATTCCATAAGTGCTTAGTAGCATAATTTTGTGTGTTATTATTTCCTTTGTGATTTTTGAGGTAAACTAGTTGTGTGTTATCCAAGTCAAGGTTTGGTCCTATTATTTCCAAGTGCAGTTTGACTCCCCTTACCTAATGGATAGGATAAGGCTACTAGTCCTTAACATAGGCAAGCATGTTGCCCCTAGGAATTGCCAAAATGTTGACCAAATTTGACTTTTAGTCCAATTGAGTCAATCCCTACTTTTTTGAACTTATGAATAAGGTTTCCATATGTCTTATAGGGTCTCATGTTGGTCTAAATATCTTATCTTATCCCTGTTCTAGTTCTTATTTAAGCCCATCCTCCTTATACTAGTCAAGTCAACCAAATTCAACCCTAATAAAACATTTTCAAAGGTTAAATTTATTTTTAAAATGCCCTAAGGTGGTCATTTAGATGTTTTTAAGTTGTCCTTAGGTCATAAATTTATCATTTGTTATGTCTCATATGCAAAAAGGGTTATTTGGCCACATTTTTAGCCCATTTAATTAGTTTCATAGAATTTCAAGGTTTAATATTTGTCAAAAAGGTGATTTTAAATGTGGAAGAGGTAAAATAATGTTATGAGTGGTCAGGTTATAGTCCAAGAATTAGTTATGTATAGAAAGATGCAATTTCTCCTTGATTTTAGGCCCTTTTGGGTACTTGTATGAACTTAGTTAGCTAATTTTCATCTTAAAATGTGGGATGGTGTCATTTTAGCTCCCTAAGATCATTTACATGCTTTGTTTTTAGGATTTTCATTAGAAAGTTCAATATTTTATTTTTTTTCTACTTTTTGTCCTTGCAATCCAAGGAAGGTCAACTTTGCATGCTTGGTGTGAGCCGTATAGTTGGAGTTGGGAGGAATGATTTTATGGGAATAAATGGATATTATTTTAATTAAAATACATATAAATAAGTTTCATTATTGTGACTTATCCTTTATGAACCATTGTCAAGACCTTAGGAAGCATTTTATGCATTGACATCCAAAAAGGGTCACTATTTGAACTAGTTTTTGAATAATTTGCTTTGTTATACTGGAATTTATCATCACATATGTTTTTAAAGGTACCTACATAGGTTTTAATTGATTATTATTAGTTTTAGTGTCTCATGATATTAATAATCCTTTTCTAGGCTTGCCCTTGCTTGCAAATTATTCTTTTGCATCTTTAACTATTTTAGGTGCCATGAAGGAGGTTTTCACATTATAATGAAGGTATATGAAGATAATTCTGGTTATTTAACCAATTAATATGAATTTTAAGGTGATGGTATAAGTATTTAATTCATAAAATGATAAAATATTGCTCAAAACTCCATGTTTCTCCTCATTATTAGTCTTTACAGTCAATGTGTGCTTATAGGTGACCTTGACAAAAGGTCAAAATATCATTCATGGTATTTGGATAAGAATTTGATAATTTTTAGGCTCATAACATGTTTTTATGACTAATATTATGGCTTGTTAATTTATAAGTAAATGGAATAGATCACTTCTTATGATGAGTAAACAAACTCAAGCCTTTTGTCCCAAAATTACTAAAATAGAGGTCCTTGAGGTTTTGGTTGGTACCTTATAACATTTATATAAGTATTCGTGAATAATTATAATAATTGGGCTTTATATCCTCCATATAAGAGATGAACCATAGTATTAAGGAGCTCAAGAATATGAATGGAAGGCAAAGGTTGAAGGGCTCAAAATTTCTCTTGAAAACATTGAAAATAAATAATGATATCTATAGGTCTCTAGCTAAAGATGAAATTTGATGTCCTAAAGATAAAATAGAGACATTTTCATGATTGAAATTATTTAATTAGTTTTAATTAATATAAAAAATATCTTTCAAATCATTAGTGAGTCATTGATGATGGTATCCCAACCCTCGCATGCATTTTTCAATCCATATAGGTGGTCCAATTATGCACCTACAACAAACACAGTGGGTAGTGAGCTATGATTTAGTCTTAAATGATATATATATCAAGTGTAAAAGGATAAAAATTCAAACACACATCATTAAACCTCAAAGGGATTTCAAAAGGTGGATGAAATCATGATCAAGCATGTGAATTGAACCTACAACGAGGGTTAAAATTGACTATCTTAGTCAAAGAGGAAACTTAGTATTGGGTTTCAATACAATATTAAATGAATATTAAGATAAAAAAAATTATGATAAATTTCATAAGGACCATGATGACCTTCGTGTTTCTACCAACAAGTGAGTCAGGAAAATTCAAACCTCATAGGGTTATAATGCAACTTACAACCAACCTTGTGGACTGTTTGTAGGTAGTGAGTGAGAAGTTAAAGTTTTTCTATGGAAATAACATGAGTGTAACCTTTAAAAATTCAAATTAAATAATAAAATTTCAATACAACTATCATAATGTTTCAAGTCTTTCCCCAAGCTATGAACACCTTCAGGCAAGGTCAACAAGCCCTTTTTCTCAGTCAAAGGGCAATGAAAAAAATATTGATGTCTTAATGGTTGTTTGAGTACAAAGAGTAGATAAAAATTATGAAAATAATTTTATTATCTTAATGAGTAAAAAAATTTCTCTAGTATAATCACCAAACATCAACCAAAGCTTAGACATTCACCTATAGGCAGGGTCTTAAAGTTGTCTTAGTCAGCTAAGCATAGACTTCATTTGGGAATAAGAAGTGTCTTGTTGCAATAAATGGAGTTAAAAATTGGAAATTTAATGAATTAAAACATAAATTAAAACTATGGTGATGTTATTAAATACCTCCAAGAGATAATTTCAGTCTATAATAGGGTCTAAAAGATGCAAACACAATCCACATGAGAACCCTGCACACAATGTTGTTTCAAAGTTTACCTAGGAAATGGAGAAATTTAGAGGACTTCTTCTTGGATTTATATGAAAAACATTGGTATATATTACCCTTATGATTTAAATAATCTCCTTAAATTTTTAAATTGTTAATAATAGGGTAATACCTTCATGTTTTGTCTCAGAGATAGAGCACCCTCTTCCTTACATAAACCCTGGGAGTGTTGGTAAATGGGATAAAACATGAAACAAAAGGTAGGAAGAGATAAAATGAGGGTTTTATAAGATTTATAACATTTATTAAAACCTAAAAAACCTTTCTATAAGGTTATAAAATAAACAAGGTACCCTTTACTACAAAGGTTGCAGTCACCATGATAAGGAATGGTAAAGCAAATGGCTAGGCAAGGATGGTCATATTCAATTTTAACCTTGGATAAAACTAAAAATTTATTAAAACATGATTATGGAACCATTATATATATGTTAAACCTCTTAGGAAGAAAGGAAAAAAATTGAAAATCATTTTAGGGTAGGAGTTGAAGGCAGACCCATTGACAAGGTCTAGGTCTAGTTTTAAAAGGGTGGTCATTTTTACTTCTAGATATTTATGGGATATTATAATGATTGGATAATGTTATAGGGACATTAATATAAGTGTTTTAATCCTATTTTTTCGTAAAAACTCTCCAAGAAGCTAGTTTTGGCTTAAAATACTCTTAGACCTCAAAAAATGTGGAGGAAGGACCCAAGTAGCCAACTTTGGACACTCACATCTCCCCTGATACTTTGCATGGGACCTTGAGGTGATTTTATAAGTTATGGAATTACCTAATATGAATTTAGTTTAATTTTAAAAATATTCCAATGTCTATTATTTATGAACAAATGTTAAGACCAAAAATTGCTCCAAGCCTTCATGAAACCCTCCTAAGGACCCATTTTGGGAAATATTGAATTTGGAGCATTAATATTGGGTGGAAATGACATGAAACTAATGGGATGATGTAGAGGAATCTCTAAGGATTATCCACATGTGATTGAGTTATATGACACTTATATAGATGGTGTAAAATAGGACTTTCTTTGACATTTTTATGTGTTTTTCAAGTGTGAGAAGTATTTAAAAGACCAAATAACTTTTGGGAGAAATTTTAGGACTTATTATAATTCCTCATATCCATTTTATGAATTACCTTAGCTCCTAAGTCTATCTGTCATCTCTTTCATTTCAACCAGTCTAGTGGGTAGATAGTGAACACATAGGAAAAAGTGGTGAAACTCTAATTGGGAAGCCTTTCAAGTATTTTTTTATGAAGCTAATGATATGTAAACTATTTAAATGTATCATCCCTCTATTTTCATATATTATTTTTCATAATTGGATTGTGTGCCAAGTCTAAAAGGTGCATGAGAAGGAGTCCTTTTTGGGACTATCATGGATGATTATGAATGGCTAGAAGATTAGGGATGATTAGGGGCCACTCAAATTCATGTGAGGGATGTTTTATAACCTATCCCATTCATATCAATCATCAGACTTGGTCTTCTGCATTAATGAAGTAGTTTTGGAAGGCAAATTATGAAGGGTAATTTTCTATGTAAGGAAAAGAGTTTTTAGTCCACTTTTCAAGACTTCAATGATTTGAGATGACACTTTTAGCTCCTAAAATTTCATGGATCACCAAATATCTCTATTAAATATAAAAACAACTGATATTTTTATTTTGAAAAGTGTCTTAGTGACTCTTTAACTCCCCTTCTCTCTCTCCTCTCATGTTTTCTATATAAATTGGTCATTTTGGCATTATATTCAATCTCTCCACCTTGGTATGGTGAAGCAATACCAATTTTTTTCCTTTATATAATAAAAATATTTGTTTTTACCTCATTAAATATTTCACTAAGTGTACATAATGGGTTTTGGTCTTTTTCAAGTGTATCTTTTTTTACCTTCACATCTTACTCTTCCTAGTACCTTATGTTTTGTAAGCTCTCTTTTGCAGGTAATTAAGAATTGTCTAATGTTGATATTGATGGTGTAGTGAGTAGTATATTAAATAGTGTGTCTTATAATGCATATTTTATAAGTCCTCCTATCATAAGCTATCTCCAAGATCCCATGCTTGAAACATTGATGTGAGAGAGAGGATTACCATTAGATGAAGTGTATGTGAAAACTTCTCCTTAGTTACAAGTGTAGGTTAAAGGGTGTGAGTAGAACATATATTTGGTTTATCACCTCCCATAGAGTAAATTTTATTTTATCTACCTTTATCCCTTTCCATCCCAAAAGTGTTAGTAGTAGGATTGAGCTATAGTGATGCATCAAAGGGAACTAACCCCTCATTTAGAGATCCACCTCAATTTAGGGACACCCATAGCCTCAATGAGGATTCATTGTGCCACTTAAATGATGATAGACTTGTCATTTCCTCATTGGGTGAAAATTCAAATGACAATAGTAATATCTACTAGTAGTAAGAATTAGTTCCAAAATACTTGTACACAAAGAAAATAAACCTAGAATTAATCCCTTGAGACCATAGAGACTTATTTTTTGCTCTACCCTTCCTCTTTTTAAGTTTATTTTGAGATATAACCACTTTAGAAAAAAATTCATTCATCCAAATAAAATTGGATTTAATTTTAATTTTATGTTTCATTTGTGCACACTTGGTTAATAACTTGTATGCTCAGCTTACTATTATACCACCTAATTGTTTAACCCATACATGTAACTCATTCCCTAGATTGGATTTTAACTCAATTAATATATTAAAACATTAGAGGATACACCATTAAATCTAGGGTTGTGCATAATACCCAAATCAATAGAAGAAAATTTTGAATTATAAGGAGGGCCACTTATGTGCATTCCCTAGTAAGAGGTTATCCCTTACATTTTAGTTAAACTAGAGACACCTAATAGAGTTATCAAGTCTAGGGCCCAAACTAATATTTTGGTTTGAACTTTGTGAGTAAATCAAATACTTAGATCTACACTATTTTTTCCTATGATAACTCAAGAAAAGATACCTTCTATAGCTAGAAATATCTATCCTATTAGTCATCATATGGATCAAACACCTGGGTTAGTTAGATATGCTATTGTCATCCTAGAAGATGTGCATAGTTTACCAAGGAATATAGATAAGTATTAAAATTACTTATCCTATTCAAGAGGAAGAATTATAGAGGATTATATCAAATATTTCAAGGATGCTTTGAGGTTAATGAATTTCACTGATGAAGATGTTACATGTAGAATTTTACTTTCACATTACACTATGTTGCCTAAGATTAGTACCTAAATCTGTAAGAAAACTCAATTACTTCTTAGAGTGTGTGTCAAATCAATTTTCTCTCCCAATTTGGCCATGTTACTAGTCTTAGTTTGGTGTATCAACATTTAAATAGTATGAAGAGGGAGCCTAATGAGCTAATCTGGGATTTTAACACAATATTTTATAAGATGTACACCTAGTCGAGTCTAACATATAAACTATAACAAGTTATATCATTAGAGATATAAAATAACACCTTGGATCCAGTTATTTTAGTGTTTTTTCAAAGAGTTTCTATAATCAAAACTCTAGCATTATCATATTAAAAATTGAACAGTATTGATAGATAACTCAATACTCATGTTCCAGGCACCTATAGAATCAATGTTGGTTTCCCAGATTTGAATCAAGTGCCTCATGTGAATCAAAAAGTTCCTAAACTCAACTAGAACCAATTATATACCTCCCTCCTCTGATTTTATAGATAACAAAAAAAATTATGGTTATATGAACAATCATGTATAGATGAACAATCATCAATAGAACTATCATTCAATCCCATCCAATACTATAGTTTCCCAAGTTGTGGATTCTACCAAATTAGATTTAGAATCTATACAGAGGATGGTCCAAAAGTTGAGAAATGAATTATTAAACATGTATAAGAAGATGGGTAATGTTATTGGTCAGAATAATAATTAGAATTTTTGGTTTCAATGATATAAAAAACCTTTCAATTAATCTATAAATAATTTAGAGCAACAACATCCCAATTAGTTTACATAAATCAACATAGTGGAAACAATGCTACCCACTTGGTGTATAGTTCATAATACATCATAGCATGGTGAACTTGAATGTGTTGAATTCTTTGAAGCATTTGAAATATTCCAAAGGGATATGGTGATGAAGGATTTGATTAATAACCATGTGATGAAATTACTTAGATGATTCACAATAATATAATTATATGTCATAGAGTTAATAGTAGAATAAAAATATCCAAAACAATAATTAACAAAAGAGTAGAGGGGGAAACTTCCACAATAGTTTAATAAGAAAAAAATTCAAAATATCATGGTAAAGGACTAAGCACTACCTCCTATATATACTCTACTTAGCCAACGTTATTACATAAGTTTACCATGAAATGCAACAAGATAATATGAAGGTGTGTAATCCACAAGTCAACCTCGCATATCCCTAGATGAATTATAGGTTAAGGGAATAACATGCTCCTCCCATTTAAAACAAAATTATCCTCAATATTGAATCAAACTAGTTATAGTTCATTATAATGTTATAGGGAGTCATTATGTCTAACTCTGAAAACATGTCCTTATTGACATACCTAGATAGATGTGTCAATTCATTCCCAAAATTATCAATATCATCTAAGAAGTGATTTAGTTTATTTTCCATGGAGAACCTCTTGCCTTATCTTGGTAACATTTTTCCAATACATAATATAGGGATTATAGTTCTATTTTAACCTTTGAAGTGATTTTGTTAGGGATTATATCTTACATTTGGGTCTCTGATATTAGAAAAATTTATTTCATTACCTACACTATTTTCTTGGCCTCTCCCTTAGAGGAAGTGATAGTTTATTGAAGATCTTATGACCATTCATAATTTTCTCTTGATCTTCCTCTTATTTTTCTAGTTAAAGAGGAAAGATCCTAATTTATTACATGGTAGGTGGGTTATTAGTGTAGGTTTTTATTCTAATTAATGGGTTTTCCCTACACATGTTACTTAGCTTTTTTAGGTGTTATTTTAGGTCATTAGGTAAGATAATATCATATTCATGAGGATTTGTGATCATGTCTATATTATAACTATATATGTACCTTTTCTAAATCTATTTCAGTTAATGCTTCTATTGATAGTAGTTGAATCTTTCGATTATTGGAGAATTAATTCTTTTGTCTAACATTTGATTTAACTTCTAAATTAAATATCTCTTATACATAATTTATTTTTCATATTACATATATTTTTTCTTTATGTTTACTTAGACATTGATCCTAAATTGTATCCTAATCTGATATTGTATCAAACCATTGTTGTTGGGAACTAAATGCCAAAATTCCTGTTGTGAAATATTGAGTTTCGTCTTGCATGTAATAGATCTACCATTCATTGACTTAATACATTGAATATTCACATTCTCATATTTTAATCTTCTTATGGGGTTATCTAATGATCTATATTCATAAAAATAATAAGGGAAAGGTGTATCTTTTAACTCATCTATCATCCAATAGGTTTACATGCAAAATGTCTTACACCATTATATTTAGAAGGTCCCAAAACCCTAGGATTGATTGTAAACATGACCTAATTTAATGGTAATTTATTTCAACCATTTTAAAATGGTTTAAAGGCACTTTTATTAATTTTGTGAAAATCTATATAATTTAGGTCTCAAAGGAGAAATTCTTTTTTTGGTTTTTTTGGGTTTGTTGAGAAATTTGGTTGGTATTTTGTATATTTTCCATAGTCATAATAGATTTAGAGATTATGCACTTGGAAAAAATTACATACATGCATGTTTAAATCAATGTTATAGCCCCTATTTTCACCTATCAAAGTTTTTAACATCTTTGACACTGCTAAAAATTTAGACATCTCCAACACCCATAGGGACCACTCCAATCTCTGATACCAAAATTTCTAATATATTAGGCATTGGTAGAAGTCTAGACATATCTAACACTTATTTAAGGACATCCTACTTCTAATGCCTCAATTGTTGGAGGTCAATTATAATCTGACACTAAAACACTAATGACTACAAATTTGATAGAAAACCTCAATGACTATAGAAATGGATAATGTTTCCACTAGATGCATTTTGACCCCCTAAATCTAATGGGATGGCCTTGATGACTCATCTTAAGCCTTATCCCCTAGTCATGTGAGTTTATACCTTACTCATAACCAACCCAAGGGGGATTATATTTTCCAAGAAAAATTGAGTCAAAATTTTTGCACACCCAAAATTTATGCAATGTCGAGACTTATTTTGTGATAAAGAACATCAAACTTTCATAAATTTTTTCCAATAAGTCCTTTTCAAAGGCCATTTTTTGAATTTTATATTTTCCAAGCTCTACACATATGTGATATTATGGATATTTGTAAAATTAAACATATGTATATTTAGGGAGGTTACATATCATTTTAGTTTTAGCATGAATTAGTTTGATACATTATTTACTTAATGTTATGGATTATAGTCAAGTTATACTTATTAAACCACTCAAATATCACAAGTGGAAATTAAAAATACAAATATTCTTAAGGAGTAAAGGTTTACACTGAATCATGCTGGGTATATAAAAAGAACTGACACTTAATGTAGAGAATGTGAAGTGGTTTATCAAAAATGATGAATTTTACCATCTATTATGTTAATCTATGTCTACATAATTGCTCTTTCATATCGAATCTGAAACTACTCCTAATAATGTTTGGACCACATTAGAAAATAATTGATAATCAAGACATAATGAGATGGCATGAGTTGGAAAATGAACTCATTAGCTTGAGTCCGAGAAGATTTGACACTATATAAAACTTATTCACATAATTCTAATCACTTAGATTGTATTTAAAACTATGTGGTACTCATAATAAATATTATCAATTTATTCTTTCCATCCTTTCCAAATTGGGTTTAGCTTATTGTAACTTTATTTATGCCTTCCAAACCACTAAGCATGTGTTTGGAGATACGAGGAACATTCCATAATTATATTATTTTTCTTTTGACTTGACTTAGGACAAAGATAATATTATTTAAATAAGTAAAGTGAATTCATCCAAATCACATGCCTTAATTGTGAGTCATGAAAAATGCAAGGTTTCCAATAATAAGGATGAGAAACAAAAAGGGACCTAAAGAAAAGAAAGGGACATAAATTTTATGATAATTACAAAGCACCAATAAAGTCTACCTCTTTAAGTAGGAAACCCAAGAAAGAGAGACTCACATATGGTTGCTATAATAAAATTGGGCATAATGAAGCCAAGTGTATGAAGAAATAGATTGATCAATTGATAAATATGCTTGAGAAGCATAATATCACTATCCTTTATTATTCCAATCAAATTTAGATAGAATATGAGTATTCTAAGGTTAAAGCTAGTATTAATGGTAAAGGTAAGGGAGAATAACTTGTTGCAGTTGCATCCCAACCTTCTAGATGGGTAATTTATTTTGATGCCTCACACCACATGGCTTCATCATAATACCTTTTCTCATTTTTGAGACCTTGTTCTATTCCGTATATCTTTTTGGGTGATGATACTTTCATATAAGCTAGTGGGAGAGGATATTTTGAATTTAATGATGGGAAATTTTAGGATTATCTATGTGTTCCCTCATTATCCACCAATCTTTTATCTATTTTTCATATCACTTGCCTTAGTTCAGGTAAGATATTTTAATTCACATTTAATTAAATGGGTATTATGGAAGAAAATAATGACTGCATAGTTGCATTTAGGAAAGTAGATCATCAGTCACAATTATATAATTTGTCATATTGATATTTATGAACACTATACTTCATTACTCACTCATATAGATGGGGTGAGTAAATTATGGCATGATTAATTTAACCATCTCAACTATCGCTACATGAACCAAATCAATAATAATGACATGATTTTAGGGTTTCTATCGGTTCATTTTTATATTATTTTTTTCCAAAGTTGTTTACCTAGTAATCATCCTAAAATTAATTATGATAAAAGTAAATCATAGAGAGCAAAAGGGATTTTGGGGCTAGTTCATAGTGACATTTCTAGTCTATTTCCTACTCCCTCACTCACCATGACTAAATATTATGGGAGGTATAATCACTAAGAGGGGAAGTGAATTAATGATGAAATGTATTTCAAACTTTAATTTTAATCCTTTAAAACTCTTAATCAATGACCATAAGCATTATAAATCATATAATATGTTCATAAAAATGAGTAAGAAAGATTTTTTAAGATCACAAAAATAACATAAGATCTACATGGGAAACCCTCTTGGGTAATAAAACCCACTCTCAAGCCTATAAACACATGGACTACTTGTCTTATAAGATGATCACAAATAAGAGACCTTTTATTGAATCACCCAATTCACAAGGATCACCCAACCCTAATTATGAATAAGCACCCACTTGATTTAGATGTTGATCACCCACACAACACCTATGAAATCAATAGCTCCAAAACTTTTATTGCCTTTCAATATAATTGGATAAACAATATGTAACACCCTTCTTTCAACTCATCACACACACTCAAACTTACTCATATAAGAAATACATCCAAAAACACCTTTTGGATCACTCTAGGATTCTTCACTCATCCTAAATCTGCTCTATAATTTAGTCCATACACTGAGCACACTATCTTTGATTTCTTTCCTTTGTCTTTATCCCCTTATCTCTCAATTCATCCACATTCAAGTCTAGAAACTATTATGTTTGTCTTCACATTTAATATAGTCATTATGAACATTATGTTGTTTGTTGGAAATAAGACTTACCTTAACCCTTAATACTTATATCATGCTAAGACATATCTCAAATCTATTGTCATAATTTGGCCATAGCATCCATGGGTCACACTTAAGCAACCACACCTTTCAATTAGGTTTTAGTAGCCCTTATAGGTCTCATGGAGACCTATTACCCCTTTAGAACTTCATTGATAAAAATAAGAACATAGGATCACTTTAATATACATGGGTCCACTCCACATGACCTCTTAGAAATATTCAAATGAATATTCTGACAAAAACACTCTTTTACTAAAGTACAAATTGCTTAAACAATATTTTGTACATAATAAGACCATGAAAAAACAAATAATTAACTTTGAATACATAAAACTTTAACTATAAAAATATTCAAACTTTTCAACTATATTATATGTATTTTCATATAAGTCCTTTACAACTTTTATTTTTATTACATGAATAAATTCATCCTGGATCAAAATATATAGCTCAAACACTATAGACTAGTTTTCCCTCACAAATTTAAATATTTAAATTCCAACGGTCACTTTGTAAATGTTAAACATTGGACACTTTTACCTCTTCTCATGCTCCTTCATAAATTTGAACAAACACACTCCATTTATCTCCTTAAGAGTAACTTGGTCTTTAACCTACAATAATTATCATTGATATTAGATCATACCTCTCATGAGTGTGTCATTTGGCAGCTTTACATGCCTTCTACACATTTAACTATTTGACTCAAAATATACCATTGATCTCCATCTATATGAACACCTGCATGCCATTGATATTATATCAGCTTAAAAATTTTGAGATTCATGTCACAAGCATGTTTAATATCAAGAACTTTTTAAAATTTGACTTCACACATACTGTTGGATCATAATCTAGACAATGAATGCTCACTATTAGATCTACTGACTAGTTGACCTCAGACTTCAACATAGTTAAACTTCATGGTCTCTGGCCCATCATAGTCTACAAGATAAATTTTGAAGGTTTATATCTTGAGCTAGAAAATAATTCAAGAGTCCAAATCTTTATGATACCTGTTTGACAGTATATAAAATATCTCCATGACAACCTTTGACCTCAATTGACTTTTTGAGTACCTACATTAAATTCATAAACTTGTTGATTCATTCATATTTTTATGATGTGAAGTACTTGTTTGGATTTTCTTAAGCTATAAGATGAATTTTTATCTTTTTAAATTATCAAATGACACATCAAAACTTCTTCTTTGTCCTTACAGACCTAAAAATGTACCATATCTCTCCAAGCTTTCAAACATAACTTCTTTGTCATTCATGCACTATAACCATATGATAGTTTTGACATCAATGATAAACTAAGACATCAATGAACATGATCAAAAATATCCCCCCTTTCCATTGATGAAGAAACACCCTCAGAATGACTTCTTACTCATTTTAACTTCTTCATTCTAATCTTTCTCACCCTTTGACATTAATTAAGGGTCACTTCCTCAATGTTCCAATAATTAATTCTCAACATTATGTATGCATTAAAATACTATTAATATTCTTATGTTACTTACATAATTTCAATAATATGAATCAATTGCTCCTCCTTTGACATGCACCAATATGAACTTAGACTTCTCTGATCTTTGGACCTATAAACTACTCACAAAGCTTTGAAATATCCACCTAACATAAATATCCATCTCATATCATCTATTATTTGATATACACCAATATAAAATTTGGATTTTATGATCCTTGGACCTATCTACCTATAAAACTCATAATATTTCTTTACTCATGCATGAAGATTCAATACCTTGTCAAAATACATGACTTGGTTTGATCAAGTCATCATATCAATATTTTTGAATTCACAACTATAGTAGACATCTTCACACTTCTATCATGACTAATAATATTCACATATGTTCCCCATCACATTATTCAAATCTTATTCAAGACATTCAAGCTAACTAAGTTAGCTCCCCCTTAGCCAAACACATCTTCAAATGATATTCTTATCTTGTAATTACTTATCCTTATCTTGACTGATCAATCTCCTGAACCAGTGTCCAAACTAGTTTAACCTTCTTAAAGTCCATCTATAATCTTATCTTTCAAAATATCTTTCTTACCCTTTTCCTTTAATCTCTATATTTATTGGCACTTTGATCATTACCTAGAACACACATACTTGCTTCCACACAAAAATATGTCTCCTGAGAAGCATAGGTAGGGACACCCACTTACCATAGAGTGAATAAAGATACCATAACTTAGGAGACTCATATATCTCCTTGCTCTCACTTTTCTTGTAGTACTTCCTCATCTTTATGTTGACTTTGAATGAGTTCTCAACCTTATTCTTTTCTTTTATCTTAGGATCCTACTTCATTTCCTCATCCATTTGGGAAGATAAGGATTTCTTGATACTTCAACTTGTTCCCTATTATATCATGGAAAATAATCCACTTTGAACTTTTTTTTTATTTACCTTCTTAGGCCTCCATTCACTATGACTCCTCTTCATGATAAGATTGATAATTTTTGAAGTAGAATACTGATCATTCTTGTAGAACCTTGCTATGTGACCTCTCTCATGACATTTGAAACAAATGAGGTTTCTCAGATTGTACATACCTTATGATTGAGATATATAATTTTTTTTTAAGTTTTATTATTATGTACCTAATCATTTGGTCCCATGATTAATATATTACAAAAAATTGCAATATGACCAAACCCTTGACACTTGTAGCAAAAGATATCATTCTTTCCTTGTGAACCTATTGACTATCTTGAGTGATGATTTTATTCATGCTTGCCATTATCTTACTCATAATTCCATGTAAATTCATTCCTTGAGGATATTTTATAATTTTTTGACTTATGATCAAACTGATTGTAGGAGTAATAATGACCATTGAAATTTTCATACCTCATAACACTTGGTTGTCTGATCTAATTTGTCTTCATTCTACCAACACCTTCATTCCTTGACTGATGATTGATATTAAAAATTTTATTGTCTTAATTTACATGATTTTGTTCATCTTTGTATCCAAGACCATTTATATCACTTACATGATTTTGACTACTTAGAATATTGTCAAGATTATTTGAGCTCTATTCAAACTTCACAAATAACTTCACCTTACAAGATGTCTTGTCTAACTTGGCTTTTGATGACTCAATTTTAATCACATACCTTAATAACTCATCTTCTTTGTATTTTAGGCTTGTAGACATTTTCTAATTTAATATTGAGATGCTTGATAGTATATTCATGTTCCTTGGTGTCATCATTTAATATTGCTTCAAAAACATTAAATTATTCTTCATAGTCCTTGATTTGTGACATCATCTCTTTATTATTTTTCTTCTCAATATTTAGATCTTCAAGTGCATTCATTAATTCATCTTTATTATCTAAATAATTAGATATATATTTGTTTATATATTGATTTAGTTTCATCTACAAAGATTCTATCTCTGATTGATACATAATACACTCTTCATCCTTACTCTTTATTTCTTCATTAAGAGTACAAACCTGAGTTTCAATTTATTATGTGATCTCATCATTCTCCTTGACTTCATTACTCAGCCTTATTTCAAAAATTCAAATTTTATCCTCTTAGGATTTGATCAAGGAATCTTTTTTTCCATTCTTTCTTTGTAGTATATTCATTTATTACATAGTATCTAGATATTTATCTTCAAGAGTGACTTTCTCATCTTCTTCCTCTAAGCTATATCCACCAAATAAACCTATTATTAAATAAAATTCACCTTCATCATCATTAAAAGACATGAATAATGTCTTCATGGCATTATTATGAAAAGAATCATCACTATCAGATGTGTTTACTTCTTCTACAAATGAGTTATTATATTCTTCATGGTAAAGGATCTTACTGATTTTGTATGATTTCTTATTTCCATTTTTCATACTGAATAACTTTATATACTTGTTAAGACCCTTAGATTTGTTGTTTTCATCCTCATGAGATTATTTATAAGTCTCTTTGAGTTTAAAATTGTGTAGACATTTAACTATAAAATGACAAATTTTACCACATGAAAAACATTTGAAAAGAAGTTTTCCTTCATATTTTCCTGATCCTACATTTAATTTTATTTTAATCATGTATTCAATTTGATCTTTATTAATATAAAAATACTTGAGAATTAACTTTTTATTTTTGGATTTTGTATCCTTGATTAGCTTGAAGGTTGATTCCTTCTTATGAGGTGTATCCTCATCAACTTTCATGTCATAGGTAGCAAAGATGCCTCACAGTTCATCCATATTCATCTAAATGAGATCATGAATTTTTTCTACAATAGAAACCTTTGAATTAAACTTGAGTTTAAGAGTCCTCAATACCTTTTGTACTATATTAGTTTCATCAATCACCTCTCTAAGACCTTTGATCATGTTTACTACCTTATCAATCCTTAGAAGATAGGATGACATAGTATCTTATTCATTCATTTTGATAACTTTGAATTTCCTTTAGTAAGTCTAAAATTTATCCAATTTTACCTTTGAGTCTCCTTCATAGATAGTCTATAATTTTTCCCAAATTTACTTGGTAGACTTATAATGGATAAATTTGGTGAACTCAGCCTTAGATAGACCACAAATGATATAATTCATAGCTTTAGAATTATTCTCATTCAAATTCTTGTTAACAACACTATTTGGAGGCATAGTTGGTGTAGTATTACCATCCATGATAGATTTCCAAATATCAAACCTTAGATACATAATGTATGACCTCATCCTTATACTCTAGAAAGCATAATTTGACCCATTAAATAATAGTGATTGATTTGTATAGAAAACATACATCTATTGACTTGCCATATTGTAATTTAGGTCACTTTTAAGTGGTTAAACTTTCAATGAAGGTCTTGTTTTGATACCAATTATTAGAGGTAAAATCACTAAGAAAGGGGGCATGAATCCATGATGCAAGATATATCAAACTTTAATTTTAATCCTTTCAAACCTTAATCAATGACCACAAGTATTAATAAATCATACAATATATTCATAATAATGAATAATAAATATGGTGCAAGATCACAAACATAACACAAGATATACATGGGCAACCCTCTTTGGGAATAAATCCCACTCTCAAGCCTATAAACATATGGACTACTTGTCATATAAGATAATCAAAAATAAGATACCTTTTATTGAAGCACCCATTTCACAAGGAGAACCCACCCTTAATTATGAACAAGCACCCACTTATTCTATATGCTGACCACCCACATAATACCTATGAAATAAATAGATCTATAACTTTGATTACCTTTCTATCTGATTGGAGAAACAATGTATAACACCTTTTTTTAACTCATCATACACACTCAAAATTTCTCATATAATAAATACAAAAAAACACCCCTTTTAGATCACTCTAGGATTTCTCACTCATCCTCAATCTATTTTTTACTTTAGTCCATCCATTGAGCATACTATCTCTAATCTCTTTCCTTTATCTCTATCCTCTGCTCTCTCAATTCATCCTCATTCAAGTCTAGAAACCATTACCTTGGTCTTCACCTTTTATAGAGTCATTATCAATATTATCTTCTTGGTTAGACATAAGACTTTTCCTAAGCCTTAATACTTGTATCACACTAAGACATAGCCAAATCCATTATCATCAGTTAGCCATAGCATCCATGGATCACACTTAAGTAGTTGCACCTTTCAATTAGGTCTTAGTAGTCCTTATAGGTATCATAGAGACCTATTACCCCTTTAGCACTACGCTGATAAAAATAAGAACACAACATCACTTTCAAATACATGGGTCCACTCCATACGACCTATTAGACATATTCAAATGAATACTCCCTCCAAAACACTCTTTACTAACACAAAAATTGATTAAATAATTTTTTGTACATAGTAACACCATGAATGAATAAATAGTTAACTTTGAAGCTCCATAAATTTTATTGTACAAACACTCATACTTTCTAACTAGATTTTATGGATGTGCCTTGATGTCTTTTAAAAAAATTATTTTACTACATCAATAAATTCATCTTGGATCAAAAGATATATCTAAAAAACTACAAACTAATTTTCCCACACAAATTTGAATATTTAAATTCCAATGGTCACTATATAAATGTTAAACATTGGACACTTTGACCTCATTTCAAGCTCCTTAACAACTTTCAACAAATATGCTCTGTTGATCTCCTTGGGAGTACCCTAGTCTTTAACATACAATGCTCACCATTGATATCAGATCAGAGCTCCCATGATTATGCCACATGGTATCTTTGTGTGCCTTCTAAACATTTGACTATTTGACTTGACCTGCACCGTTAATCTCCATCTATATGAACACCTATATGTTGTTAATCTTCTATCAAATTAAAAACATTGAGACACATGTCACAAGTGCATTTAATCTTAGGAACCTTTGATAATTTGATTTCATGTGAACCATTTGATCATAGTTTGGATGATGAATGCTCACCATTAGATTTACTAACTAGTTGACCTCATACTTCAATGTAGTTAAACTTGATAGTCTCTGCCCATCATAGTTTGTAATAACAACTTTGAAGGTTTATAACTTGAGATATAAAATACTTCAAGATTCAAAATATATAGGGTACCTTATTGAAACTATAGATAATATTTCCATGAAAACATTTGACCTTAGTTAACTTTATGAGTACCTATGTTAAATGTACAAACTTTCTAGTTCATTCATATATTCATGAAGTGATGGTCTGGTTTCTCTTAAGATATAAGATGTATGATTCTCTTTCCAAATGATCAAGTGACACAACAAAAATTCACCAAGACATATATGGATGCCTCACAACTTCTTTATCCTTATAGACCTATAAATGTCCAATATCTCTTCAATATATCAAACACAACTTCTTTATCATTCATGCATTAGAACCATATTCTCTCTTTGAAATCAATGACAACCTAAGACATCAGTGACCATGATCCAAAAATACATCATTACCTTCATTGATTAATTCTCAAGGTATACTTAGGTGTACTTTATAAATCATAAATATAAGGTCTTTGATAATGTTTAGGACGTCAAGGCACTTGTAGTAAAATAGTTAGGTAAAACCATCAAGATGTTATATAATGATAATGGAAGTGAGTATGTTAGTAATAATTATGAGTAATTATATACTTCAAAGGGGATTAAAATACAAAGTAAATTTGAATATAATGGTTTCATAGAGTGTAATAATAGTTCCTTGAAGAAAATGGACAACTTTATGTTACACTCCAAATCTCTTACACCTTAATATTGAACTAAGGCCATCAACTACACTTTTTATATACATAACTAATTTTCTCATAAAACATTGAAGGGAGTCACTCATTCTGAAGTATGGATTGGTAAGAAATGATAATGAATCAATTTTAAGTGTTTGGAACTCCTACTATGGCCCATATTAAAAGAAAAAAACACAAGGCAATGGAACCTCAGAGTTAACCTTGAATCTTCATCAGATATCCTTAGGGTGTTAAGATATATAGAATTCTCCATCCCACCACTCATGACATTTTCATTGAAATAATTATTTGTTTTTAGTAGGTCCTTTAGAATCCACACTTGAAACTTATCCGTCTTACTTTGATGCACTAGGATTTGATGATGATTAGTTTGAATTAGATCTACTTGATCAAGTTATTGATGATCTAGATTCTTCTTATAGTTTTGATTATGAGAGGAATGATGGAAAATTACCTCCACCTTATCATATAATATATTTAGAGGATGAGAAATATCCTCCTAACTCTCCAAACACTAGTCTTATTTGGGTTAGATAGATGCAAAGTGTTGACCATTAGGTTGGAGATCCATTAGACACCAGGTAAACATGTTTAGAATTCCAAAATTCCCACATGCATTCATTTTATCTACTTTCAATCCATATTCATTTAATGAGGCATCAAACACTCCTAAGTGTTATACTACTATATAAGATGAGTATGGTTCCTTATTTAGGAAAAAAACTTGGGATTTAGTATCTTTATTTAAGGGAAGAAAACTTATTCAATGTAGATGGATTTACCAAATAAAATTTATAGTAAATGGGTTTATAGACAACTTTAATACACATTTTTTTGCAAAGGGTTTTTATTTGGTACCTAGCATTGACTATACCAAGATGTTTTACCCAAATGGAAAAATATACTCAATCTAACTCACTTTTACTATTTTTGTAGTACATTATTGGGTTTTTCATAGAATGGAAGTAAAATGTACATTTCTTCATGGTGACCTCAAAGACTAAATCTACATGGAATAACTAAAAGTATTTATGGAATATGATTCCTTGATTTAAAAACTTTAGAAATTTATTTATGGTTTCAAACAAGATCCTAAAGCTTGGTATGCCAAGATGGACTCCTTTATTATTTCAAATGGGTTAATTATGTCATTCTAATATGAATGTCTATATTTTATGATAGGATGATTCACTATTGATTCTATTCAACAATGTGAATAAACTATTGATCACAGGAAGTTCTTCATCCACTATTGTAGTAGTAAAAGCTAATTTATCTAATAGGTTCTCAATTACCAATTTGGGTTTATAACATTACTTCCTTAGGATTTAAATTTACTAGTTTAACATTGAGATCACTATTACATAATGCAAGTATGATCTTGATTTTATTTTATAGTTTAACATGGCTAACTAGAACTTAGATCCAACTCCCTTTTTATCTAGTGTGAAGCTTGAGGATGAATGTCCTTATCTATTTGTTTATGTTACCTTGTATTAAAAACTTATTGGTAGTTTCATTTATCTTATGCATAATAGACCTGACATTTCATATGTAATTGGCATGGTCTCTATATTTATGCAAGTACCACATGAACTACACTAAAAAGTAGCTAAATGGATTCTCTAGTATATTAAAGGTACTCATAGTTTTAGGACTCATCATGGATAAAGCATTGGCATTGACTTGATTGGGTATAAAGATATAGATTGGGTTGGACCATATTCCTAAAAATATTACATGCATTTCATTCAGGAGATTATTTATAAGAAAGTCATTTATTTATACTACATATAGACTATAGAACAGATTGTTAATATATTCATGAAAGCCTTCACTAAGATAAAATATCTTAATTTGTAAGCTATTCTTGGGGTTTGGGTAGTTTTATCATCCTCTTATGGGGGGATTTTCTATTTTATCAAGTCTTATTTTTAGGATCTAATTTTACAACCCACCTAAGCTACACATAATGGGGCTTTTAGTGTAGGTTTTTATTTTATTGAATGGGGTTTCCCTACACATGTTTTTTAGCTTGTTTAGGTGATAGTTTAGGTCATTGGGGAAGATAATACCACATTCATGAGGATGTGTGATCATGTATATATTCCACTTATATATGCACCTTTCATAAATATATTTTGACTAATTATTATATTTCTAATAATTGAATATTTTTACTATTGAAGACTTGATTCTTATGTCTCATGTTTGATTTCACTTATCCAACTGGTATCTCATATGCATAATTTATTTTACATATTACAAATATTTATGCTTCATGTTTACTCATACCTCAATCCTCAATTATAGTATAATATGACATGGGTGGCCCTCTTATGGTGAATATTCTCCTAGTAACTCTTTTGAGCTTCTTGGTTGGATTATCAAATACAAGCTTGACCTATATCTCTTTTATGTTAACCAAACTTGGTCTTTGAGTCTTGGCCAAATTTATATCCATGATCTTATTTACTACTGCTTGTAGACATGGTAATGATCCAATATGGAGTGGGTGATAAAGGTGTTGCATAAGATGGAGGTATGGGAATAACCATAGTAAGATAAACTAACACAAAGATCATGCATGACATTATGGGAGTGAAAGTCATTTATTTATACTACATATAGACTATATAATAGATTGTTGATATATTCACGAAAGCCTTCACTAAGATAAAATCTCTTAATTTGTAAGCTCTTCTTGGGGTTTGGGTAGTTTTATCATCCTCTTATGGGGGGATTTTCTATCTTATCAAGTCTTATTTTTAGGATCTAATTTTACAACCCACCTAACCTACACATAATGGGGCTTTTAGTGTAGGTTTTTATTTTATTGAATGGGGTTTCCCTACACATGTTTTTTAGCTTGTTTAGGTGATATTTTAGGTCATTGGGGAAGATAATACCACATTCATGAGGATGTGTGATCATGTATATATTCTACTTATATATGCACCTTTCATAAATATATTTTGACTAATTATTATATTTCTAATAATTGAATATTTTTATTATTGAAGACTTGATTCTTCTGTCTCATGTTTGATTTCACTTATCCAACTGGTATCTCATATGCATATTTATTTTACATATTACAAAGATTTATGCTTCATGTTTACTCATACCTCAATCCTCAATTATAGTATAATTTGACATGGGTGGCCCTTTTATGGTGAATATTCTCCTAGTAACTCTTTTGAGCTTCTTGGTTGGATTATCAAATACAAGCTTGACCTATATCTCTTTTATGTTGACCAAACTTGGTCTTTGATTCTTGGCCAAATTTATATCCATTATCTTATTTACTACTGCTTGTAGACATGGTAATGATCCAATATGGAGTGGGTGATAAAGGTGTTTCATGAGATGGAGGTATGGGAATAACCATAGTAAGATAAACTAAGACAAAGATCATGCATGACATTATGGGAGTGAATTTGGGTGAGTGGGTAGTGAAAATGGGTGTTAAAAGGGTGGTATCCATGGGAGGAAGGTATGCCATAGATGGAGGAGCTAAGGAATTTAGTTCCAAAAGAGGATTTTTTTTATAGGGTATTCATTATAATTTGAGTGACATGAGGAGGGTAAAATACTTCTTTCCCTTTGTTTCTTTTATTTTAATAATAAAGGGTGTCAGAAAGTGGGGGATGATGCATGATTGTAAATTTTGAGTATGGTAAACTTTACACCTAATCTACAATTGATGTTGGAACATACTTTTCAAGTGGTTATAAAGTGAAAATGTTTGGTGGGGTGGTGTAAATTCTACATGGAATGGGTGTAGTTATTCCTTGTGTGATGTGGATTAGTGGTGTAGAGGTATTAGTAATGACATCAATGAGAATGGCAGAGTATTGAATGATGTTCCTTAGTGAAGTGGTGGAAATAGTAAGAATATGGGGGATTTAGATAATGGTTCCCCCTAAGAGGAATCAAGATAAGTGTTAACTAAGGAAAAAGTGTCAAAATTACTTGGAATGAGAGAGGACATAAATTATTTGATATGTAATGATTGAATATGAGTGAATATGAAATAAATAGGGGAATCATGCAATCTGTCTTCCATGGAATTTACTTCAATCTAGGAAGGATAAATGGAAATGTTAATTGGAGTATCCTCCTACTAGGGAATAGAAGAGGATGGATGAAAAATATACTATACTTTCACTACTATTTCTTCCACTTGAGGATACAAACACTATAACATTCAATAAAAAAATTAATACATGAGTGGTAGATGGAACCAAAAGCTTTGTTATCTCTTGTAATTTTATAGACATTAGAGACATTGATGGTGGAGGGAGGCATTAGAGAACCTTAATTCTCAAGTTATCATTTATTCTGGGTGAGTCTTCTCTTTGGATATTAGAGTTTAATGTTATCTCTTATACTTACCATGGTTTTTGGGGTTGCATTGGAACTATAATAATTCCTATTATGGCCATATTTGCTTTCACATCATCAATATTCATTGCATTCATGTAAAAATAGTAAAGAGGGTCTAGATTGTGTTTATATATCATATAAGCTTTCACATTTATATATTATATATGGGGATTTACCATACCCATTGGATTCTAATTATGAATCTCATGATCATTTAAATTTAAATAACTAAAATTGAAATCACCTTTATGGGTTACAATTGGGACCAAATCCATCCAATTATTGACAATGGTGTAACCAAAATTGAAATACATTTGAGACCAAGGTAGAATTTTATTTTAGTTACACATTTCCCCAATTCCATGAAGGATTTATTATTCAAATTATTTCTCTATAAAATTATCTACAATAAATATGGCCATCTTAAGGGGTGATACCAATGACCTTTTATCTTGATGTTTGTGAATTAGGGTAGAGATAATAGGCTTCCATGCCCATAATGGATTTGTTCATTCTTATAGATATCTTATGCATAATCTCTTCATATATATCATGATATACTAGGGGATAAAAATAATATCAAAACTCTACCATATTATGTCTAAACTAGTGAACATATAAGACCTAAGAGTTTTTGTGTACTGAGAACCCTAAGGTTGCACTCCATTATGGAATCCTATCAAAACATGCCTTAGTAGTGGTACTATTAACCAAGAAAGATAAAATATATATTTTTTCACCCTCCATCACCCATTAAATATTTTTTTTAATATTTAATGCAAATGCCTCTCATAGGTCTATAGAGAGCTTGTCATTAATAATCACTAAAAGGAGGGGAACCCATAATTTTTTGATAAGGGATATATCTTAGGCACCAAAAATTTGATTTAGAAGTTCCATTTTAATTTTTACCCTTGATTTGAATTTGTGGATATTAATTTTTTTTCTCTCCTCTATTGACCTAATGGTCAAGGTTCTATGCTTATTATTTTAGAACCCTGTAAAGGTCATTATTGGTTAGCCAAGTGGAGATAACCTCTTATTTATAATGAGTCACTGGTAGGGGAATTTTTTAATATCATTATAAGGCCATATTATCTATGATATTAGTTATACTTTCTTTTTGAGTGATATAATAAAGTCATTCAAATGTCATACCTTAATAAAAACACCATATAATTAGTATATGTAGATAAATACATCAAGTTTAGATACAATTTAGTAGAGCTTGGATTATTAAGAGGTTATTAGGTCATACACATGGATGAAATCTTCTTCATTAGGTATATCTTCTAGATTTAATGTCATATCTTGGGGTATGTTATCATAGAGCACAATATAGTGCCTAAAATTATTTGTTAAGGTTCCTTGAAGGAACATGGTGTCTGAGAAGACTTGATTTATCCCATACATGAATAGATAACCCAACACAAATTTTTAAAACATAATAATTTTCAATTGATGATGTAGCTTTATTTTATATTTATATTAAATTTAGGCAATTGGTTGTCGAGGTTCTATAGATAAATCATGATTTAGGGTAATTTTATTGCTAATTTGAATTATCTAGGTTGGCTTCAATCTTAAAATTATTGTAATGGAAGAACTATTCATATGGCTTTAAGGTCAAGGTGATTTAAATTAATTTTAACCTTCCCCATTACAAATTTGATTTGATTTTAGTTTTATCAACTTTAATAGGATGTCTTCAGTATTTCACATGTCCCATTTTTGCTCACTATGTAGGCTAGGCTTGAGCTTAGTCAAAATTTGAGAATTGTTACATTCATGTTGTATGCATTCAATTTATTAGTTCATGCCCTACCATCCTTGAACTTAGTGAAACATTAAGGTAACTAGGATGTATGAATAAGTGAAAATATGCCATGTGGTGTGTAATGATTGGGTTTTAAGATCAAATATTTTAGACTTGGTTATATATTTTTGATGTATTTCAAGGTGTGATGATGAATAAATACATGGCATGATTTTATTGGTTCTCAATATTTCACTACTTTGATCAAAGAACATACCACCTAAAAACATGTGAGGTGTGAATATGTGAGAACATACAACATGTTAAAATCTAATTAGCTCATAATATCATGGTGTTTTGGATCTTATGTGAAATTTAAAATGAACTATGGGGTATGGATAAGTGATAACATTCTACATGGCATGATTTGACTAGCTCGTGGTCTCACAATTTTAAGATTTATGTGAAACACAAGTATGTGGGGTCTTGAGAAAGTGACACATGGCTTACATAACAAAAGACACATAATTAGAAATGTAATAGATAGATAAATAAACTAAGGTAAGCATTCACTTAAAATACCATGTAAAAATGAAGTTAAAGTGTTTCATAAAGTGTAAAAATACAAATATGAATTTGTTCTATGATAATTTTTTTCAAACTTAGTCACATGAGATGAATCCTTGAAACACATTGAAACATAACCAAAATAAGCTATATTTTTATAATAAAAATCTTTGGAAACTTCATTTTTTTTGTCTTTTTCTATACACTTAGCTTAATATCCACTTATTAATCATTATAACTCACCCCAAATTTCTAAAGTTCATAAGATAAAAAAATTAAGAACCATGTATAATAATTAATAAATTAACAAGATTCCTAGGTCATGAAAAGAGTCCCAATTCTAAAAGGGAATGGAATGTGTTATCCAAAAAAAGTAAAAAGAAACATTTTTAAAATAAATGGAAATAAAATAAATGGAATTGAGATTAAAAATAACACATCTGGGCATTAAAACTAAAATTTTAAAGCTTGCATAGAAGATGCTCTTGAAATATTGCTATCATATACAACTAGTTCATGATTAATGGATGAATGTGTCTAGGTTAGTATTGGTGGAGGGTCAATTGTTCCCTTTGATTTTTTTATGGGATATAAAACTTGTAATGATTAATTTTTATCTTATTTTAGAGTTATTGGTCTAAACAACATATATCTTTAGACCAATTCATATTGTATAATCTATCTAAATTAAGCATACATGAATATAAAAAGTAAAGTATGATTAATTTATTACACTTACTATAAATACAAAAAATAAGGAAGACATGTTATTTATAATACTTGATTTATGTTCTAGTTTATGATAGTGTACAATCATTAATAGTGATTTGAAATGGGTACGTGGTTTTTTAGTTATGGGAGTTGATTATCTGAGTCTACTAAGATGAATACAATAATTATTGGAAGATTATGGTATTTATATGTAGCTATATTATTCTATATAAACCATTATGAGATGTGTTGTAATATTTTGTTACAAATTAGAACACCTTCCTATAGATAAGTATTTTATGTGATAAAATAGTATAGAACATTGTGTATGTCTAAATTCATCTTCCTTCATCTTGAAACCCTATATTCAATTTATTCATGTTGTAAAAATGGATTATAATTGATGGGTTGAGTTTATCTCAAAAAAAATATGATTATTGTTTTATAATTTATTAAATTCAATTAGTCTAATGAAGGCTCAAACCACATGTAGTTTTCCCACCTAATTGTGTGTGTGTAATTAGTGTAGAATTAGAGTGGAGTGAAATTTTGTGTGTCACTTTAAAAACATGAAAACTTATGATTTTGACCATGCAATAGTTTTAAAACTTCTTTTAAACTTTTTATTTTCATGATTTTATAGATTTGGATGATTTATGGCAGTGTATCAAGGATGTGTAGATGTATTCATTAGTATAATTGATGATTTATAGTGAAGTACTATCTAAGGAGAGGATTAGACTTGATATGATTTTATAAATAAATATTTTGGTATTTTTATCTAAAATAACTTACCAAAAGTGTGGGTTGACCCAAAGGAAGAGTTTTAATTTTTCTAAATATCCACTAGAAATCATGAAAACAGGGTGGCCAAAGCATATTTATCCAGTAATTATATCCACAGACTATGACCAGAGGCATCCAATAAATATGAAAAAACTATATTATATTAAATTATAGTCTAAGTAAGATGATAAGATACTCAGGAATATACTATATAAATCTTGTGTATGATTAATAATAAATTTGGAAGGCTTGGCCCATAGATTAGTGAATAGATAGGAGTGAGTGTGTACAAGAGTCAATCATCTATGCACAAATCATATATACCAAGGCATGGAAAAAATAACATTTTAAATTGTATAATGACTAAATTTTATGTTTATATCTTTAAATATTGAGACTAATATATATTATTTCTTTGCTTCCGTGATTTTGATTGACAAAATTATTTTATTTATTTCTCCTTTGATAATAAATGTACCTATAAAATATTATGTGCTCAATTTCTTATTCTTATAAAAAATCTTGAGGAGTTGTAGATACATACCTTATATGATTCAAATCAATGGTATATTTATTTCTATTTATTGTGAGTGAATCCAAACCCCATAAGAGATAAAAATTTATCTCTTATTCCTAGATACTAAAATCTAACTATATGCTTCACTATGAAATTATTTTGGTACAAGATGTGATGTAAAAAAACTTGTAATTATGGTGATGCAATTTAGGCTTAGGATGACTCTTTGGATGAATATGTATAATGCTTATTAAGTATTTATATTATGTAATTTCTAAGTGAGGAATGCCTATGTATATATTTTTATACATAGAGATCCATATGTCACTTAAAAAAATACTGGACCTATATAATGGTGACAATTATTTTTTAAAGGAATGTAGAAGTAGGATAAGGTATAATGGACCCAAAATAATATGATGGAAAAATTTGGAGGGGGAAGATTTTGACTGCGACGTAATCGATGAACTAGTAACTTTGATCTAGAAGGGAAAATAATTAGAATAGATAAAAAGATGAAAAAAGGATCATTAGATAGAATTATGGAGTTGAAAACTAGTATTTTTGATATTTTCATAAGGAAATATAGATGAATCAAGGCCAATGATATTCTAATGTAAATTAAAAGTTTTAAAAATTTAAATATGCACATAAGTGAACCAATCATAATAAACAATGACAAATATGAAATGGAACATGGTATTGTAACAAAATTAGTCGTATGCATAATTCCCATTTTTATTTACAAGTGTTTGATTGATGCATGAATCAATTTTAAAAATTTAACTACACCTACCTAAGGTATAGAGTGAGGGAGAATATAAATTATTTGGATAGGCTTCACACTCATCCTAGGTTTCAAAATATAATGGATCTATATTGTACATAAAAACAATCATAAATGCATAAAAATAGCCAATATATAAATATGTCAGTATGAATATAATAAAATTCAATGGAGAATTAAAAAAATGAACACATGAATAATTGCACCTAGTGGTAGGTGAACCATGTTATCCTTCATGGGAATATCCTGGGTATGTGAAACTAAAAAATAAAATCTTATCATTGGAAATTTTAAAGGACACTCAAATACTTATATGAATTTATAATAATCCGTGATAGCGTTAGTTTTCTTATTGACCAAGGATTTTTTTTTATAGGAAAATATTGGTAGTTATTTACAAATGTCTTTGTTAAATAATAGTCCATGTAAATATGAATCTGTTATTACAATATCTAGATGTATGACCACATTTTAAGGTGATGAATTGGTAATTTTTCCTATAATTACGTACCTCAAAACAAATAGTAATTCACATCATGTATTATCATATATAAATATCGCTAGATTTAATATTAGACCTTTAAACATATTTTTCAACACATGCATGTAGGTATGGAAAGACATTATCATGTAAATATCACTAGTATTATGTAACCTCATGTGATAATGAGATATATGAGGGGAAATAAATATTCCCCAATATAATATAGAGAGGGAGAAAAATATATGGCCCTAATGTAGTAGAATATATAAGTACTAAACACATATATAGTACCCTATAAGAGATATGAGATAAATTAGCACATGGGTGTATTAATATATGCATACATAAGGTATGGATGATAAAATTTATGCAATAGGAAAGGTAAATATTCCCAAATTGTCATGATATAGTAGGGATAAAGGGTATTCCCCACATTAAAAATGTACCCTTAGGCAGGAGAATATATTAATGAATAAAACATACAATATTAGTAGTATGCCATGATAAATGTATGGTAGGGACCATGGAAATGTAGGTAACACACATATTATACTGAAAGTATTATAATGCATCATATAGATAGTGGATCTAAACATAGTATATCACATAGTATAATAGATCATGCATATAATATGACACCATTAACCAATACATATGAGACACAATAAATCAAGACATGATGTGATGTCTAGAGGATCCTATATGGATAAATTAGACAATAAATCTATAATAAACACATATAATTAAAAGTACACACATGCAGATACTCAATAAATCATAAGGAAAGAAATATAACCCACAAAATTTCCATGTAACCCATAAAATCTAGGAAAAATAAATATATTCATGGTTAATACAGGTATTTAAATATGATAAATATAAATTTGTAAACATAAAAATTGAGACCCATTATAAGATACTCCTCTAGTATAAGGCATACCAGTAATCTGAGAATACACCTGGGTATGGGAATAAATGTCGATATCATCTCTATGTCCATGATAAAATTAAATGTTAATATCCTAAATTTAACCCACTCAAATAATTACATGAGAAGGAAATATATAAAATGTATATGTAAATATATAACATAGGTAGATAAGCATGATTTATATCCATTGAAAGATATAGTTTTTTATTTTTTATTTATTTTTGTTTCCTAATGTTTTTAAATATTTATAATTTTATTAAATAAGGAGATCACACAAGGATGAATTAAAGGGGTAAAATATTAAATAATAAATTATATCTTAACCAAGAAATATAATAATCCAAAATGCACCATCAAGAGGAAGAAAAAATAAGAAATCCAAGGGAAAATATCTAGAAGAAAGAGAAAGAGGATGATTTAAAAAAACATAAAAATTCCCGTAAATATTAGTCCATTCTAGGATTATATGTATTCATATATATTTTTTCATCATTGATAATAATACAAAATCATTTTGAATGAGATTGATAATCAAGGGATAAGGGCCACTACAACATAACACGTAATATAAACAACAGGGCTAAAAACATTTCAATGAGGATAAACATAGAACATAAATATAAAACTTAGAATAAAGATGAGGAAATGAATAATATCAATTTAGGAAGGGACATGAAAGGAACAAAATATATAAAAATGATATAAAAATTAATCGATGGTATGTATAAGATATATAAATGAGGCACAAGGGATAGACTAACATGGAAAACTGATGATCTTATATATTTGTCAACAAAATGGTGTCCATGATCATCGGGAGTCATATGAATCACTATAAGTATAAAACATATGGTCACATGTTTTATAATAACATAAATTATAATCCTAAGAAGAGATATTAAGATAATGTGTTTGAGGATCTACTTTAAACTCTTGAAAAGTATCACACACTAGTTTAGATATTTAATTGTGTAGTTGAATCTTTTTTATGTGATTTTGTATTAAACAAGCCAAAAGGTTTATATTTTTTTGTAAAATGTGCAATTAGGAACTATAATTCATAATGGTCAAACTAAAAGAGTTTTAAATTGAAGAGATACAATAGGAGTCAAATCTCTAAGAGTTTTAATTCAAGGTGGTGTGAATTTAAATGAAATAAATTAGGAACCATAACTATAAGTAATAAAGCTATTGTAGATGCCACATGAGGATGAATGAATTATTTTTTATGAATTTTAGGTAATGCCTCATTTCAAATTTTTATATGGGATAGGAAACCTGTAAAGTATGCAAGAAATACTCTATAATTTGTTATCATGCACAAACTCAAGACATCAATTTAATGTGGATGATATTTCTCTCATTTGATTTATACATGGACATATAATTAATATATCATAATTACAAAAATATAAAAATACTTATATCCATGTTAATATAGTATTAAGACCTACAATGACTAACTATGTAATACCACAAATGGGGGTCTATGTAAGTCCATTATAAGTCTTATGTACCATGGTTGTGTCAAGTAAGAATTGTTGACTATACCCTCTACTAATAAGAAAAGATATTTTAATTAAATTTTAAATTTAACCATTATTTACCATTATTCCATTTTCTATCATGGAATGTAAACTAAAAAAAAACATGTATATAAAATAGACCATTTTAAGAATCATATTTTAAAATCTTGTAATCAATAAATTTTACAAATGGATATTTTTTTTACTGAACTAATGACCATACCAATAATACCATTTAAAGGATGATATATAGACGTTATTTATTTATGTATAGGTAGAGCCATGTGATAATTTTCAATTTTTTTATTGTCATGATTTATAAGTAAGATATTAAAAATTTGTAATCATTGATTAGGAATAATGAGAAATTCATTCATTATTTTATTATGAGATTCAACTTGGATAAAATTTCTATTGATTAGATATAGTATTTTATATTTCAATGAATATCATTTCTTGATAGAATGTCCCAAAGTTCTATGGTATTCACAATATGTATTCACATTATATCTTATAGGAAAAGGTTTAATATATATGTGTGTGTGTGTGTGTGTGTGTGTGTGTGTGTGTGTGTGTGTGTGTGTGTGAGTGTGTGTGTGTGTGTGTGTATGTATATATATATATATATATATATATATATATATATATATATCTCTGTGTGTGTGTGTATGTATATATATATATGTATATGTATATATATATGTATGTATATGTATATATATATGTATGTATATATATATATATGTATGTATATATATATATATATATATATATATATATATATATATATATATATATATATATATATATATATGTATGTATGTATGTATGTATATGAATATATATATATATATATATATATATGTATGTGTGTGTGTGTGTATATATATATGTATGTATATGTATGTATATATATATATATGTGTATGCGCGCGCGTGTGTGTGTGTGTGTGTCTATATATATAATGTTGCATTCAATAAAAATTTTAAGTATTGAGTGAGGAGATTTGGATAAAATTATAAATTCATACACTCTCTATATGGTGTAAGAACTAGTATGTCAGGGGGTTGTCAAACTACATTTACATTTAAGCCTCATCCTTATGTTGAAATGTTGGAGCATAATTATCATTTAATTTTAATGTTATATTACCTTGATATTTGGAGTTTATAAGAAAAAATGGGCATTAAAACCTTATTTGAGCATGTTATTCTTTAAAATCTTAATCTCAAAGTTGTAAACCATGAGGAAAAGTTCTATACAAAATTTTATTTGAGTAGTTGAATCCAACTATTGGAGATAATTATTTATAACTTACTATTAGTTATTTATTGAGACGTGTTTTTAATTTAAATCTTGAATCGAATCAAATACTAACTAAAATTATCTTTAAGTCATTGTTTGATTTGATAAAGTCGAGAATATATCAAACAAATAATAAAATCTACACCCATAACCTATAGGTAAGGTATATAACTAATTTAAGACATATTAATTAATAATTGTATGTAACCTTTAGGCTAATGTTTATGTAAATTTTAGTGAAAAATAATATAAAACAAATAATTAAATTGACATCCATATCCTATAGGTATGGTATAGAATTAATTTAAGGTATATTACTTAATAATTGTAGGAAAGGGATTTACCATAAATGGATCACCATGAGAAAAACCAAAGCATGAAGAAAGGAAATATTTAATTTGATGTGAGTTATTAACATTTATAATATATAATTTAAATTTAGTCATTATGTAAGTATTAGGAAAAGGGTGAATGAGGATCTCATGAGCTAATGAGATATGTAATGTATCTTGATAACTAATAATATGGCTAGGTTTTTGATATCATTGGGTAAGTTTCATAATTTTAGATTACATGCCTTGACTATATTATTGAAAGTAATTATAATTATATATATATAATATGAGATAACATATTATTAACATTGATAGGAATGGAGTATTTATTACTTTGAATACATATATATATATATATATATATATATATATATATATATATATATATAAAATATGAGATAACATATTATTAACATTGATAGGAATGGAGGATTTATTACTTTGAATATGACCAAGACTAAAATATAGAGAATTAAGATTAGACCAAGATGGTACATAAACTTTTAATATGGAGAAATATAGTAGGATGTGCATGGAATAGAGATGTTAACCTGAAGAGTAACACTAGATGGATTAATATGAGTATAAATAGGATAAATAGGAGCACTATCTAAACCTTTTGATGTATATGTATAATATTTGATATGTGGATTAGGAAAATTTAAATGTTCATTATAAACATTCTCAAGTTTAGATTCTATATCTAATGATTTATTTTTCATTTATTTTAACTTAAGTAACACATGTAATAAATATTTGTGATGTTATTAATTAATCCCATAAATTAAAAATGTTTATGGCACATTCTAGATTAAAATAATTAAAAACATGTGTATCATCATAAGAATTATCCTAATAAATTTAATCATCATCATTTTTATTATCAACATTCACTTTTTTTTCATGTACATTCTAATTATCAAGAACAATATAAGACGTATAAATTTATTTAATATTTTAAAAAAATTAGATAAGCAAAGTACCAAGTAAAATAATCTAAAATAGGTGATAAATAACACCATTTAATTTATCACTTCTCATTCTAAGGTTTGTAGATATAACCTTCCTAATATGAATAAAGTATATAAAAATGAAAAAAATGAAGGAATTTAAGGCTAATGATAAATAAATTATAAACACATATAAATCTAAAAATTAGATATGACATATGGCTAATCATAAACTAGAAACTAAAGGGTTGATGATCTAAGAAACCCTAAGGTTGAGTATGTTGTAAGAGTGGAGAGGAGTAGATATATATATAAGAACTATATTTTAGAGGTGAATAAACTCAATCATTTATGGGTAGGATGGAACAAGACCAAAAAAATAACTTAATAATTTTCATAGAAAATGAAACTTTAGGGGATGAGGGTTGTGACAACTTAGATTGGATGATCAAAATATCAGGTTAACTAATTCATTTTGACTAATAGTGAGCATAATTGGTAAATTAAACTATGTATAAATGGTAAAATTAGGGCATAATGGATTTTTTATATAATACAATAATTAAAAAAATCAAAGTTGAATTATACAAAACATATTGACTAAAAGTTACTGGGAATTTTTGAACAAGTAATGGAAATTAATAATAGGGAAAGAAGGCTAAAAAACACACACATGCATTAAAACTAAAAATATAGAATTTTAAAAAATATGTAATAAGTAAAAATGTTACTCCTAAAATATAGATATGATGGAGGGTTGATTTTGCCTAGGTCAGAATCAATGGATGGATGATCCTATACTCTAATTGTATTGATTATAGCCAATTATGTCCTTTTCTATTTTATAGGATATATAAATTTTAGGGTTTATTCATATACTAAGACTAAGATAGATTATATATTTGTTTACATCATTTGACTAGAATAAATCTATGTTTTTCCTCTCTTTTGATAATAAATGTATGCATAAAATATTATGTGTGCAAGTTAGTTGGCCTGAAAAACTCTTAAGAAGTTGTAGATACATATCATGCATGCTTATAATCATGGTTATATTTAGTTCTAGTGTTTGTTATTTAATCTCATCCCAATGAGAGAAAATACTCCATTGTCTCTATAAGTACTTAAATATAATTAAATTATTTTAGATAAACTTATTTGGGCATAATATGTGATGGCACAAGACTTAGAATAATTTTTTATGTAATGTAGGATCAATGTTCAGACTCACTAGTTGAATGTGTGTAACCATTTATTAGGTTTTATTATTATGCACTATAAAACTAAATTATAGTATATCCATATGTAATTTATAAGTGAGAACTAAATAAGGATATATTTTTATAAAGAGGGCTCCCTGGAATATTTTGAGCATGGGCCAACCCTATAAAATGGTGATAAGTGGAAGTCAAAGGCAGGTAATCAAGCCAAAGAAAAATGGACCCATAAAATAATGAGGGTTATAATATGAAGAGGGATGATATTTACTATGACATAATTGATTGAATACCAATTATTAAATAAAGGGGAAAATGGTTAGAACATGGATCGATTTGTATAGTGGATGATTATATGGAATATTAGTTTTGTAGAGTGATATATATGAGTTGTTATTAAGGAAATATATATGAATAAATGATAATTAAAATATAATTTAGGTTGCAAGTATCCAAAAATATATATGTACAAAATTGGACCAAGTATAACAAAACATGACAAACATGTAATGGAAAAGGGTCTTGTATCAAAATTAAGTGTATAAAATGTGTTGTTACAAACCCTTGTTTTAGTGTTACATATTCTTCCTTATAAATTAACTCAAAAATATTATATCTAATTCCCATCTCATGAAAAGTGATAGGTTAAAATTTAAACTAATTCAGTTTTTTAGGTTCTTATAAACTAGTACTCATGTTAGTTTTAAAAATAAAATGGAAATTGTCAATGAGGTGAATGCTTATTATGTTTATACAAATTTTATAGGTAATTTAAATGATATGAATGATGAAAATTAAAATATTTTAGAGGCTAATTATATGAATTATAATGTATCTCAAATTATTGAGCATTTTGATGTACATAAAGAGAGGGTGAAAATAATATTCATACTTAGAAAACATATCTTATATCATCCCAATGGAATTAATTTAATGTTAAATGTCTTAAAATATGTGTAAAATATTCATTTTTTAAATATACTATACTCAAATAAATACCTTTTTATATTGAATCATGTATATTTGAATTATTCTGATGATATTCCATTTTCTATAAGTTCCCCTACCTTACTAGGTAATATGTTGTGTCTTAGATTTATTCTATTAATTTTCCTACTCATTTTTATTCTATTATATTTCCATGTATTTTAATTCTCAACCTAGTCTTAAATTTCCTTCAACCATATTAGAATATATTTCAACCTTCCTTTATTATTCATAACATTTAAAAAGTACATAATTTATTTATTCTTACTTATGCTACTAAGTATCCTTTGATTCCAACCATTGAAGTTACACTCAATAAAAAAAAAATATAAACCATGAAATATATGAAATCACAAATTCAATTAATTTCCCAAGGGTATAAAAAACCAATTCATAATTTCAATTCACATGAAATATTAAGTAATCAATTGGTACATGAGAACCTTATATATTATTTTTTATATTAAATTTATGGCTCCTATGTTGAATTATTCAATGGTAAGGTTGATCTTTCTCACTATATCAATTAGTTTTATGTTTCATGTCTTGAATATTCAAATAAATTTAAACTATTGAGAAAACATATTATTAGAAACTTTAAGGACTGTGCTTTGGATTGGTTTCATGATTTTCTATACGAGCTTGTAAACTATTTCAATTCTTTCACCAATAATTTATTATCTCACATTTTAATTTAAAAATAACATGAAGGTCAAATTTTCATAGATACTCCAAATGAAACAAGGACCTAATGAGAATGTTAATAATTATGTGCTTAAATTTTATATACAAATAACATTTTTAAATCTATCATTTACTAATTATTTCTCTTACTATGGATTTTTGACACACCAATAATCTTGAGTTCATTCCTTTATGGGTGCATATATAATGGGGTGGGAAATCCTCATAATTATTTGTGATAAATTTTTATATTATATGATGATTAAACTATTTATACTATTAGTCTAACCTCCTCCAAGTGTCTACCCATTTATCACTTATATCAAACTACTATCAAAATTTGTTAGCTTCTCTATATCCTATGGTATCTTATTGGTTCATACTATATTTTTTATGCTTTCATCTTTCATGTATTATATTGATCAACCCAATTAATTTTTATCCTATATTTTGACATTTGTACTAAATAATCTTGGCCAATACCATTTTATGCCATCTAATATCTTACAACTATATTGGTCAAGATAATACCATCACCTTAGAGTTTAGGGTTGCTTTTTGGTATTGGACTACTATACATATAGATAACATTTAAGTAATATCATATAATAAATCACTCATTATCTATGTTTTCACTCATTTTTATTCCCGAAGTACCACTTGGGAGAGTAAATAGTTTAGGACCTTATCTTGAGGAGTTTTGTCTTGTGGTGTCATTGAATCTAAATAGGATGAGTCATTGGGAGATCCTAATCAAATATATATAGGTCTTCATATAACCATTTGAGTTATTCAACCTAAAACATTATCTTGAAAATATCACTTGAGCTAAAGGTGAAATTAAAGTGTTGATAGGTTCAACACAAGGTAAGTATTTATAACATATACTCTTTCCTTTATTTATCTAGTAGATTAGATATTTCTTGTTGCTTTATGTATGAATGTGTGTATCCATTTTTAGAATTTATATATAAAAACTAAGCTGGTGTAGCTATATGGTTGATCAAATTTTCCACAAATCATTTTAGGCGACATATACCCCCATTCAATTGACCATTAGACCTTATCCATTTCTGACCATTCTAACCAATCCTTTACTCTAGTTTATATCCACTTTACCACCATTTTATTTACAACCATAGTTTATGACCATTAACCTTTGTTGAGGTATAATGAGATATAGATCATTGTGTCATATGGTTAGGTTTTGGAACCCTTTCCATGACATTTTTATGATAGGTTACATATGATATATCTGTAAAAATCATAGTTCCTTACCCAATCATTTAAGTATCACATGTTTTATTTGGTTAACCTTATTGGAGTCCTAGTATATTACAATAAATAGGATAGTTTTAGGTCAACATAGCCCATGTATATAGTATATTATACCATAGAATGAATATTATCCCTCCTTTGGTTGGATATGTTTCATGTTTTACTTCTAGATTTATATAAAGAAATTATAAAACATCAGATTAATAGTATCATCTAGTTCAATCTAATTTTACACAAGTCTATAAATGGTATCAACCAACACATTATTATTGTGTTTATCTAGACTTTATCAATTAACATGATAAAGTTTTGTGTGTGATTTAAAATATATAATCAAAATTAATATATTTTTATTTTTTCAATTTAAAATTTTATTAGTTTTTTATTGTATCACTCAAACTAATATTGTTTACTACAAATTTAGCTTTCAACATATAATGTTTATAATTTTTTTATGATTTCTAAAAATTACGTTTTGACATTTTCATAAATAAATAAGAGCTATCATTTTGGGCCAAGTAGTTGTAAATTTTTAGTGCATCATGGTATTAGGGGTATTTTCCAAATACACATTTTGTTAGATATAAATTTACATGGATTTGAGTTTCCATGTAACTCATGGTATATTGGAAATTCCAAGGGATTCCTTACTTTTAGCCTTAAGAAATTATCCATATGTTTGAGTATGTAGTACATCAGTAAGTGTTTAGCCTTGATAAGTTACTCTCAACATACCTTTATGATTATATCATGTGGCCATAGGTAAAATGGAATATTTCATGGTTAGTTCCTTCATTGTCATATTCACTATTTATGTTTAAGATTAGTAAATTTGAGAGCCTACAAATCAATCAAATCCTTTATTATTTCACCTCCCTCTCTTGATATTCCTAAATAATTAGGTTAAATTTTATATTAATTGTATTAAATACTATGTTAGCCAACTTGATACATTTTTTACTAAATTTCATTGAAAATACTAATATAGTTATGTTTATTTTTAATCGCATCAGCTAACTTGGTACAATTTTGTGTCTCCATAACTACATTGGCCAACCTAATAAATCTCAAATATATATGAACTTAATTTATCCATTTATATACTATTGTATTGGCCAATTTAATACAATTATATTTACTATTTTTCACTAATGTTGTATTTTTACAATGTAGTACTATCCTATATGATATAGTTTATACCTCATATTCAATAAATTGACTATATTGACTAGTTGATATAATATTTTTTCCAAATCTAGAAATTAATTGTATGGACCTACCAGATATTATAATTTTTATAGGACCATATTATCTCTCATATTAGACTTATAGCCCACTTATCACCATGGCATCACATATAAAAGTTTTCTTACAAACCTCAACCCATTCAGATTCTAAATGGGTTTTTCCTTTTTTCCTGCTTTGTCCACCATTGAAGATAACTCTTTATGGTGTATTTTCTCCCAACATCACTATATATTTATCAAATTCAATATGTTAAAAATTATCCATGCTAAATATTGAGATTAACTTATGTATTTTATTAAAAACCTTGTACAATATCACCTATACACCAAAAAAGAGTTATGTTTTCAATAGGATTCCCTCTTCTACTACTATAGTTAGGGAAACCAACACTAACATTTGAAATACTTCTCCCATGATTAATTTTTGGAATCCCTAATCTGGTTATCCATCATCTCATAATCCTCCTCCAACCAAATCTAATCAAAATCCTAATCCACCTCTAGATTTATCTTCAATTATTTCACAAATGGTATAAAAAACTAACTCTTAAGCCAAATATTAGTAAAAAAAATGCTCTAAATGTAAAATATATTGTTTCAAATGTCTAACCAACCCCCTCAAATCATTAATAACCAAAGAAATAAAAAATTCATCTTACCTCTTCTTAGAGATGTAATGAAGACACCATACCTCAACCACCGATGCATAATAAGATTGTTCAAAATATCTATAATATCTAACACCCTTCATTCTATCCATACAAATTTCTATAATTTATCCAACTGTCACACATGATGGGACTAAATATAATTCATTACATCTTAAAAACTTTGGAAATCTCTAGGAGTGGGTCCAAAACAACACTTTTTCTACCACTAAACTTCTAGCCAAAAATTTTACTAGATATTTGCTATAATGGTAAAAACAAATTCCTATACATTCCATTACACAAATATAGGATTTATTCAATGTCATAGTTAAGGAAATACACTATAATGAAAATTTTAAAAATAGCCATAACAATTTCATTATTACTAAGTAAATCCCTAATGAATCTATCTACAATTTCATCAAATGATGTAAGTATGTAGTGCATAAATTAGACCATAACATGATTGATGATAATATTTTTAAACTCTTTTTGACCATTCTTAAATCCCCTCTTCAATACATGGTAAGGATATTCTCTTATCAAACCTTAGAACATGATTTCAACCATGAAAAATGATAAGATTTCCTTATGGCTCAATATAAACCTTATCAAATTACAAAAAAAGGAATATTTTTAGACTACAACCAATACAATCATGACTAATAATTTCTAACATAAGCCTCCTAACCCAAAGTGAAAACATACAAAATAGATAAGCAACTTCCCTCATGCCCTCCCTTTAACATTTAGGATATTAATGAAATGTTATCTCAATCCAAACCATATATCTACCCTAATATCCATCCCTCATTATTTTATCCTAATAAATTTTGTTGGTTCCATGCCGATATTAGTCACTCTCATGACACATGTAATTAAATCTAAAAAATTGGGGTAACTACCATTTTGGGAGAAATCATCTTATATGCATTAACTATCTTAAAAATCATCTCAATCATTGGATGTTAATGCACAACATTCCAATGAATTTTATTATGTTATTGATGCTAGCTATGATCACTATTATAATAATTTCCACTTTATGAATGTATCCAAGGTTAGTTATCATTGTAATCTCACTCTCAAAGATATTTTCACCAAAATTAAGAATCCTTCTCTCAAAGGAAAAATTATTAAGGATACTGGTACCAAAACTACATCATATTATGATCCATAAGCTGGTGATGAGCCTATTCATCCATCAGAGCCTCAACCTAGAGCTTATAATGTCTCTACTACTATTCATTTTAAAATCACCATTATTAATCAAGATGAAACTTGTTATGGCCACAAATCTAAATCATGTTATAATTTCCACGCTGAATTTAATTCCATGCATTTTAAAATTCCTCTAATGGAACTCATAAGAATATCACCTTATCATCTAGATTTTCTCATGCAAAATTTACAAGACATTGAAGATTCCCCATGTAGTGAAACCTAATTACATATTCAAACTTTTGAAGGTCACAAACCTACATAAATTAACTTTATTTAAACCATTTATCAACCTTATTCATCTAAGCAACTCTTTATAAATTTCCCAAAGAAGACATGATTGATGATGAGATAATTTTATAAAATGTTGACCCACCCCTCTTCATTAATATTATAATAAAAATATATTAATAATAAAGGTATTGGTTTATGAAGGCTCAATTATTAAGTTACCTCATTTTTTTTAATTCAATAACTTGGATATTCTAAACATGACCTTAAGTAAAAATGAATCACCTATCATCGATTTAACAAAACCAATCAAAATCCTCATAGTTTAATTTCACTCCCTCTCAGTAATGAACTCAAAATATTATCCACCAAGATGATGGTTTTAAATCTTCCATATCATATAATATAATTTTATGTCATCCTTAAACTCATCACATGAGAGGTATCACATCTTCTAGTATCCAATGCCTCAAGTTCAATCACGATGGAATGTGTTAAAATAATGAAGCATATACTAACCCATGGGATCTCAAACTAACTAATCCTAAAATGTAGTATTTAATTACAACCATTACTAACATTAATATTTTATATCTTCCTAAGTTTGTTAACATGCATCCTAATCTTCAAGTCACTCTTATAGAGTCAAATGATGATGAACCCAATGAATTGTAAAATATTTTCAATGTCACCAAATTACCACATTATATAGTATAATGTCTTCCTCCTAATTTGAGATAGAACCATTCTTTTGATAAATTGTGATACTGAAAGTCCTCCCCCGTGTAATGCTAATAAATATTCTTACACTGAGGCTGAATTTTTATGAAATGACATTAGGGTTTAAAAAATATATTTAGATCCTCTATATTTATCACCTCACACATTCAATAACATGGGTGTATCAACCAAGGATACCCACACTAAAAATACTCAACCAAATACTCATGAATATAACATATCACTATCATATGATGATGAATATATAATCTCATAAACCCAATCATGACACTTAGATGTAGTTCATTATTAAAAAACTATAGATAAAATGCATGTTATTAACCAATATGTTCATTTGGTTCTTATCTGTTATGATTATAGTGATGATGATAATGATTCAAAAACTCAAGGTTTTGTCCCTTCAATCAACCAAAATTTGAGAACACAACATGGGTTGTCTATCAACTTCATGATTTTACCAACATATATAATGGTATTGGCCAGCCTAATACCATAAGAATACTTTAAAATAGTCCTAAAAACACCACCTAGCCCATTACCATTTAAAATATTTCCTATAATTTAGTCTATACAACTTGATTAACACAATCCAATCTTTAGATAATAAATACAACATCTAGACATTACCAAGTATTGATATAATTTATTTATCCTCCACAATTTTAACTAGTTATACCTATTGTGATAATACAATGAAAATTAATCATGTTTGTGATAATTATAACATGCCTTATAATATAGTTCAACCTCATTATAATGAACTATACTACATCAATTAGTCCAATACCATCTATTCAAAATCATTAACTATCATTAAACAATTTAATATTACCTTGGATGCAAAAGCAATTGATATAATATAAATAATTTTTGTGTTTGATATAAAGGTAATAAGATTTTAGATATTGAATTAGATGTCAAATATTATGTCTCATTATCTATTCATCATATTGATGATGCTATCTATAATTACTACATGCTAATGAGCCTATAATTCCTTTCCAAAATCATAAGCTTTGCCATTTTGATAAAAATGCTCCTTGCTTCAGTAATTTCATCAGTAGTGTGAATCCAAAAACATTTCCTATTTCTAATATTATTTTAGCTTCATGTACTTTTCAAGATCAAAAAGTTATGATACAAATGCAAATATTAAATAAAATCTTATCTCCAAGGAAATTTATTGTCAAGTGAAAGATAATTATAGTCTATATTTTGAAAAATATTAGAAATGATTTTCATGATCATGCGTAGACATTCTTGAAATCGATCTTATCTTATTTGTATAAAACATAGTGACATATCCAAATGCAAAAGTTGTCTGGAAAAATAATGAAAATTTAACCCCCTAAAGTGCCCACCTTATGTCACAAAGAAATTATAAAGCTATTAGATGATATATTTATTAAACCTATAGATTTTTTGGAATTGGTGTCCAACATAGTACCTATTCATAATAAATTCACCATCGTAATTCACATATATATCTAATTTCATAATCTTAGCTTAGTTTATCTTAAGGATAATTTTATTTTACCATAAATTGATGCAATTATTGATACTAAAACTATATATAAGATGTTACTCCTCATGGGCATTTTCTCAGGGTATAACCAAATTCACGTAGAAATCACATGGGAGAATTTACAATGGTCATTTTAGAAGATATGTTATATCCTAGAAATTCCTATAGATGAGATACTACTAGACTAGTATAAAAAAAAATCCATAACATTCATAAGTGTAATCCTTAACAACTCCATGATGACATGATCTAATATCTTATAACTAAGGTTAATATACCTAAATCTCTTTGGTCATTCTCTATGTGGAGATAATATTTCATTGGAAAATTACCTTGATCACAAGGTGACCATGTTTTCATCATTACGACCATAAAATATTTTACCAAGTGGATATAAGTTATTCCCCTTTTTATTTTCACTCACATAAATATTTTAAAAATTATCCTCAATAATATAATATGTAATTTAAAAATTCCTCACACCACCATCTCTAAAAATGATGGGAATTTTAAAAACAAAGATAGGAAAAAAATTATATGTAAAATTCAAAATTACACACAAATTTTTGACACCTTATTAACCTCAATGCAATGGCTAATCAGAACCGAGTAGCAAAATCATTGATAAAATATTGAAAAATACTATTAGTTATTCTTGTTTTGATTGGAATATCAATATATATCTTTCACTTTGGGATTATGGTGTCAAGTATTATCATTGATGTCAAAGGTGCATCTATGAAGGTTAATGTCAAAAGATGATTAAGCCTAGTTGGTGATGTGTGATGTGATAAGGTGCATTGAGAGAGTGTTGTCATGAGAAAAAGGTAAAGAGAGAATTTGAATGAAACAAATGTATTATGGTTACATGAAGTATAGGGCATTGATGATAAAGTGCATATGAAGCCTAATTATGAGCCTAGTCATGAAATGAAGAGGTATGTACATGAAAATGAATAAAAATAGGCATGTGAAGGTTGTATGACATTGTTTGATCATTTATATTAGGTATTAAATCATTCATTAGAGTTTTATGGTGAGCCTAGAAGAGTAGGTCCTTTAGACTAAGCCTACAACTAGACCTATCTTATACCCTGCTTGGCTTAATGATGTATGAAGATAAAATTTCAAGGAAAGTATGTATGTGTGAGCATGGAAAGAGGTAAGATAATTTTTTTAGGTATTTTCACAATGTTTGAGGTCTTGGTTTGAAGGAAATTACATGAATAAATGTTTTAGGCCTTCTCAATTTTAGAAAATAAGGTCTCAAGACCCAAAAGGTAATTTCAAACATTTTTTGGCACATGTAACCTCTGCATGGGAATATGAGATGTTAAGGAGAGATGGGGAAGGGTCCTAGATAAGATATCTAAGAATTAGTTTTGGATTTAAGGTGTAGTCCTTTATGAACAATTTTTAACACCAAAACTTGTGTTAAACCTCCCTAAAACCCTAATAAGGACCTGATGTGAAAGATATTGTTACAATAAGATTAGAATGGATTAAAATGCCTAACAAAGATATTGTATCATGTAGTAAACTCTCCCAAGTACATCTAGGTGGTGGTTAGTTATATGAGATGGAAAATGCACAAATACATGCTTATTTGTTAAGAAGTTGTATTGGTCAAGAAAAGTAAATGGATGGTATAATAAGCTAGATAATTAGCTTACATTTACATGATGATTTATATGTAGGTTCTATATGAAATAAAAAATTCATCGTCTATAAATTAAACCTAACTTGGAAAAGATAGATCATACTTACACTTCTGATTAGGGATACATTAGATAATCAGGAGCATGACCAATATGAGGATCCACTAGACCTAATTAAGGGATATCTTACCACAATAATTTATTTTAATGAGGGTCCCAAATCCCCTATTCAAGAACAATCATGCAATAACCCTAAATAATCCTTATGTTTTCATACTCACTAAGCTAATAACAAGTAAAGTAAAGTCTAATCTAGTGCTCACCAAAGCTTGTGGCACAAAGTGGGGGTAATAAAAAGAAAAAGTAAACATGCATAATATATATTTACTCACATTAATATATAAAAAATACTCATACATGGAAAATAAGTATAAATGCATATCTATCTACTCTTACAAAGTAAAAATAGAGTTAGGAATACTTACCTTAAAGATGAACCCATCAAGCCTTAATCTCTCCATTGACTAAGGTGATTCACAAGAGGTTGTTGTGGTATGTAAGGATGACAAAGATAAATCATATATAGGATACACAACCTATCAATTCAGCCAAAATGCTTTTCTACAAGACAAGATCCGTATCTCCAAAGAAAGTATGAAACCTTAAGCTTGCTCCTTAAGTAGAATGGTGGATAAGTAGATGCATACTAGCTCTTAATTCTCATCTTATAGAAAGAATGGAAAAATGATCTTATACATATAGGCAAATTTAACCCTAAGCCCCTTTGAATTTTTTGGCTAATATGGTTGACCTAGTCAACCTAGTATAGTTATGGATAAAAATTCACTAGGTCATGGGCTAGGTCAACCAAGAACCAACCTAGACCCTAAATTAATTTTACCTAAAATAGTACAAGGTCAACCCAATTAACCCAGTAGAGTGAATATTCAAAAGAGGATTAAGGTTAGGAAAAAGGGGACAAAAGGTAGGAAATGATTGAGGAGTGTGAAATAGAGAAGAACAAGCTTAGGGGACTAGTTTTGAGGAGACAAGTGTGTAGATAACAAGTGGAAAAAGGGAAAACAATCCTATGAATCACCAATGGTATACCACCCCTTTCTCGGTGCACCCTTTAAGGCATGCACTTAGAGATATTGAGACTCAATAAGTTCTTATAAGATAAATATCATTAGTAAGTGATAAAATATTGAAAATATTATGTGTATACAATGCCCCACTCAAAGCTCATCACATGTCATGTGAGTGCAATGTGGGATGGTGATTTATGAATATAACATGATAACACATAATGTTGATGCTAAATAAAATGTAATAAAGATAAAATAAATAAATTAAATGATATAATTGAAAAACACATACTTTTATTTAAATTAGTGTTATAGAAAAAGAAGGAGATTGCAAGAGAAGTGAAGGCATCCAAAATGTGAAATACATTAGGTGAACCTATAGAGATTAGTGAAAAAAAATGGAATATAGGAATATAGTCATGGAAAATATTCTCTATAATGTCATGATTCCCAAACATTTTATGGTTCAAAAAATAGGTTAGTAAAATCAAAGATATGGGAAAAATTAGGAATATGATGGTAAATATTTGAAAGGTAAAGAATTGTAAAAAGCGAGTTTAAATAAGGTGAAAGGGAAGTCATTTGATTATTGTTTAACTTGTTTTGAGATAAAAATAGAGCTTCGAGAGACCAAACCAAAAATTAATAGAGCTAAGATGGCAAGGATATGACAACCGAGATGAGAAATATGCCAAATAGATGCATCAGGTCCAACACAAGTAGGTAACTAAGAATTTACTAATTTATTTTTGAATTTTTATTGAAAATTAAGTATTTTATAAAAAAAATCAAATTAGATAAATTCTTAAAATTAAATGAACCCAATAAAGTTACTAGGGGTACTAGAATCCAAAATGGGAAATGGGTTGAAAAGAATCAATGTAATATCTATCAAAGGCATTTATTACAAGTGGGGAAAGAGGTCAATAGTTAGAACTAATTGGTTGACCTAGTCAACCTAGTAGGTTGAAAACATGAAATCTACACTACCAACTTAGTATGTGTGTGTCGGCTTAGTTTTTTTTTTCATGATGATGAATTAGTACTTAACTATTGACTTATACTATGGGAGAAAAAAGTAAAGGGTTGATTTAGTTTGTTAAGTCAACTTGGTCCAAATAAAGATAATTTGGTCAACCTAGTGTTTGACTAAGTGACTAGAATAGTATGAAAATGAATGAAAGATGTTAAAAGAGTACTAAAAAGGCATAAAATACCTAAGTATTGAAATGGATAAGTAAGCTATAAATAGGTCTAATTGATCAAAAATGGATAAATTAAGGTAAATTAGGCTTAGTTTTGTTAAAATTTGAAAATAATGTATTTAATTATAAGTGACATGGAGATATAATACATATTTTGTTATTTTATGGTTGTATGGGCATCCAATATTTTGGAGATTGGTGGATGCAGCATGGCTCCTAGACCTCTCAGAATGATTGATAGTTGAGGACTGATCTAGGTTGGTTATTATAAGTCTAGAAGGGATTATGGAATGTGTCAAGTCCTGATGAGTTATAATCTAATAGTCATGTTTATGGGATCTTGGGAATGATTGACTAACACACTTATATGGGAGGATAATAGGGATACCATTTAGGTCGGTATCACTTTAGAGGAGGTCTATGAAATTCTTGGACCCCCGATAAGAGGTATGCTAGTGCTCAGAGGAGTACAAGATGGATAAGAGGAGAGGAAAACCTTAGCCATGTGGGCAATAGGCTCAGATATGATATATCCTAAGCTAAGAGATAACCTCTTTTACATGTATACATCTTATATTTTAAATATATGAAAGGTTGCTATAGGACTTGTGATAACATGGGTGTTGTGTCATAAGTCAAATGATAAGGTACCGTTATATATGATAGCCTTATGCTAGTCCATTTTGGAGTACATGGAACTATATGATTTACATTCTATCATCTAGGTCTAGATTATGAATTACATGTATGGGATGTTTTATAGAGTGAAGGAAACCATGGGGTTAATTATTTTACTAAGTTCTTAGATATATGAGAGGTTTTTGATATATCAACTAGCTGGGTTGCCCTATGTGGTCAATGATTAGTTGATTCAAGTAGAGAGGTGGAAATAGGATCAGGTAGTGTGGTCCATTCTCCACATGACAACATTGCATATGGTTAGATGAGGATACATCATATGTTATCCATATGGGTACATTGCCATAGTATCGCCAAGTTGGGAAATAGTGGCACCAACATTAGCATGAACACATTTTATAGACCACTATACCTAATGGATATAGCCACATCCAATGGTGTGCATACTAGGATAGATGGGAATCCTTCACATAATAGATTTGATAGTATTTACCACATTTTGGGATATACATGAAATAGATCTAAGGTGGAGAAAAGGATTTAGGCCATCGGTTACTAGGCTAGAGATTAGACCATAATGTGAGAGACCATGGATAGGTTAAACATGATAATTGGCTGATAAAGAGGAGATAGATGTAGATGTAGGAGTATTAGAGGTACCAAAACAAACATAATAGTATGAGGAACAAAGAACACATTTATTTCATCATCAATGGAGACATCATTAGTGGGAGAGAGTAGAGAGGGTGGTCATCCCTGATGACCCATCAGGTGGCTTAGGATAGATTTGGGAAATAGAGATACTACTCAAGCATAGCTTGAGATGGGTATGAATGGTGACACCAACATTTGAATTTGGGTTGTGACTTATATTTAGGTACTTGGAGGATTTACTAATAAAGAGATCATGCTTAGTGGTCACAAAGATGGTGAGACAGTGGTAGGTAACACTTAGATAAAGAAAAATAGATGATTTGAAATTTGTTTAAGTTATTTGAGATAGATTATAGATAGATAGATTTTGAGATGTATCAGTGATCTAATATATAGCTAGTTTGAATTTTTTATATCCTATGGAGGAGGAGACCAGATGGGGATCTCAAGTGATGGGAGTATTTCATGAGATCTTTGATGAGGCATTGATTCCATATGACCCTATGACACTGGAGGATCTTATGATAGTATCTTCCATAGGGAGTTGGTTTAGATTGTTAGGAGAGGCTATATAGTGTGTACAATCATGTAAGGAGGATACACATCCATTAGTAAGGGTGGTAGTAGGAGAGGCACATACATGGTAGGCCTTGGCCCTAGAGAGAGTTGTACATATGGATACTATGACATAACTAGTGTAGGTACAAGGCCAAGTGGCTAACCTATAGGGATAAGTGATAGGTATGAGATCTCAAACATCCTTTTTGCATCATAATATTTAGAGGGGAATATTTGAGGCATCTATGGGTAGCATGGCTAGGCCATGAGATAGATAAGATAGAGCCTAGTCATAGAGCTAGAATGATGTATTTTTGTACTTTATATGAAAAACACATGATATATATATAGATATCTCATTTTGGAATTTAGATGTTGATTTTATGTTTTTGTATGATGGTTGTGGTTGTGGATTCTTGGATATATTTATTTCTAGCACATGTATTTAGATTTGGTTGTATATGTTATAGGAAATATATGAGTTTTGGTTTCTCTTTTGGCATTATGTAGGACACATGCATGTTTAAAAAGAAATAGGCAAAAAAGATTTAGCCAAGTATATTTAATAAAAAAATAATATAATAAACACTATTTAATGTTGGGAAATGTGTAATAACAAGAAAATTAGTAAGTATAAGGTACCAAATGGTGATAAACAAGATGGCAGAATATTTGTTTTTAGAACCAAGAGAAAGATGGGCACTAAATTAAAACAAGTAAGATCACACTAAATCATGTTGGGAAGTATGAAAATAATGTAATAAAGTGGAAATCACTTGTAAGAACAAATGGTATAAAAAAAATCAATTAAGGTAATCAATCATACTAAATCACATGGGGAAGTATAAAAGAAAAACAAAAATTGGCAAAATTGGTTTAAAATTTATCACACTAATTAAAGTTGGAAAGCATGAAAAATTCAAGAAATGGTTACATTTGTACATGCAATTAGAAAATAAGAAGATACAAGTAAAATATTAATGAATTATGTGTAAAACATACTAAATCAAGATGGGAAGCATGCCAATGATGTGTAACTTCATGATCAATCAAATATTATCTTATATTTAACACATGTAACTTAGTTGTGACTTGGATTATTGGAAAATTTTGTAAGGCCAAGTCCTATCCATGGTATTGTTGCAGAATATAATTTCACCCTTGTGGGAGTGTTTTTTAGGATCTCTCACTCTTGACTACAATATTGGAGCACCCTCAGGATGTGGGTATCCTATAGTGAGGTTCAACCTCTAGAGAATGTTGAGTTCCTCTTAGTAGATCACTTAAACTACTATTTATTCTTGGAAAATGGATAGCGAGGGTATAGGGTAACTAAGAGAATAAAATGGGGTGATTCACCAAATTAAATGATACTCAATTAAGATTGAAATAAACATTGATTCAACATAAAAAAAAAAATTCTCACACAACCTCACAAACTAGCTAATTTGCACAAGTATTTCATAAATTAGTCTCACAAAACAACACATTAATCAAAAAGGAATTCTGAAATTCAGACCAAATGTCCATTAATGTTAGAAATATGTCAAGTTTAGAAATGAAATTAACTTAAAAATATTTAAAAATAGGCAAGAAAGAAGGACAATGGATATGGAAAAAAACTTCTTCACGAGGCCATCATGCACAAGATTTCTAAACACAATTTAGAGGCAAGAGATAGGTGAAAAATGATATTTATTGCTTCAAAAGGTCTTTTTTATAAATTTTGATAGATTTCTTCCTTGTCAAATGAGAATATATGCACACATGGGGGAGAAAATGGAGATATATGAGAAAATGGGAAGAGCCAAAAGAGGTAAGCAAACAAATTTCAATAAATGAGACACAACCACTTTTATGGAGTATCAACCACATTTGGTTAATTATAACTATTCCTTCCTTAATAAATTAACCTTCACTATCAAAATCCTTCAAGCCTTCTGATTGGCTTAGAAACACACTAAAAGACAAGAACTTGTTGAGGATGATGATGCCATGATCTACTAAGAAGGAAAAGTCTCGAAATACTTTTAAATTTAATTAAATTCTCCACTTGCCTCTTATAACCTCTAAAATCTCCTCCTTATACTTTTATGCCCCCCCCCTAAACTTGCACTTCTAGAAGGTTATTGGCAAAAGGTTATCTAACTTGGCATTTTTTTCTTAATTGACCATAGAGGTTATCTTTCATGTTTGATTTTTTAGGATATTTTCTATTTTAAATTAAATTTTCTCCTCCAACCTGAAATAAACTCCATGATACCTAAAAATCTCATAAACCCCATTGATGGAGGTCACAAGCTTGAGCCACCTTGAACCAACTACTTAAAAAATTTCTCTTAAGGTCATTTGGTCACTTGAAGAACAATTTTGGACCTATATAATACTTTCATACATCCATGGAATGTATATGATGAAAAAAATGAATATTTTTCCAACCTTAAATACCTATAACAATGGTTGAAACCACCATAAAACTTGCAATAATTCACAAATATGTCAAAAATTGGGTTTTTGACCCTTTAGCTCAACAAGGCACAATAGGAAATATTTTTAAGAGATCCAAGTGACATATAATTATTTTTATGGTCCCATTATGTTTCTTACATTGATTTAAACCATTAATATTTTTGAATACCTATAAAAATAGGCATTTTTGAGCCATTTTAGGCTTCTTAGGCACCCAAATAGACTAGATTATTTTGAAAAATAGGTTGGTTAGGATATGTAGTGATTCCTATATGTATTATTGGTGTTTTTAAAGTGATTATAGTCTATTTTATTGACATATGAGTCCAAAAACATAAAACTAATCAAAAAGCTCATTTGTAAGTTTAAGCAGGCTCACCTTTAAGATGATTGTTCATAAAATGAATAAACCCATTAAACTAATTATTTACATGTATATATATTAAATATAACCCTTAAATACCCATAAAATTATTGGGCTCTCATGTGAATGATATGAAAATATACACATGTAAAAATGATTGCTTGTAGGGTTTTATAAGCATTTTAGACATGCTTACACTCTTAAAAATTGTTCATAAAACTCAGGAAATTAAATAACCTCAATACATATTTAATTTTAGTAACATATGTTTACTCAAAATTTACTAGAATCACTTGGCCCAACTCCTCATGGTATGAAAGAAATGCACATCTGAAGATGAGCTAAAATTGGGTGTCTTAAGCATGAAAAGATCATATTCCTCCAAATGACCAGTTTGAAATTTTAATTTATATTATTTGATTTAAAAAAACCTCATTACATATTAAACATCTGATAAAACCTTTTAAATTATTAAAAACCAACTTTGCCTTTTGTGTGTTTGAGACTGCCTATGGGGTTTTGAGCTTGTCTACATGGTTTGTATGATGTTTGGATTGTGAAAACTCTTTAAATGTGATTAATGGTATTTAAAAACATATTAAAATTATTTTAAAATATTTATATAATCTTTTAAACCTCAAACATACCTTAAAACTTGAGAAGGTATACCTATATGAATAGTGACCATAACGAGACATGGAGGGGACTATGTCAAAACATTGGGAGCTTATACTAATAAAATGACCTTAAAAATATCATTTACAGGTATATTATATCATTATTACAAATTTTAAAAATTATAAAGTCTTTTGGATGTGTACATTCTCTTGTATACCTCTTTTACAAAAAATTATCTTGAATTCCCTGCATGCTTCCTTCATGCCAAAACTTGTCATTTTTCAAAAAATTTAATAAAACCCTAAATTTTATCACTTATATAGGATAATATAGGTTTATAAAATAATATTATAACTTTTTAATACCTATATAAGGCCTAAAATCCTTCTAGACACCCAGAACTGACAAAACTTCATTTGGTCTCCAATGGCTGCCTTTTTAACTACAAGGGGACTGTGTCAAAATAACAGGTAATTTCACTCTTAATAGGAATTTTATCATGGAATTGGATTTTTTTTTTTGGTTAATTTATACCATTCCTACCAAATTTTATACTTTTACTCAACCTTTAGATGCTCTAAAATGGCCAATTCCTCCATTGCATGCTCCAATGTTGACCGTGATTTGTCATAGGGTTGATTGTAATAAAGTAGTGAATAGATAATATTATATAAAAACATAAAATATATTTTTAATAGGTATAATGTATCATAATTATACTCTCCAAAAAATCTCATGATTAGATCCTACATATTTTGGATTGTAGGCCAATTTTGGTAAAAGCTAGTAACACATGCCTGCATGGTCAAATTTCACAAATGAGTTTTTATTCCCTTTGACTTGGTTTGAGATATAATAAGGTGAATTTTATTTTAAATTATCATGTATTTTTTAATTTAATTATCTCACTCTTAATTTATTTGACTTCAACCTCAATCCATCATGTATGACTTAGGCTCCTTAAGGAAAATCCATGGATGCTTGTGTGCTTAGTTATATAGGTGATGGTAATGGTGAGATGGGTTGATTATAAAATGTTATATTTATAATAATTAGTAATATTTAATTAATATTAAACATTTATATCATCTATAAACTTTTATTTATTAGGTGATGGTAATGGTGAGATGGGTTGATTATAAAATGTTATATTTATAATAATTAGTAATATTTAATTAATATTAAACATTTATATCATCTATAAACTTTTATTTATTACCATGAAAACCTCATCATCACTCCCTTTTGGAAATAGGACTGAGTTCCCTTAAAAGGTTGTAGGTGCAACTTTAAGGTCAACTTGACTATGTTCATTCCATTGAGATTCCCTAATTCATGATATTTAGGTAAATTTATCACCATTATTATAATTAAACCAACCTAATAGTTATGAATTCCTTAATAACTCTATCTTCAATCTCCCAAACCACTACTTGGCTATGGTGAACTTTTGTGATGTTTGAAGGTGTATTTTGAGCATGAATGTGCTATAAGTCTCTGTTAGAGCTAATCATTGATATGTATTCCTATAATGATGTGTCTTGATATTAATATGATATTATTATTACATTATAATCATTAACACCTTATTAAAGTAGTCAAAACCCTTCATACACACTCAAAGCAATGATTGGTAGCTGTAGGCTTCATTTTTGATGGTTGTAGGTGATCACTACCTCCTATTAATCCCTCCTTAAAACTTGAATGTGTCATTTCACTTTATATATAATATAAACTTGAGTGAAAATTATTGAATGATACTTGAATATCCAAATCGGCCCCTTGATATTTTATAGAGTCTTTCTTATTATAGGTGATCCTTCTTGAAAAAAACATAGGCCTGTAGGTGTACCTTTATGGGGTAAGTACCAAAAATAAATCATGGCCTTAAATATTATGTGTATGGAATTATTTGTAGCAAGTTAGTGTTTAGAAAATTATCAATGATTCCCCAATCTCATCAAGTCTTGATGTCATGCCAAGACATTATAAGGACTATATCCTTATTAGTTGTAAGTCCATTTTTAGTACAATTTGTATGGATTAGCCTGTGTGTGACCTTAATCAAGGAGCTTATAACTTTATTTGACCATTTTAATTTCTTAAATTATTTATCAAAACATGGTATGGAGACCATATGGAGAGTTATCTTGATTAATAATTCAAGGTTGTATTTTAAGTAAAATATGATTGTGTTTCCCCTTTTGATATAGGTGACCTTATTGGAATGGTGCCAAATCTTAGGATAAAACACCTATTCTTACATCCATTATGGATTTGTGGATCCTTGGAGTGTCTCTTAATTCATCAAGGCCACTTATCATTGTGATAGGTTATTTAGATGCAATCCTACAGTGACAAGTTATTTGGAAAATCAAAATCTTGTAGACATCACTGAAAGGTTCTAGTGTACAAAAGTAAAAAATAGAGGCATTTAAACACCATGTTCCTCTAGTCACCCACCAATTCCTTTTTTAAGGTACTTAACCTATGATATAATATACATGGATTTATACTGATAAAAATAGTATGTAACATTGTTATTTGGCATCAACAATAGGGCATGGGTCCTATGTTTTGGTGTTTTAAGCATATTTTCCTTAAACATAGTCTCTTCAATATTTAGCATGGTTTCTTGAATATGGTATATTATCCTATGGTATATTCTCTTTAAACCTTAATTCACATCTATTCCAACCCTCTAAATGTTCCCTAACACACTTCACATGTCTATTCCACACACAAGGCTAACACAAGTCTCTTGAGGCTTGTAGCACTTTTTATGATTTTTCCTTGTATAGAGAAAGTAAAAGTGATAAAGAGAAACAAATGTTATATAAATATACCATATATTTATTTACACCTTCTTGATAAGTTTCATGGCTAGATTCCACCCCTAAACAATTCTTCTTTCATTAGCCTCCCCTTAATTAGGCATAATTATCCCTTAAGCACACCATAGGTATAGAAAAAATAATTAAAAACCTCTAATAAACCAAAAATCTCTTTAATCACTTAGGTAACCTTGAGATACATTATATTACATTTTTTTGGTAAAATTGGAGGGTTAAAACTCTTAGAATCAACAAAACCCTAGTCTAGGGCTTCTCCTTCTCCTACACAAGCTGAGAGCATACAACATTAATTTTCTTGGAAAAGATTAAAGGTATTAAATCACCACCAACAAATATATTTTTACATTATTAAACTATTTAAATAGCTTAGACAACCCATTTCTACTCATTTCATGCTTCAAAACACTAAAACTTAGTCCTTTGTGTGTATCCACTAAATTGTGCAAGGTAGAGGGATATTATAATTTCAATGTACTTGTTTGTATGGAACCTAAAAAATATTTTTGACTTTACATAGGTATGTTAAATTGTTACACCATTTTACCAAAGCTCATGGACCCTTGTCTTGCCTATTAAAGCTTCTCTCCTGCTCTTTCTAAGACCATATTTTAGATTGGGGGTTAAAATGAGTTATATGCCTCACCTGGATGTATTTTTTGTTCTATTTTATGGTTATAAATGGGTCATACCTTACATATTTATAAAAAAATAAAAAAATCATCAATCTCTCAAATAAATAATAATAATAAGTTCTAGCTTGTTGCCCTATTTTTTCTTTGATGATGGTGTTTGAGTCGTAGGGGTGAACTACGAAAACTAATAGAGGTTTATGTATCTAACAAATTACCTCAACTATAATACAAATTTTAGGTCTTAAATATCATATAAATCACTTCTATCACCCCCTTGTCTTATGGAACTCTAGGCCTCTCTTAGCTCCATAGGCCTAGAAAACTAAAAAAAGAATTTTTGTCTTTTACAGTTATGAAAACACATGGGACATATTTTATTCACCTTTAAAAAACTACAATGATGTCCCATGATAAATTTTAGACCTTGAAACCTTGGCCTATAGTTTCATATTTTCATCATTTTTTGTCACTAGGAAAATAACTTGCCCCACTGCTAGTTGTAGCCTTCTTTGACTACTGTAGGTGAGTGTTTTGCATCTTGGAACTTGTGTCTATCATCCTAGGGACCTTATGAGGTCATAGAACCAAATAAACAAGTATTTTTTTGTGATTAAAATTCTAGTGCTGAAAAATTCTCTACATGATCTTATGAATAACCTACAGTCATCTATAGGTGACTTTTCTTGGGGAAGTTACACACCTATAGGTAGAAGTATAGGTCAAGACCTTGATCTATAAACTTATTTGATACTCTTTGAATCATACATGTGTATTATCAACTCAATAAGAAAATTTTAAAAATGGACATATGTCTTACATTTAAATTTTAGGGTGTGAAGTTCTTTTGAGTTTTAAAACTTATAGATAATACTAATAAACTTCAGTGAATAAAAGTTAAAATTAGAGGTTCTCAAACACTTCTTTATCTTATTTACACAACCTCTTAATTTTTGTAATGTTCTACCCCCATGTGATGGATACAAGATGAGTGTACTTGGGTTCACCAATAATTTTTGCAACATTATTCCATGGAATCAACAAAAGGTGCTCAAGCCTCTATTTTTGTGTTTTAGGGCAATTGCCCCTAAATACAGTCATTCAAATTTTGGGGTAACTTTTCAAGTTTTACAACCACTAATTATTCAACCCTACCTATTATTATCTATATAACACCTTATGACTTAAATAATGGTATTAAAACATGTCATTGCTCTCAATATGATATTCTGATAAATTTATGGGCCACTTGTAGTTATGCATTTATAGATTGTAAGGTAGTGGGCATAAACATGAAAAAAACTCATGATGTGTAATTATTAAAATCAATTATATACCTTTCAAGTTTCTCAAATGAATTCTTACAACTTAAATAACTTTTAAACAAGCTTCAATACTCTTATTTTAATGTCTTCAGCCTCCTGTAGGTGTTGATTTAGTTGTAGTATATCGGCAGTGAGTTTGAGATAACTAATTTATATCGTGTATGGGATTACAATTAGTCCACAACCTAATAAAAATGTGTTTAAATGAATCTATTAAATAATAATGAGTATAAAAATAATTTAAGTTCTCTATCTCAATGTAATGGCTCCTTCATAGACACCTATATATGCTCATCCAATGTATATGACTATATGTATATGAGAACTTGTCCCCACATGTTATCTATCTAATTTGGGGGCTTAGATTTCTTTTTCATGTTATGATAATGTCTTCAACCCATTTTTAACTCTTCATAACATTTATATGAAACTCTTTAGTACCTCACATACCTCACTCAACTGACTATGTATGGAAATGTAAGAAATGATTGTTTGGCCTATAAATGTCTAAATGATATATTGAGGATTGATGAGAAAGAATTTTTTTTAAGATGATATGGAATAATTTTTTTGGAGGTAAATTATCCCTCAAACGCATGTTTTTCTCTAAAATTGATCAAATGGCCATTTCATAAGGATAACAATGAAAATAGATTTTATTCCATAAGTAACTTCTTGGAAATATTTAGATGATGAAATAAATTGGAATAGGTCTTATTTGAACCTAAAACAACACCCATGAAACAATTCTTTCTAATTGAATTTTTAAGTGAAGAAATAAGGAAAAACCTGGACCTTATTTGGATGAGCAGGCCATCTAAACACCCCTAAACTATTAGTGATTGTTCATAAATATGGGGAGATGAACCAAACCAAAAATTCCAAAAAGTGGAAATATTTTAGGGTACCTATCACTTCCAAAAATATTTTATGCCATCTCTCTCTCTCTCTCTCATGATTATACCAAGTGAAAACCTAAGGCTCTCTTAGAGCTATCCCAAACTACCAAAAATGATTTTTACTTAGCATGAAGAACAAAAAGTCTATATATGAAATATAACACTTAGAATTTTTTTTTAGGCTATAAATTATATTTATTTCCTTTTTTAACCCTTTTAAAATACCTGAACCTCCATTAATGGTAGAAAACCTATTTCATGCCTAATTTACAACAAATAGGTTTTCCTTAACTCTCATATTTATTATGATAGAATATTATTTCAAGGGGATATAAGAGGATATTAGGGACACTATTAATTCTTTCATATGACACTTAAGCTCCTATGTTAAGAAAAATATCCAAAAACCTATTCTACCAAAGCTCCAAAATGCATCCTTTTCCTCCCAAACTCCTCTCCTCCAATATAAATGACTTAAAATGACCATAAACATGTATAAAATGGTAATAAAACATTATAAGAAGGTGGGATGAAGTAAAAACCAAATTTAATTCCTCAAAAAGTTACTTTTTTCAATTAAAATTTCTATTTTGAGGACCTTAAAGTCATCTAATGCACTTTTTGGGGTCTTTTGGGCATAATAGATTTTTATAGGCCTAATTTTTGGCTCATTGGAATATATGAGATTTTTTTAAAACCTCATTTATTCCCTTTAATTATTGAACACCATGGAAACTTGCTCAATCCTTCACTTGAATTTGTAGACCTATTTTTAGGCCTTTTCCTCAAAATTAGCAAATTCACCTTAAAGCTTGATTAAAGGGTTTCAAAATCTTGTAAGTGACATATGGTAGGGTCATGAGGTTTTCTCCTTCTCTCACCATTGGATCACTCATTTACTATAACTCTAGTTAGTTTCTCACATCACACTAGGACCTCCTAGATCACTGTATTGCATCATCAATTCAAGACCATAAAGGGACTAGTCATGGGGGTATTATAGAGTAAAAATTACTCTACGTTTCATTTTGATTTTCAGCTATGCACTACAAAATTTTGTCCCCACATACTTTGGTTTGAGATGACAAATTTTTGAAATAGAGCACGAGATCTAATTTCCTTTTGATTCATTTTTCTCTAAGTGTTGAAGTTAGCTGGAAGATGCCAAGTGTCATTAGCCGAGGTACCTTTTAAAAATTTTATAAGTAAAGTAGAAATTATCACGTATCTCATAGTAACTCAGTATAATATGACAAGTGTTGACATCCATGTTTCATATCAGCATCTGCATTTCAAATCTCTTTTGAGCAAAAGGTTTCAACAAGCTAAGAGTCAGGATCAAGCGGAGGGTGCCAAGTGGCAATCATAGAAGTTTTCAATTTGATTTTCTAAAAGTGACAGAAGATGCCACATATCCCAACTAAAGAGAGTGGAAGCCACCACATGTCAACCTCTAAATTTTCTTCATTTTGTTTCACCAATATAGTAAAGACTATGGTGGGTCTTAGGTTTTGTTTTTGAAGTAAGCAAAAGCTGCCATTGAAATGAGGCTTGATTGTTTCTATAATATAAATAGAGTGAAGTAGATACCAGCATGTGTCATCTTTCATAGGTTTCTCAAAAGGTGGCTAAAAGTAGCAGAGATCACCACATATCCCTAGTTAAGTAAAGTGGAGATTGCCATGTGTCCTTTGTCAAGGCAAGCAAAAATTGCCACCTATCCCTATGCCTTTTTAAAGTTGCTCTAGTGAGAAATGTTGTTGGTCTTATTTTTTGTTAAGTTATTAAAGTTTCAAAGAAGTGGATTGCAATAGGTGTCAAAGGTGGAACACTCCTAAGCAAGGACACAAAAGAACTATAAGTTACGTGAAAAGTGTCGCGTGTCTTTGGTAAGTGTTGCAGAACATGCCAAGTGTCATTCTCTAGTGTCTCCTAAGAAGGTTTTCAAGGAATTGGCCAAGTTTCCTCTTCTATTTAATATAAGGGAGCATCTTGTGATCTATTTCAACTAATGAATTGCTAAAAGATAGAGCATTTTAGAATCTAAGAAATATCTTTTGTTAGACACTTCCAGTTTGGTTGGATTTGAGTTGGGCCGTTAGATTGGGAACATACAAACAATCCAAAGTGAATCCAAGGCTATAAATAAGGGTTCAGAGATCACTAGAAAGATCATCATTAGATACTTAGAGAGAATTTTCTGAGAGAATTATTGTCAAGAGTTTTAGACTTTCTAGAGCTGTGATTAGGAATATCATTTGCCTTTGCTCTATTTTCTTAAGTTGGAAAGTTTATGTAACTATGCATGTTTATGTGCCTCTTATGTGACTAGAGAATTAATAAGAAGATTGAATCTTGTGCCTTTTTTGATATTTTTTGTGTCATTGCAAAATTATTCTAAGCTATGTTGTCAAGAGTTTTAGACTTTCTATAGTTGTGATTAGGAATACCATTTTCCTTTGTTCTATTTTCTTGAGTTGGAAAGTTTATGTAACTATGCATGTTTCTATGCCTATTATGTTACTAGAAAATAAATAAGAAGATTGAATCATGTGCCTTTTTTGATATTTTCTATGTCACTGCAAAATCAATCTAAGCTGTGAGCCTTTGTTTCTATTATTTTCATCTTTTACATTGATCATGCCTTGTTTGCTCTTAAATGTAATTGAATCTTACATATAGTTTCATTGTGCTTAGATTAAGGGTTGAATTACATTCAGGCACATCACCATAGTTAGATTTTATTTCTTTGTATTTGTGTTTCTGTTAAAATTCCTATCCCTTTTCCCAGTATATGTTCGATATAAAGAAGAGACCAGCTTCTTAAAAATCTAGAGGTTGTTTCAAGTTGTAAGCCCCACATTCTTGAAACTTCCCATTGTTGGTGTTAGAATCAAAGTGTAATTTTAACCATCAATAGTTTTTGGCACGCCCAGTGGGACACTATATTGAAGTGTCTTTCAAGATCGTATGAACCAGAGAGATATGAGGAGTCAATGTTATGGACCAATAACCAGATCTCAGTCTACTATAAATCTAGGTATTCTTTTACCACCTTTGGTAACTAGTCCAAGAAGAAGAGTCAACCAATTTATACCAATACCAAGAGCAAATATGGGAGCCCTTATAGCCCCAATAAATTATGCAAGTTGGAACACTGGTAGTCCTTTGATTCTCCTAATAACACTAGCCACTTGGGACCCTATCCTAGTTAATGCCTTGAAAGCTCTACCCAAATTTAGTGGGCAAGATTTTAAAACACCTGAAGAACATCTGCAAGATGTATCAGATGTCTGTGTTATACATGTTGTCACAAAGCAAAATGTGTCCATAAGATTATTAGTAACTTATTTTAAAGGGAAATCGCTAGAATGGTACTGGTCCTTGACCCTAAATACCATCTCTACATGGGATCATCTCAGAGATTGTTTCTTTGAAAGATTTGAAGAGAAGGGTGATAAGTCTTCTTTATTACAGTAATTGATTACCATCTAAAGGGCACCACAAGAAGCAATGACTGACTTCAATTCCATATTTCAAAAGACTTGGGAAAGAATCCCTGCTACAACTAGACCATTACCAGGTATGGCTATAGTTTTCTATCTTAAGGCTTTAAATTCAGACATATCTATTATCATTCAATCAATTGGAGGTTAGACTCTGCCAGAGGCTTATGACTATGTAGTTAGAGCTAAAAATAATTTGATAGATGCTAGAAAGTTGTCTCCAAGGCCTCCCATGCCCATGTTTCTAGATATTTCCTTTCCATTACCTCAAGAATCCCCTAAATCCATAGCCCCACTTGTGTCTATGTACACATATCCTCAACCACCTGCTAAATAAATTATCCCTACCCAGTCATCTGAGCTAGATGATATCAAGAGTATCTTAAGGACATTTTCTAATGAGCTGATTAATATAAAGAGATGGCAAAATCCTTTCCCTAGGCATCCATATCAAGGATATCAAGGAAATATATTCTCATCAAAACCAAACCAATACTAGGGTCCTCAAAGGCAAAATAACCCTCAGCCAACAAATCAATTAGTTGCAGTCCCTATACCCTCACAAAATATTCCCCTGAATTCAAATAGGGAAATTGTTCTAGGGAAAAATAATTATGTGGATAACACTAATGCCTAGTTTTTCCCTTGCAATAATGTTCATACACCTAGACATTTTCCCATGGGTAATCTAAAACAAAAGGTGGCAGAGCAAAGAAGAATGGATGGATGGTTTGTAAGTTCTAGTGACAATCAAGCCTACCATTCTTCTAGTATGCAAAATTTAGTCTTAATGGCTCAGATGCAAGGGATGTCTTTGTAACAAGAGGAAGAAATAGACCTAGAACATGATTTGTTATCATGGGTTGAATATGAAGAATTAGTTTTCTTGAATGAAGCTTCCACTTCCAAGAAACCAGTGGTGCAATCTGATTATTATACTAGATCAAAGAGAAGGATGGTGGAACAACCTGAAGTTGTAAATAGTCAAGTCATGGAGAATGCTCCATTTCAAGGACATATAAACATAGTTATCAGATAAGAAGTGCCTCAGCTGGTGTAGAATCAAGTGATTCCTACACAAATTTAATAAAAAACAAGATATCCTTATTCTCAAAGAACTCAGACTCTGGGACCAATAAATGTGGTGGATCAATTGAAGAAGACTCCAACACAAGTATTGATATGGGATATATTGGCTATTATGAAATAGAAGACACTACTACAAAAAGCTCTACAAGGCCAAGCAGTGCCCAAATGTACTTTTATCAAAGAAAGACCTGCTAAAAAAGAAAAGGTCAAAGACAGTTCATTTGCAGACAACAGCCCTAGTGAATAATGCACTAGAGGTAAGAAAATCCAAACTGGATCCCTTCTATTTAACTTTGATAGTGGGCAAGAAACTACTACATAATGCAATGATTGATTCAGGGGATAGTACTATAGTAATGCCTAAGTAGATAGCTGATGCTTTAAAAATTAAGTATGAACCACTCACTAAAGGAGTCACGCAACTAGATGGCAAAGCAGTACAAACAATAAGGAGAATTAAACAAGTCCCATTAAAATTATATAATTGTCCCAATAATTGTAAATCAAGATGTAGAAGTCATAGATACACCTCTTGTATCTGGCTTATGCTTATCTAGAGACTTTACAACCAAGATAGGAGGATATATGTCCCTTGATTGGTCTCACCTCATCCTAAGAACCAAATATGGTTCAAAGATGAAGATATTATTTGAGCCATTATATAAGGATCACATCACCAATGAACCAATTGCAAAGTTAGATGTAGCTCATGCTATGATGAATAAAGAAGAAAGGGTTTTTATTGAGGAGTTAGTTGAATGGACTAAACATGATCAAGAAGAGGAAAATGATCATTTATTAGCTATGATGCAAAGTGACCCATATGGAAATTATGACTCCATGGGTCTGGGTACTTACCTCATATTTGAGGAAGATCATAAAACCCTAAATGTTTTTAAGGGAAGAAAAGTCAAAAGATACCTCTTCTATCAATCCTCGCATCTCTCAACATGAATTCAATATTCCAAGTGAGAAGTCACAAGCCTATGCCTTAACCTCTGATGAAGAAGAGATAATTTCTGACTTTCTTCTTACTTTGCAAGATGATGTGGAAGAGCATGGACATTTCCTTGATCATGATTTGAATGATTTGTTTGAAATCATTGGGTCAGGTTATATTATTTTTCAAGGAAGCTGTGAGCCAATTATAGATGAACAAAACAACATTGAGACTCTATTACATATGCAAAATTATTTCAAACTTTTAGAATTATCCTTTCGAGAGATTGGTAATTTTGAAGTCATTAAAGAGGATAATCATGCAATAGAACCTAAGTTTGAGGTAGAAGGAGATAAGTTAGTAAATGATATATATCAAAGGGCTTCTATTGATGAGCAAATAGTCATTAATTTCTTGATAAGACATGCCAGTATCAAGAACCAAAATTTGACAAGCTTCCAAGGACAAGAAGAATTTATATATGTTGGAAGCATGTTTGACTCATACTCACTTAAATGTAGGCAAATCAATGTGGAATACATAGAGAGTAAGTCACCAAAGCTATATCCAATTCAAACACTTGTCTGGTAACATAAGTCATCTTGTCATGAAGGAGACTTTAGAAATTCTTGTTTTGATCCAGGAGGGAGATAAAGATACTTGGTTAATGTATTATAGTTAGATAGTTTTCCCTTTCTGTATTGTTTTGTTTTCCCATTTTTGTTTTCTCACTTTTATTTTAAATAAGTGTTCTTTGAACACGTAGTTGGTAGCTCAGAGAGTTTTTCAAAATCTTCAAAATTTCTCAATGCATTGAATATCTTCCAAATCTTTAGAAATCCCCAAGGTACCTTGTGCTACCACTTACATAATGTGTCTATCTCACTGTCCCATAAAGATTGAGTAAGATTTGCTAATGGTTATATGAGTTTAATGCCATTTTGAGACATGATAGTTCAATAAATACCTCTTAGCAAGAGTTAAAGCTTACAATTTCTCAAACATTCCTGTATCTATGAGAAAATATCCTGCTACTTGCATTTTTAGTGCCTAGTAAACTTGCTTTAGTGAAAGTGTTTCTATTTTGAAAAATTTCATACCATTTATCACAAAATAGATATAGAGATGGAGGGAACATAGTCTTCACAACAAGGAGCTAGGATGTATGAATCCCTTGACAAGTTTCTTGCGAGCAAGTCATATGCTTAAGCTCCCGTGTAACCATTAAAGACCTATCCATAGACTAGAATCCCTGAAGTTGGTCAAGCAAGTGACCCAGTAAAGATAAAAGATTATGTAGATGGAGTCATGGACCCAATTCTTTAAAGAGCTAGCAGTAAAACTCTTAGAGAGGAGGCACATCAAAGGTGTCTTTAGAGGGCCAGAGTGGGGAAATATGAGACATTTGTCATGAGGATATGGACTTCATAACTGGCACAATTCATTATCCCAACTGTACATCCATGCCCTGACTTGGTCAAACTATGTGCCAACTTATTCCATGCACCCTAAAACACTATACAATGGGGTCCATTCATGGTGGAAATCACACCACAAGCTATCAGGGACATGCTAGCCCTATATCACGATAAGATAGATACATTTCATACTATTGCCAAAATTCAAAGAATGTGGGCAAACATCAATACTTAGTTGAGATTCTTAAGATCTGAATTATAAATGGGTGATGATGACACTACTATGCCTACATTACCTGCAATAAGAGCCTAGTTCGCACAAGCTAGCCAAGATTCACTATCTATGATGGCTTTCATCTATAGCATGAAAGATGATATGGCAATTTATAGAGAACAAATGGTTATCCTCTTTAGGATATAGACTGTTGACAAGACTCATACGTATCAACTTGACTTTTCTAAACAAATTGCATACTCAATGGTGGAACAACTAGCCCATTTCAAATTAAAAGGAGTTTTTAGGTACTCTTCTTATTTGTTTCCCCTCATGTTGTATTAGAACTTTGACATCTTTTCCCAATATATGCATCTTGATATGTATGACCCAAGTTTTGATTTACAAAGGACCATTCCTGTGTCTGCATGGACACATATTTTCTCAAAAACTAGTGACCCATATGAATTTTGGGAACTATTTGTTACCCCTAATTTTTGTCACCTCATCCCCAAACTAGTTATGAATAGACTATTCCTAAGTGTTTCAAACCTTCTGACCAGTTGCCCAATTCCTTGTGATTTCTATTTTGGATCCCACCATACAATTACAAGAGTCCATGGTTTTTGTGGGGAACCAATGATGCTACCTAAGATTTTTACTCTTAGGTTAGCATTCTTAGAGGTCACCAAGTAGGTATCTATAGTAGATAATGAATATGGCTCTAGAAAGAGGAAGAGGAAAATGTATGACCTTCCATGGATGATAACCAGCATGGTATTAGAAGCCAGAGATGCTAAGATTTTGTTGCTTAGAGAACTAGCCTTTCTAGGTTTCCTTCTAATAGAAGACAAATGGGTATATGACCCAAATGGTTTCATAGCTTCCTAGATATAGACTAATAGGGTTGCAACTATAATTACACATAAAGGCCACCCTTTTTGGGAAAATAGGAAAATTCCTAGAGAAGATACTCCTAGATTTTATGTTAAATTAACAGATTTTCCCCTTCCACAAAATAGACCTTGGGAAACATTCTATGTTAAGCATAGGGATTTTGACTCTAAATTCAGAATGACTTCTAGCTTAAGAAGGGCATTAAAGAATAAAGATTGGGATGCTAAGAAAATTTAAGCCTATTGGAAATATAGGTAAGAAATTTGTCAGACAACTCATTCTTTTGGGAATGTAGACACAAATGAGAGATGGGAAGAAATATGGGATGAGTGCCATTTATCCCCTATATTTAGCCTTGACATAGGAAATTTGCCGACACAGGGTGTAGAGACAAAAGCCAAAGTAGGATCAACCCAAGAGTCATAGGCCTCAGGGCAAACTACAACTGAAGTAACGTATCAGTTTGGCCCCAATCTCTTAGCATCATGGAAAAGCAAAAGAGTGTGGTGCCTTCACCACCAAAATCTTCCCCATCAACATTGATTATTGAAATTCCTAGTTTTCCACAAGCATCATTGATGATAGTAGTAGATGTGGAAGGAAAAGAAACACATCCAAAAGAAGAGACACCCAAGAAGTGAAATAAGGTGTAGTTTTAGTTTGTTTCAAAAGAGGAGGTAGACCCCCCACAACACCAGTTATAGATTATTGTAATTATTCCTTAGGTAAGTATTAATCCTCCTTCTCCTTCTCAATATATTTCTTCTCTTGTTGGCATAATGATTCCATCTAGCTAGAGGCATCCCCTGCCACCTTTGCCATTCCCATTTCTCACTTTGACCCATCTATCCCTACTCAAGCTTTAACATTACCTCACTTTTCCCCTTCTATTCCCATGAAACTTTCCCCTCAGAATGCCCATAGCCAACAATTGGCTATTCAATATGGTTTGCTAGAGGGACATCCTTTTGTAGGTGGGCACATTGCCTCTCCTTCTACGTTCTAGACCCAAGTAGATGCTACTAGGAAGGCAAGGGAAGCCTAAAGAGAGAAAAATAAGATCAAGGAAAATAAATCCTTGGCTACACCACATCTATGGTCATAATTTGACCCGATTCAGTAACAACTGATGGTGACTCATTTTTCACCAAAAGTAATCAAGCCAACTAAGCAGATGTAGCTAGAAGACTACACAATGAATGAAGTGGCCATAGATATGTCCCTGTGCAAGCCACAAGACAAAATTGAGCTACTAACTGAATCCACTTTTGTAGTTGCTGAAGACTACTTGAAGAAATCAAGGAGGCTACAGAAGAATAGAGGCTGATTTAGCCAAGGAAAAGGCAAATTGTAATAGTTTGACCACAGAAATCAATAAAAAAGATAATGAAATAGAGAATCTAAATAAATAGTTGCAAGATACTATTTCTCTTCAGACTCAAAGGGAAATCTAGGCCCATAATTATTCCTTAAAATTAGGGCTAATGTAGGTAAAAGATGTAGTGACGACCCTAAGGTGGGAAAAAGTAGCATTGCAATAAAAATGCAAAGAACACCTACTACAAGTTACCCAATTACAACAAAATATGCTAAGTGAATAGAATAATGTTGTGGCTATACAAGCCCAATTTCAAGCAGAGTAATAAAGAGTAGAACAATTGACACTGGAGCTAGCCAATAGGCCAAAGAATGTTAGAGTGTTGAGTTTGGTGAAGGAGCTATATGAATCCATGTGGAAAAGAATCTCTTCAAAGATTAGTCAGCTCAAGCCTTCTCTCACCTTCTTACTAAATGCACAGAAATTGTGTGAAAAGGTGGAGAATTTAGTTGCAAACACTCTGGCTACACTTTTTGGGAGAGTATTGGACTCTAAAATGTTGTTTCAAAAGCTTTATGATGCAACAGATGGAGCATTGTCAGCAACAAGAATTAAGAACATAATGGTCACTACTAAGCAAGTGAATGAGGTTCTCAATTATAATTCTATAGCCATCAATTTTAGAGAGCTCCTAGATGTCATGAAAGAAGGAATCAGTGAAATGAAATAGCACATTGAAGATCTAGTGCAATTAGGTTTTCCTTCTCCATTTCTTGATGATAACACAGTGCTAATGGTTGATGAAATTAAACCTTTGTTGTTGGCCAAACAAAATTATCAGAATTTTTTTCAAGATTTAAGGGATGATTCATTAGTCCCTGAAGTAGAAACTATTTTGATTCCTATTTCCCAACTCAAATTCAAATTGAAGGCTACGGTTTAGATCTTGAAAAAAATTTCACATAAGGATATTATTAACCTTGATTTAGCCTTTAATGAATTGTATAATAAATAGGGGTTATTTAACGATGAGTGGTTTGCCTACCAAACATCATTGTTGAAGCTATAATTTTGATAATTTTGATCTAGCGGGAGTTGTGGTTTCTTTTTGAGTAGGCTCAAAAGTCCTTGGGGTCACCAATAACTATAGAGTAAAAAATAATCTACGTTTCATTCTGATTTTCAGCTATGCACTACAAAATTTTGTCCTCACATACTTTGGTTTGAGATAGTGAAGTTTTGAAATAGAACATGGGCTCTAATTTCATTTTGATTCATTTTTCTCTACGTGTTGAAGTCAGCTGGAAGATGCCAAGTGTCATCAGCTGAGGCACCTTTTACAAATTTTATAAGTAAAGTGGAGATTGCCACATATCTCACAGTAACTCAGCAAAATGTGACAAGTGTCAACATCCACATTTCATATTAGCATCCACATTTCAAATCTCTTTTGAGTGGAAGGTTTCAACAAACTAAGAGTTAGGATCAGGTGGAGGGCACCAAGTGGCAATCATGGAAGTTTTAAATTTTCTTTTTTAAAAGTGATGAAAGATGCCACATATCCCAGCTAAAAAGAGCAGAAGCCACCACATGTTAACCTATAAATTCTCTTCATTTTGTTTCACCAATATAGTAAAGACTGTGGTGGGTCTCAAGTTTTGTTTTTAAAGCAAGCAAAAGCCGCCAAGTATTGATGTCTGTGTAAATATGAAATGAGGCCTGATTGTTTCTATAATATAAACAAAGTGATGTGGATACCATCATGTGTCATCTTCTGTAGGTTTCTCAAAAGGTGGCTAAAAGTAGTAGAGATCACCACATATCCCTAGTTAAGTAAAGCAGAGATGGCCATGTGTCCTTTTTCAAGGCAAGCATAAATCACCACCTATCCCTATGCCCTTTTAAAGTTGCTCAAGTGAGAAATTTTGTTGGTCTTATTTTTTGTTAAGTTTTTAAATTTTTGAAGAAGCAAATTATGATAGGTGTCAAAGGCAAAACACTCCTAAGCAAGGACACAAAATAAGTATAAGTTATGTAGAAAGTGTCACGTGTCTTCGGTAAGTGTTGTGGAACATGCCAAGTGTCATTCTCTAGTGTATCCTAAGTAATAAGAAGGTTTTCAAGGAATTGGCCAAGTTTCCTCTTCTATTTAATAGAAGGGAGTGTCCTGCGATCTATTTCAACCAATGAAATGTTGAAAGATAGAGCATTTTAGAATCTAAAAAATATCTTTTGTTAGACACTTTTGATTTGGTTAGATTTCAGTTCAACTATTATATTGGGAACATACAGACAATTTGGAGTGAATCCAAGGCTATAAATAAGGGTGTAGAGATCACCAGAAAGATCATCATCAGATACTTAGAGAGAATTTTTTGAGAGAATTATTATCAAGAGTTTAGGACTTTTTAGAGCTGTGATTAGGAATATCATTTGCCTTTGTTCTATTTTCTTAAGTTGGAAAGTTTATGTAGTTGTGCATGTTTTTGTGCCTCTTATGTGACTAGAGAATTAATAAGAAGATTGAATCCTATGCCTTTGTTGATATTTTTGTGTCATTTCAAAAGTAGTCTAAGCTGTGTTGTCAAGAGTTTTAGACTTTCTATAGATGTGATTAGGAATATCATTTGCCTTTATTCTATTTTCTTGAGTTGGAAAGTTTATGTAATTGTGCATGTTTTTGTGCCTCTTATGTGACTATAAAATAAATAAGAAGATTGAATCATGTGCCTTTGTTGATATGTTTTGTGTCACTTCAAAAGCAGTCTAAGCTGTGAGCCTTTATTTTTATTGTTTTCATCTTTTACATTGATCATAACTTGTTTGCTCTTAAATGTAATTGAATCTTACATATAGTTTCACTGTGCTCAGATTAAGGGTTGAATTACATTTAGGCACATCACCATAGTTATATTTTCTTTCTTTGCATTTGTGTTTTTGTTAAAATTCCTATCCCTTTTACTAGTATATGCTCGATATAAAGAAGATACCAGCTTCTTAAAAATTTGGAGGTTATTTCAAGTTGCAAGTCCCACATTCTTGAAACTTCCCATTGTTGGTGTTAGAATCAAAGTGCAATTTTAACCATCAACAGGTATAAGGTTACTAAAAGGCTCAAGAGAGTGGCGTAATACATATAATAAAAGTTTTGTATGTAGGATAATTTTGATCTATATGTCTTACACTACAACTCACAAAGGGAACACCAATGAGGTGGAATAATTGTGAAAATTTGGTAAAAGGGGATGTTGGTAATAGGAATGTGAAGTTTTGGTAATTTTTTAGGAAGGCTAGGTCTTATCAATGGTATTATAATGAAACTCAAAAATGAAATCCATAAGGGTGTGATCAGTGAACAAAATAATATTTCTCAAGAGGAAATAAGAGGAATGTAGGGAGTGAAAGAAGGAATGTAAAAAACATAACTTAAGCATTTTATGAGAATACCTTAGGAGATAGGAGGCATACTAAAGATATGAGAAGATACTAAGTGACTAGTGACCATCAATGTACAAAGGAAACCTATTCTCTATAGACACAAAACTATTTAGTAAAATAAACATGCTACTAAGATCAACTCATGAAGGTATATTGGTACACGAAAATTAAAATAGACCTACCTTCCCATGATGTGTTCCCCATTACTCAAGACTCCTTATAGAGCTATCAGTCTATTATGAAGATTGGGTACTTGCATGAGAAAGTAGGTAGCGCTAAAAGTTTTTTTATTCTCCTTTTCTCATCTGCTAAATTACCACATCCAATGGACCTAGTCTCTATCATGAGGCCAAATATGGAGTTTGAGCTTCAACTAGAATAAGGAGATGTGCTTTGAATCATGTCTTTTAGTGTGATTTAACTTCTAAGAATTTTTAATGTTGCCTTTTTTGATCATTACCTTTTATTAAATGATTCATATTTTCTATAGTTTTTATGGATTTTAATATTCCTCCTCCATACAGATTTGGAACAATCAATCATGAGATATAGAGTGATACACATAAATGAGATTTAGGATTTGGCTAAGGGAAGCTAAGTGGCCAAATACTAGACTTAATAGAATACATAGGTAATAATGAACTATCATGTTATCTCAAGTCTCAACCATGTATATGCTTGGTTTGTGAAAGGGAAAGAAAGAGGATAAAGTAAATCCATAATGGACCAAAAAATAGGATATTATAATGAAATGAATTATTTACTAACTAATAACTTGGTATAGAATGAATTACTAAAGGGAAAAATGTTTATATAAACAAGTCATAATAATAATTATCTATGTATATATAGATAAGACATAAAACAATCATGAAAGGAGAACAAGGAAGTTTTAGTAAAAAAACTTAAGAAGAAAAAGAAAACAATTATAAAAAATACATCCATAAGCAAATAGAAATGACATTATAAACAATATAAATTTTTAAATTAAAGACACCATGTAAGATATTTAAGAATTTGACACAATTCCAAATAATATGACAAAATAGATAAAGATAACATTGGATCACATGTCTAATCCAAATGAAAATGCAAGAACAACATATATATGATCATAAGTACTAATAGATTTTCCCACACACATTATCCAAAACATCTTATAAGTCTTTATGAAGTCAAGTGTGAACTTAAGTTAATGTTTCATCTATCTTTAGTGAAAAATGGGTAAATACTTCACATCTAATCTCCTCAACATAAAAAGTAGGTATTCTTGATGGATCATGTTGAGTAAGGATATCAGGAAAGGGATACTCAAGAGAATCCATGGGAGTGGTTTCATATAGGAGATGAAGGTATCATCGATGGGGAAGGATCCAAAAGTGAGGGATTAATGGGTGGATAAGGATCCACAAGTGAGGGACTCATGGGTGGAGAAGGATCCATAGATGAGGGAAGGTTCATGGGTAAAAGATTCATGAGTGGAGGAACATGAGGTGAAGAAGGGACCATAGGAGGAGATGAAACTATATGATGTGAAACCATGGGGGAAGAAAGGGAATCCTTCTTGTGGGAATTACCTATGGGAGGAATGGTAGAAGGTGTGGTAATAGTTAAAACATGATCTTTAAGATGATGTTGAAGGATACGACAATGATTAGTGTGATGAGTACCACATTTGTGTAACAAATAATATACCTCTCTATATTTAAGAATATAATTATGAAGTACCTTTTAGGGAGGTATATACTTATCTAAGGACTAAGGGGAAGGAGGTAAAGTGTCAATATATTATCACAACTTGTGATAATGCATGGATGAATGGTTATCTATGCCATATAAGTAACACAAATGATTATAAGTAGTATTTGTAGAGACACTCACAAGAGGAGGTGTAATATAAGTAGGATCTTGGGAATGTTTATTGGCACATTTTTTAGGTATTAGATCCATTTGTGGGTAAGAAACCAAACCATTACCAAGAGAAAGTGGTGGTGGTAAAGAGACTAGACTAGGCTCGATGGAAGGAGTGATGGGATCAAAAGTAGGAATAGACTCAGCTAAAGTGGGTATATGAATGAGATATGAAGAAGGATATAATAAGGGAGGTATAGGTTCTATATAGGTTTGAATGAGAGTTATATGCATCTTATGGATAAGTAGGCTATAGGGATCATGGTACATATCAAAGTAATAGGGCCTAATCATAGAAAAATCCATAAAAATAATATATGAGGTTATTTAGAAATTGGATGTGTCCATACCATATCTACCCTATGTTAAAGAGTAAAAATAATAAAATTAGGAACTATATATGATGAAATATGGGAAGATATACTAAAATATTGAAGCAAAGAGTAATGATAAGGGATAATCCTAGCATCATGAGCCTGAACAAGAACTCTTAAAAATAGATCTTCTACGGTATAACCATCATTATAATTAGGTGTATGAAGATCAATGGTCTAGTTAGGTATGGCATTATCATTTTATGAGGTATGATGAGTGTAATTATAAGTCCCAGTTAAGGCAATGGGGATGTTATCATAAGGTGGTTTGTGAGAATGAGGATGTAAAGAAGTGGGAATCTAAGAGATGAGGTGAGGTGAGACATCAAAAGTCTTAATCTTGATATTGATATCATTAGGTTCATTATCATTAAAGTCTAAGAGGTTATGGATAATATTCCTAATGAGTTTTGGATGCATATTTTATCCTTGATTAATATTTATAGGAAATTTAAATCATTAATACTCAAAAAATAAAACACTTGACAAGGGTTCAAGGGTAGGAATCTTGAATACACACATATCTTGAAATTGTTCAAAATTCCAAGGATTGGTGTTACCATAAATCCTATAGATGGCTTCATTGTGAGGGAATTTAATGGATTGACAAGTATAAGAAGTAGTTTCTCTTATATAATGAGTCCATGGCCTACCAAACAAGATGTTGTAAGATAGATTAAAGTTAAATATCATCACCTTCACATTAAAGATGATAGGTGGGATAAGAATGGGAAGCCACACATAACCTAAAGGATGCATTTTATTTTGATCATAGCCTTGAAATGTATGTGTGTGTATTTGACATTGCATTTAAAATATCTAAGGGTTTTTTATAAAATCAAAATAGGTAATAAAAGTTCCAAAACCTTCATTAATCAAGGCATGCTTGACTTGGATATCACCAATTTGGACAGTAATGAATAGAGGAGGATCATATTCACAATCCAAATCTCATCAAGGATCATAGAAATGATGGGAAATTTGAGGAGAAGATAAGTTCCATTATTTCATCAACATGGGATGGACATCTCTTCACATTATTGTAGTATGCTATCTTCAAATCCATATAATATTCTTTTGCATCCTACTAGGGGAGGATGAGGGATGTTCATTTCAAATAAAAGATACATAAGATGGGTTTGATGACATGGAGAGATTATCATAAGCTTAATATATGGGATTTGGAATGGGAGATTAATGAGTTATATGATAGGATCCTACTCATCATAACCCATAAGAATATTGTTAGAAATAGGTGCATAGTGTTGAAAGAGATCCTTAGAACGAGGAGATTAAGTATATTGAAATTTATGTTGATAAGTGGTAGAAGGTTTAGAATAAGGTAGTAAATTATGCTGAGAAGATGAGGTAGTTGCTTTTAGTTAGTTTTGAGAAGTGATAGAATAAGTGTCGATAGAAGCTTGAGTTTTAATGGTGTTAGGTAAATAAGGTGGAGGGATAGTAGAAATAATATGAGAATTTTTATCTAAGGGAAGATTTAAAATTGGGTCATCAAAATTTATAAGGTCATCTTGCCCCAAATCATTTAAGTGAGTTGGAGAAGAATATTAGATAACATGAAATATGTAAGACAATGGAGGTTTGTAGATGGATTGAGCATCAATGAAAGAAAACACCCTTCACATATTAGTCATATTAATTACATTCTCTTCTAGATTTGGGTCAATAAGACTATCTAAATTATTGGTGGAAGGGGTGGGATTATCTTGGTTATCTTGGTGATTTAGAATAGGATCTTTATAGATGGATAAATGAGCATTAGCTTTATTTAAATTTTGAGATTTAGTATTAGTTTCATGGGATTTGAAAGCAATGGAATAGGCTTGTTGGTGTTTTTTAATGATAGAATCATGGTCAAAACTGGGACCAAAAATAAAATCCATAGCCAAATTATGAAGATTCCTATAGGTATCATGAGAATTACCCCAACTAGCATGAAATCAACAAAATTTATTGGGATCATATCAAGATTTCATAGTACAAGTGCTATCAAGTTCTCTTGGAAGATGCCTAGGTAGATATTTTAGTAATTCAACTAAGGATAAGGTTTTGTGAACATTGATGTTATTAGGTGAAGATAAATGAGGATTGGAGAATTATTGAGAAGGGGGAGTGGGTTATAAAGATCGGTTAGGAACAATAACTTCAATAGTGTGAATAGTGTCATAAGATTCCATGACACCATCATTAGTAGAACAATAATTATTACTCTTGAGTAATATATGAGTACCCATAGAAGGTTTGGATGGCTTGAATTGACACGAAATGGAATCTTGACATTTAGCTTGGTCAATAGCCTCCTCTAAAGTATGTGAAGAGAGAGTCTAAACTTGATATTGAAACATGGGAAAGAGAGCATTAGTAAAGAGATAAAAAAGGTTATTATTGGCCATTTGATAAACAATGTTTTCCACCTTTTAATGAAATCTTGAGATATTTCAATTTAAATTTTTTTAAAATTGATAAAATGGGCCAAGGTATTCTCAAGAAGATCACTAGTTTGGAACTCTTGGACTAGAGCATTTAATAAATCTTCCAAACTAGTAATGGAATGACTTTTAAGTTGGTTGTACCAATATAAAGCATCACCTATGAGAGTTTTGTCTAGTATCTTGGTAGTGGCAAAGGTATTTAATTTCACCCATTCGTTATATAGATTTCCAAATGTTTTTAGATGAATAGTATGATCAACTAACCCATTATAAGAAATAAGAGGGGTGATACCTCCTATGTTGATATTAGTAATTTGAGATGTAAGAGGTTCATTTTGAATATGCTTGATTATCTTGTTGATAAAATGAGGTTGAGGGATAAGATCACCATAGAAATCTTGAAGAGGAGGTGGGGGGGCATTTTAATTATGATTGCCCCATGACATATGTTGAGGGTGGATTTGAAGATGGATAAGGTGTTTTTTCATTCACATCATTTGATTTGTAATATGAGCTTGAAATTTATTCATTTGATTAGGTATTTTTAATAAAATTTGGTGGGTTTGAGTTGCATTATTGGTATTATTTGAAGCATTAGAATTGGAAGTAGTGGCTTAGGTACCACTATGGGTGTTAGTAGGAGATAAAGAAGAGAAGTTAGAATGTGAGGCACTAGTGTAAATTTTTTCTTATATATCAAAATATGGACTAGTGAAGTGATGAGAATAAGGAGTACCAGAGGCATGGTTACCATGGTTATTAAATAATGCACTAGTGTAATAATTGACAAGAGTGGGTCTTTGAATAGGCCCACTAGATGTATAACCTACCATGTTAGTAGAAATATTAGGCATGGAGGTAGAGGAAGTCAAATAATAATAAGTCATGGTATGAGATGGGGTCAAAATATAGGGAAAAGGCTGAGAATCAAAGAAACTAGTATCCCCAAATCCATGTCAGAATGTGGGAAAAGGTGAATTAGGATATTCAACTTGACCACTAATCATGAGATGGTAAATATTAGAAGGATCCTTTCCTTGATGTTGAGGAAATTTAGAGATAAAGAAGATCATTTTAGGGGTATACTCTAATTCAAGTTGATATTCAATTGAAAAGAAAGAATTACAAAGTAAAGAGGAATGAGGAGGGGTCCCATAGTTCATTGTGTGAGTGGATATATGAAAATTACTCTCTTCTAGGATAGGATCCCTAATCTTCTTATGGGAGACTATATGAGGGTTGGTAAAACTCATCATATCCATTAAATTCAATTTAGTCTTGTCTTCAAGTAGGAAGTTCATGATGAAAGAGAAGGGATAAATAAGGAAAAGGTGATGTAAAAGTAAGGAAATAGGAAGAGGTAGATAATAGTAAAAAGTTAACTAGGTCGACCTAGCACTAAAAAAAAGGTCTAAAATTTGAGAAAATAGGAATATAGAGTCAATAGGGTTGACCTAGTTCTGTATCTTGGGAAACAAATAGGTAAATAAATATATAGAGTCGATAGTTTTGACCTAGTTTAGTATCCTAGGAAGAAGAAAAGATTATTGTGCCTATAGGGTCAACCTAGTACTGTAGACAAGGAAAACAAGCAATCTATAAGAGATTATGTCAAGTAGAATGACTATGCACTAAAACAAAAAAAATTATTGTAAGTAATTTTGAAAGCAAGAAATGAAAGGAAAACACACAATCAATTGGGTTAATGAGGATGATCCAATTGAGGCACACATCATGAAACATTTCACCAACATTAGCTAATATAAGTTTTTACAATAAAACATACAATTGAGCAAAGAGAAAGTAATCAACTTGGAATGTAAATGTTAACTAGGTGGTCATCTTGAATGTTATTATATTATAAAGTGTTAATTTAAAGTGTGATAGGAAGTTGGTTGTAAGTAAAGAATTATAAATAAATATATATGGATGGTTTTAGGATATTTAGGCTGAAAGGGATATATGTTGGAAATGGTATTAGCTTAGTATTGGGGCCTACCCCATCAATTCACACACTAATAATAAGGGTGTCATCTGATTTGAAAATATATACCATTAACTACATGTTTATACTTGGCCATAAAACCAAGTTGGCTTCCTCCTTGGTGATGAATCCAAGTAGGTAGGCCTTGGGTAGATAATTGTTTAAATGCATTTTAAGAGTATGGGATTTGTTATTATTTGTAATAAAATAGAAAAATAGTACAACTAAATGGTATATTTAAAAACCATTTAATTAGACTATGTGATCTATTATAAGAATGAAAGAAACTAAAAGTGAAAGTGTTAGCTAATTACTAGCATATAAGTGTTAATTCCAACTTTGAAACATAATAAAATGCTAGTTTAGATGATATTATATGTAGAGATTATAGAAAAAACTTGAAAATATCACTAATGTACTATTGAAACAATGGTTTGTTAAAGAACTACATCGACAATGTCGACCTAGTCTTCTAGATTGAAGATAGAATACAAAACTAGGTCGACATAGTGGACCTAATTTACTATATAGGGGTAGTTTTAAAGATTAAAAACTATGAAAAATAGAATTATAATGATAAAAAAAATGAAAGAGAAAGAGAGAAAGTAACCTTGGTAGGTTGGAGGATGTAGAGGAAAGTGAGATTCTTATTAAATCACCTTGATGTTTACTTACAAATTTTGCCAATTGTGTCGAATGGGTCAACCTAGTTCTAAAGTTACCTATTTTTTGAAACCTATAAAGAATAATATGATAAAAATTTTGACTTATTATGTTTCATAGAAGTTTAGAATTGTCTTGTGTTGATAGGGTTGACTTAGTAGCCTATGTGGAAGTTTAAAAGTGTACAGTGTCAATAGAGTCAACCTAGTAGCATATACCTAATAAAAAAACCTACATAAATAGAATAGAGTCATATTGATGTGACTGTGTGTTAGCCCTATATAAATAAGTTAGAACTATACCTACACTATCAACCTAGTATCAAAATATAGAAAAATAATAAATAAAATGATAAAATAATGAAAAACATGAATTAAAACCTACAAGGGATAAATTCACATCAGGTTCACTAGAATGTATGCAATCAGAAATACATCATATCTATAAATCAATCCTAACTCAAAGAAGATATATCATACTTACACTTTTGATTAGGGATACATTAGATAATTGGGAACATGACTAATATGGGGATTTACTAAACCCAATTAGGGGATATATTTCCATAATAAATGACTCTAAGGAGGGTCCCAAAGTATCTAGTCAACCACAATCACATAATAACCCTAAGTAAGCCCTATGTTTTCATACTCAGTAAACTAATAACAATTAAAGTCTAATCTAGTGTTCACCAAAGCTTATGGCACAAAGTGGGGGAAATTAAAAAAAAAGTAAAAATGCATAAGAGACATATACTCATGTCAATGCATATAGAATCCTAATGCATGGAATAGATGTATAGATTCATATCTATCTACTCTTACAAAGGAGGAACAAATTTAGGAATTTTTACCTTGAAGATGAACCCACTGAGCCTCAATCTCTCCCTTGGCAAAGGTGTTTTGTAAGAGTTTGTTGTGGTATGTAAGGATGGCATAGACAAATCATCTCTAGGGTACATAACCTATCAGTAGATCCAAAATACTTCTCCATAATACAAGATTCATATCTCCAAATAAAGTATTAAACACTAAGCTTGATCCTCAAGTAGAGTGGTGGATAAACATATGCATAATAGCTCTTACTTCTTCTCTTCTCTAAATAATGGCAAAATGATCTCATATATATAGGTATATTTAAACCTAAGACCTTATAAAAGTTTTAACTGATAAGGTTGACCTATTCAACCTAATACAATTATGAACAAAAATTGACTAGGTCAGCCAATAACCAACCTAGACCCTAAATGAATTTCACCCAAAATAGTACAGGGTCGACATAGTTGATGTAGTCAAATACATATTCAAAAGGGGATTAATGTTAGGAAAAGGGGGAAAATATATAAGAAATTAATAAAGAATATTAAATAGAGAATAAAAATCTTATGGGAATGGTTTTCAAGATACAAGTGTGTAGATAAAAAGTGTCAAAAGGGACAACAATCATGTAAATAACCAATGGTCTACCCACCCCTTTCCTGATGCACCCCTTAAGGAATGTACTTGGAGAGATTAAGACTCAATGGGTTCCTAAAATATAAATATGATGAATAAGTGAAAAAAATTTGAGAATATTATGTGTATATAATCTATATCCTTCAAGTGTTCTAATTTGATCATCCAAGTTAGCGAGTCATAGTTGGACCTAATGATGCAAATAGTGTAAAATCTAGGTATAAATGAAGAGATACATATTAGGGTCTATACATGATATATTTATAAAAAAAAACTATTAATGATTTATTTATGTATTTTAAGTCATGATCATGCTTTGAGAAGCTATGGAGGTCATTGTATGTAGTTAAAAAGTTTCTCACAAAATGGTGTATCTAGTTCAGATAAGATTGTGTGATATAAGGTCAATAAATTATTATACAAGACCAATATTTTAAATTAGACCATATGAATTTTATATCTTATTATATTTTTGAGATCTCATAGAACCATTAACATGCATTGAGATTCATAACAAGTGTCTACATAGGTGCTAGATATCTAATTCACCATGACTGGTTTTTGAGGTAAATTGGCAATTTTGAGTAAGCAAGTTACAGATATGTTCTTGATCCTTTATCTCCTAAGTGAAAGTGTTCCAATAATTTTGTGATTACTCTAAGGTCATGGAAAATCTATATAATACTTTAATTTTTTATATCTTAGCAGCTTAAGGGTGTTTAAGCTTCATTTTTGCATGACAGAATTTTGAGGTACACTAACCTAATAAGGTAGTTTATCCTAAAAAAGTTTTCATGTTATGAAAAAAGGATACATGTCTAATAAATCATGGATGAGGTTAGTTGAGTTTGTTTTATAAGTTATTTAATGGGTTTTCATCAATAGATAAGGCCATCTGGGTTGAAGAAGATCAAGTTTTGGTGCTAAAAGGATAGGCCTAATGTAATTAGGTCTCCATGAGACCGAAAAGAGAAATGAGGCCTAATTGAGTTGTTGAAGACCAAAAATGGGTTTAAATTACATTTTAATAATTATCATAAGATGTTATAAGACATATTTTATGGATGAACTAAGAGTCTTAAGTTTTATGGGCAACCAAGTTGTGTGTGACCATGAAACTTGTATATATACAAGGCAGTTTAGGCTTATTTGATATATGAAACATAAGTGAATAAAATATTGAATGTTTGAGTAGAATGAGGTATTAAAATGAGACCATAATAGTATATTATAGGGATGGTGATAAAAATTTCATAAGGTAGATGAGTCGTTGTTGAGTCACTTAGGGAGTTAGTACTTCCTTGCAAGTAGGTGCTTGCTAAAGCCTAACCAAGTGGGTGCTTGACTTCATTGGGGTTGTTTCTCCAAGTTGAGTTAGTGCTAAAAAAATTTGGTATTTCATTTTATAGTATTTTATTCCATTTTCATATATCATAGTGGGGTTTATTCCCCTTGAGGGTTTCCCACTCGTATATGTGTTATCTTGTCTCATGCTCATCTGAATGGTTCTTTATGTTTTGCTATGCTAGATCAATGTGTTGTTTTCATAGTTCATGAATGATAGAGTATAATTGAATTAATTTTTTTTAAAAAATGATTCACCCTCCCCCTCTTAGTGATTATACTTCTAATAATTAGTATCATATCTTTATCAATTGAAGTAGGAATAATAGCTTGAAGCATATCATAGAATCACAAGCATGTCTAGTTAACAAGTGCAAGGAAGTTTCTCAACAAATAAGTGTATTCTCTGTAGTATAACTAAATATTAATTTTGGAGCATCAAAATTAATACCTATCTAATGTCTTTGGGCTATGACATATGGTAATTTATTGTTGATGTATTCACTCCACCTTCTACACCACCAACTAACATAATAGGGAAGAAGGCAAGTGAGAACAACTCTAAGGAAATGAATGCCATCCTATGTGGTTTTTTAGAGGAAGAATTTTTAAAGGTCATGCATTTTTATATATCCAAATTTATTTATGAAAATTTATAAATTGTCTATGAGGAGACACCAAATTCAAGTTGGTAAAGTTATAGAATTACTGAAGGTGGTTTTAAATTTTGAGAATGGAGGATGAAAACATTGCATCTTATATGTTAAGATTGGATTAAGTGGTAAATGTATTCAAAGGTTTACGAGAGAATTTTAAATAATAAATATTAGTATAAAAGGTAGTAAGATCCCTAACATCTAAGTTTTATTAAAATGTGTATGTTGTGGACGAGATCAAAGATATTAACATACTATATATGGATGAGCTTCATCACATCTTGACTACATATTAAATGAGAACAAGTGATGGAAGACCTTCCAAGAAGGAAACTAAATTCAAAGTTGAGAAAAAGTCACAAGGTAAAAGGGTCAAGGATGAAATTGATACATGCATTGATGATGACAATATAGAAGCCATGTTTGTTAGAAAATAAAGGAAATGATAAATTGAGTATAAGGACAAGTTACCATTCAAGTTATTTAACTATGGTAAGATTGGTCATTTTTCATCTAAATGTTCTCACAAGGATAATAATGATCATGATGGATATCATTATGAACATCATGGTGATGATAAGAATTTATATATTTCTAAAAAGAAAAAAAAATATTTTTAGGAAATATGAAGGCAAAAAAGGGTCATTCAAGAATAAGAGAAGTTTATATATTAAAAAAGGTAGTATATCATCTGATGTAAGTGACACAAATATAATTGATAGTGATTATGATAGTAATGATCATGATAGTAATGAAACCTTATTTATGGTTATACAAATATAAAATGAGGGTTGTTCAAAATGGAAAAGTCTTATGGATGAGATGAAGAATTAAATGAAGAAGATGCTGAAGTGAACCCTAAGGCAAAATTGGTGAGTGCTCTAAAGGATTTGAAGTTTACAAAGATAAATAATAAGAAACTAAGATCATTGGTTAAGTGTTATGAGGAATAAATCAATCACTTTGAATAGAAACTAAGTAATAACACCAAAGAACATGAGGAGATCATCAAATAGTTGGAAACTCAGATTGATATTATCAATACAAGTCTTAAGACCAAAGGGGAATAATGCATCAAGATTAAAATATAAATGGAGTCCTTAAAGGTAGAATTGGATCAATCAACAATCAAATTGAAGACACATCATAAATTTAAAAATAACACTGAAGTCCTTGGTGATATTTTATATATTTATAGGTCTTCACATGACAAGATAGGTCTTGGATTCAAATATGATCAAAAGGAAAATAAAGAGAGTCAAACCTCAAGGGAAAAAGGACTATCAATAAGTAATGGTACTGATAGAGTAAATATCTATGAAGAAACTCTTAAATATAAGACTAAAATTGGTTATCAACAAGTCAAGAATAATGTGACTCCTTCAAGAGACAACAAAGGTAGAGATGTATCATTCAACATTAGACAAACAAGGTATGTGAATCCTTTAAATGGTTATTATTTCTCATGTAATCAATATGGACATAGAGATATGGATTATAGACATCATACTAGAATCAATTCATCATTGAGGAATAGGGTGAATGTCCATTTCAATAGTAAAATAAAATTTATATGTTATAATTATGAGCAAAGAGGACATATTATAATGGATTAAAATATAATTCATATGAAGAATATCATTCAAGACAAAATGCTATATGGTCATACAACTGAGAAGTGGATCAAGAAGTTAGACCTTATGGACAAGGTGAAGGAGTAGAAGACTAAAGGAGAAGAATCTATGATAATTTAGATTACCTTTCACATTCAAGATGAAAGATTCAAATGGTATATATATATATATATATATATATATATATATGTATATATATATATATATATATGTATATATATATATATATGTATAAATATATGTATATGTATATGTATATATATATGTATATGCATATATATATGTGTGTATATGTATATATATATATATGTATATATATATATATACCATTTGAATCTTTCATCTTGAATGTGAAAGGTAATCTAAATTATCATAGATTCTTCTCCTTTAGTCTTCTCTAAATATACATAGATACCTATGTGATCAATGATGTATCACATGTACTACATCTACATAACATTGAATGTCCACTTTACTAAGTTATCTTGTAACTTGTATTGATGCAAGTTATCTAAGACATACCATATGTGCTCCCAATGATCCTCTCAAGTCTTACTAAAGATGAGAATATCATCCAAGTAGATGATGATGAAGGCACTGAGGAAAGGCCTAATTATATCATCCATTATGTGCATGAATGTGCCCAATACATTGATTAAGCTGAAAGGGATGACCAACGAATATTACAATCCTTACCATGTCTAGAATGTTATCTTTTATATGTCTTTAGGATGGACTATAACCTAATGGTATATTAACTTCAAGACAATATTGGTGAATTATTAAGGACTTTGAAGTTGGTCTTGAAGGTCACAATGTATGGTAGTGGAAACTAATTCTTCACCATTATGTTTTTAAGTGCATGATAATCTATGTAGAGGTTATATGACCTATCATTATAAGGTGTGAGGATTATTACAATCCCACAAGGCAAAAAACGAGGCCTAATATTGCCCTGATCAAATTTATCTTATATTCAGTGTAAGATTATCTCATTCTCCCAAATCGATCTATGATACATGGGGCTATCTGGAAGAGGGGATCCAAGGACCAAATCAATGTGTCATTTTACTACATAGTGTGATGTAAGACCTTTAGGTTCTATGAATAATTTACTAAAATAGCATAATAACTTGTTGAGATGTTATTTTTGTGACATTCTATGAGTGTTTCATAGTTCTAGTGTGTGATTTATCCTTTTTAAGTAGATGTGTGACTTATCCATTATTATGTGATACAAGTTTATGACATTACTTGGTAGAGACCAAGGTTAATTTATTCATGGGAACTAACTCAAAAAAGTGGTATAAATGATCATGCATATATATCATCTAATGTTATGGTTTGGATTGATATGCATCTTCATTGTCATACATATATAATCTCCTAAAAAATATTTCATAGACCTCCAAAGGTGAAATGTCACAAGTGCCATTATCATGCATAGGCTTGACTTTGTATTTAAAAATTTACTATCATTAGACCTATATATATTTCCATTACTACCCAAATAATAAGGATTAGGGTGCATAATGGTAATAAGACCAAGGTATTAGTTTTTAATTATCAAATGATGTTCTTTTAACTTTTACTTTCAATGATGACATGGAGATGTTGATCCTTCACCTAGAACTTGGTGGGGAAGAGACATTTTCACTCTTTAGAGATGTCAATCATAGTGGTGCTAGTGCTTAGGTAAGAGACATATATATCAATGAAATTCATCAATGTGAGTCCCAATGCATATTATGTGAAAAATGACTACTACACATGACATTTGGAGTAATCATGGGTGGATGAGTGATGGAAATGGAACCATTTATATTGGATTTATTATTTCTTTTATCTAAAGTAGAAGGTGTAGTAGTCTTAGAGTATTGTACAGTCCTTTGAGGCTGCTCACTTTTGTGTAAAGTGTAATGCTTCTAAAAAATGGGATACAATGTGGACTTGTGTGAGTATCAGACCTTGTGCATTACATTAGATGAAGAGGTGGAATGTTGATTAATCTTTACCTTGGATTCTATCTTGGTGAAATTGTGATATTATTTCCCTAGAGTGTCTTATGTCAATAGCTCTATCTTTGCATAGATATAAGGTGAGATTAAATTGGTATTCATAAACACCCTATGTTTTTCATTTAAGTTATCTTTCAAATATAAAGAGTAGTTATGAAATGTGTTGGTGTAATATTCCACTTATTGATCATTACATTGGCACAGTTGTTTGAACTTTATGTAATCATCTTCAAAGTTTTAGAGAGTATAGTATTCCTACTTCAACATGTCAACAAAATTCTTCCATAATTCAATTGAAATACACTCCTGTGAAAGCTATGAACTGAAGGTCTCCCACTAGTGAATAACTAGAAGAGACATCTTCAGTATCATAAAAGTGATATTATAAACATTAGTGAAGTATTTTACAAATAAGTACACCTTGAGTTGTTGAATTTAGGAATCCATTGCTTTGACATTAATATTTCCTTTGAATAGAGGGATGTAAAGATTGACTTGTACTTTAAAGTGGGTTTATTGTTGAAATGTTTAAGGATAATACTATTTATATGGATGGAAAGGTGTCACATTGAGATAAATCATTAACTCATGAAAATAACTAAAAATTATAGTGTATTTTGCCTCTAGTGCATCAATGATGAACCTTTGAACTTTTGGAGATACCTTAGGTTATTTTTAGGCATCAACCATCTTTATTTTTCTATGACATTCTTTTAGATTTTCTTAAATAGAAATGATTATTAAAAATTATCTCTCATTATGATCTTGTGGTTATAATAATATAAAGGATTTGAGTGAATCTCTAATACAAATCCTTAGATTGGATCTGATGCCAATGATCTACACCATGGGACCCAAGACCAAGTATATATAGGACAACTAAGTTTGGTTGTGAAGAATGAATGCATGAAGAGTATTCAGATGGAGCAATAAAACACATATTAAATAGATCATATATATTAATTTTAGGAAATGAAATTTACATTCATAAATCAAATAATAGGAAAAATAGGGTACAATGTCTATAATACATGTATACAAAGTAGATACATGAAGCAAGGTAATTGTGTTATGACAATGCATTACATCGATCATGAACGTGTTTTTCACTATCTAGATACATGCATATGTTACATATTTAGAATTAATAATACAAGAGTATTATAAACTATTTAAAAACTACTAAGGAGGATGTTGATAGGCATGTAATTCTCATGTCAGATGGGGTAGTTGGTAATAGTCTAAGCAATTACATCCAAGTTGTCTTTAGTGATTCATAATGATTTGATCCTTAGTTGGTTGCTAACATAAACTTAGGCCTCATTTTGAATCATGAAATCTG